>BPTQ01000002.1:161320667-161730749 GCA_019973895.1 Chrysanthemum seticuspe
TTACCAAATCCCTCCCCCTTGGCCGACAAGGGGAGGGTGGCATTAATGGATTGGCATGGTTATTGATTGTTAAAAACTTTACTCTACTTAAAAGACTTTCACATTCATTTTTCTCATACATGTATCTTAATAATTCACATAGTTAGAAAAATATTTCTCTCTTGGTTTTGCTCCTTCTTCAAACCGGCCACATCAAGGGTTTCAAAGGGGATCATCATTTTTTTTCAAGTTCAAGTTATTTACAACCTAGAATCACACTCTTTATTAGGTTTTGAAATAAAAACCAAGAGTGTTTAGGTTTAACCTTGGTTCTTATCACCTCATCATATTAACTTGTGAGCATGTTTCTTTTATTTTTCATGTTTCCTTTTCATTTCATATTCATCTCTTCATATTTGGTACAAACATGCAAGACATATGTTGATTTATACCATTTTTACATGATTTTTAGAAATATATATATATAAGGTCATCCTATAATTATCCCCTTGGTATACTTTGGTCTTGATGATGTTTAGGAACCCATGACACCCTAAGAAGGTGTATGGTAGGATTAGATTAGTTTTGGAGTTGATTTGAAGGGATTAGAATAGGTTTGGTACGAGAAAAACTATTTTCGATAAGTATGAAATGTGTTCTGTCCTTGTTTTGATTTTCTGGAAAATCCGAATGTAGGCACGACTTTTTGGCCTTGATATTTAGAAAATATACTTTAAAACGAATCCGTGGCCGCTTGAACGGATAAAAACGGAGTTATAACGAAGAAGTTATGAATTTTTAAAGTTTGACGACGAAATGTATATTTTTTTTTCAGAAAATTCAGCAAGCTGTTTTTACTTTGTTCGAGTCAAAAACGAGCCTTAAGCTTTGCAAATTATTTCGACTTATCAAAAATATATTAGTATACTTTGATACGAAGCTAAGGACGTATTATACGTAGAAAACGGATTTGAAACGACGAAGATATGCACGTTTTCATAAAATTGCCGTAACTATTATTTTCTGAAAAACTATATTATTTTTACGAGATAAGTATTACGGTAACTAAAACGACCATGTTAGCGGCTGTTTTTATCAATGATGTGGAACTTTTTGAAACGAAATGTCTTCTAATAAAATCAAGATCACCGAGCATATTTTTCAAAACAATCGACCGTTTGTATAGCGGAGTTGTAATAAATTAATTACGGTTGCTTAAACTTGGCCGAAACTCACTTTTTACACAACAATTAGACAAAACCATCATCTTTAACCCTTATTATCTTTATGTTCGAGACCTCGATGACGAAAACTCCTGAACTGAAACTTCTAGATTTTGATACAAACTTTCCAAAACTGTTGAGTTCGTTTCCTAACGATCGACGCACACCATTTTACGACTAGTTTTTCGAAGCCATTTTTGTTACTTTCATGATTTTCCGACGACTTTATTTTACGACGAAAAGTGAAAATTTCACCATAAATCATTACAAAACCATTGTAGGATGACATTTTGACGTAAATACTTATAAAGTGATTTAAGAATGGTCAAGACGTCAAAAGAGTATTTTTCGACGATAAGTACTATTATTTTCAAAACCCGTAAATGGTATAAATAACATACGAAATGCATGCATATCATTACATCATAACTCATTTCATATCATATCATTCGTAATAGGTCCAGATTAAAGTATCACGCTATACCTCAGTGTACTCACTCTTGTCATCATACCAGTTTATCAAGTGAGTTCATAGCCCCACTTTTACTCTTTTAACTGTTTTACAAACTCTTGGGGGAGATACATGCTACATTTTTAATCGAACACATATGCTTTGAACTGTATGCTATATCCGAATGTTTTATTGTCACTAAGTATTTGCCATGTTCGAAGTCCCTACATCATGAACCATTAGTCACTTGCGAGTGAGCGCGAATATTGTGAATAGGCCTATTGGAATTAACACTCCCGCTCTTATTGACCCAGTTAGGGGAAATCGAGCGCACTATATTTGAACCAGTAAGGTAAATTGGCAAGTTTACCTATTTAGGGCGGCGATGAAACGATGATTATCAATTTTTATTGGTGCGATGTTTACGCTTTGGTGTCATGAACTTAGTGAAATAAATACGATTTTGTTTTTAACGATGAGTGTGAAACAATTTAACTCACACTACGATGATTGTGTTCAAACGAATTACTTAAACCTATGGATTTCACTCAACCTTTGTGTTGACCTTTTTAGCATGTTTATTCTCAGGTATACAATTCATGGCATACATTTGGACACATCATAGAGTCGCGGTGACGACGCGTCTCACATGGGTTTTATGGACTTTTGAACATCGTTTGACTTGTATTAAACTTAATTTCCGTGCATAGTAACTTTCAAATTGGGACCTATCTTTGTAACTCTGAATGTTTTTATTAAATCAAGCGATGTATTTTCCAAACGACACTTTAGGTCGTTCAATATAACTGTGATTGTGATGCTATGACAGTCAATCCCCAGGAATTCCATTCCGCTGCAAAACAGGTAATTTGGGGGTGTGACAGTGCGCCCCGGTTATTTCTCTATAACCGAAACGGGGTTCGTTATTCCCCATAGTACTATTCACGATATCTACGTTCACTCGCGGTGACTAATGGTTCATGATCAGGGGACTTGTGGCTAACAACTTAGGCAGTACCAATAATCAAGAAGATCAAGCATTTATGAAAAACCCTTGTGTTCTAGTTTAGAGCATGTATCTCCCTCGCGGGGTTTATAAAAATAAAGTAAAAGCGAGGCTATGAACTCACCTTGATAATAATGCACACGCACAAATAGATCAAGCACAATGTAGCAGAGGTTCCAACTCGAAACCTAAAATGATGAGATGGCGAGTCTCAGTATATGAGCATTTTGGTTCGCGACCAAAATAATAGAGCATTGAATATTCTTATTCAATAGATCATTGGATTGTCCAATCCAATAGTGTGCGATCGTGATTAACGTTTTAAGTTAATTTATGTGCTACATTGCCTTAATTAATGATCCTCACTTACGCATAAGTGAAATGTTCCCCCGTTGTGATCTTAATAGATTTGTTGAGTATTTTAACGTGTTTGAATAAATTCCCCGTGTGTTTTATCGGATTTGACATATATATATAATTATAATCTTATAATATATATATATATATATAAGTAATACATTTTCCGTTATCCGAAATAAAATACTCATAAGATCAAAATACTTGTTTTTACGAAGTTATTATGGGTTTATAAGTTTTTCTAAACTTTTCCCGAATTTACACTTTTTACCCTCAAGTTACAAAAAGTACGAGTTTAATCCTTACACTTTTAGAAAATGACACTTTGTACCCAAAAATATCTCATGCTTAAAGTTTCCAGAATTGACGCTTTTAGTTCCTCATAAAAACTGTTTTTGTAAAATACACTTTAAAATATTAACTTTTGTTACACTTCTAAATATTTACTTTATTTAGTTATAAGTTTATTGGAAGTGGAGGGGTGAAATCTGTCAATAGGTGATAGTTATAAAAAGGGGAGGAAAAAGGGTGCAACAAGTGAGATTCGAACCAGTGACCTCCCGCCCATAGCCCATACGTGATAACCAACTGAGCTAGGCTTGCCTTGTGTTTTATTTCTACGCTACATGCTATTTAAAGTTAGGTTTCTGTGTTACAAATCCTAGTATACATGCTACTGTGATCGTGGCTTGCATGGTTTCATTTTCTTGTTTCCATCTCTTCTTCTCAAGCTAGTTAAAGTTATGGTAAGGCTCACCATTCATCTTAGTCCTAGCGTATCATGGTCTCAAACGATGGGAGAAACGAAACAAGTTTAACGCGACTTTAATCTCGTTGGTGTGTGTCGGGTTTGTGCTTAACATGTTTGCTTGTTATAGTTTTACCACTCAAGTGTTTAATCATGAAATAGGTTCTAATATTCAAGATGAAAGCGTTTCTAATATGTATAGATGTAATACTTAGACATCGAATCATAATAGGAGTTGTATCGAAATAGGTTCGAGGAAAACTTACAATCACTCAAAAGAGTGGTGTGGGAACTCGGATGGGAAGAGACACGCCGAGAAAGACACAACCGATAGTAACCCGAGTATTCACAACAACAATCCCGTGTAACCTCCTAGTTTGCTAGTAACCCAATATTTCTTTTCTTCCTTTCTTCTTGATCGACAGAAACCAAAGAAATAGTGTGAAGTGTTTGTGAGTTGTATGAGCTTTGGTTTGAGGTTTATAAAGTAAAGTTGAGCATGGCTATCTCAATATTTTATGCATAGTCTCTCCTAGATTTCAAGAGTATAAGAATAGGTTTTTATCTTTTGTTTTTGGCGTGGGGGTCTTGGCAGCATGATTTAAGGCATGCAATGCCTAGTCAAATCATTTGAAACATAGTTTCCATTGGTTTATAGAGTCAAGCTTGGTCAAAATGGATTAGGGGAGTATTTTATTGGCTTAGGGTGGCTAAGCTTAGGAGTTTGTCTCCTCTTTTGTTCATGTACACACGCAAAGGAGCAAGGTCAAAGTAAGTGAAATATGTTTCCCAGTTTGGTTTCTTGTTTGCTTGTTCGGTTACAAAAGAAAGAAACACAAAAAAAAACATTTACTAACTCTTTTAAAGGTAAACTTGGGATTGGGTTTTGGTCTTGCTAGACGAGGCCCAAAAGGAAAGAAATGAAAAAATGGGTGTTGGGCTAGAGATACAATCCGGCAAAGGCCCAAAATAAATGGATATGGTGTTGGGCTAGGTGAGTTGGACGCGGCCCAAATAAAAATATAGCGTGGGCTTGGCCCGGTTACAAGGCCCATTTATGTGTCGGGTTCGAGTGGTGAAAAGTCCAATGAGTTCCGAGGCCCAATACGAATTTTATATATTTTTATTATAATTAAATTCGTAATTTTTACAAATTTTTACGTATTCGATACGTATTTTAAGGTTATCAAGATAGTGGGGAAATTTATTTAGATCACAACGGTATATTTATGAACGCTCGAGCTGCGTTGATCATGCATATGCCAAATGATATGCAAAAGTGATGTTTAGAAAATTTCATGACGAAATAGATCGTGTTTAATTCTTGATTAAAACGTTAAGTACATTGAAATTTTCCGGGAGCTTACAGTACCTACCCCTTAAGAGAACCGCGTCCCGCGGTTAAACTCGCAGAGGCTGTCATGGGTGATCTAGATGAACAGGTGGGGATACTTGGAACGCATTACATCCTCGCGCTCCCAGGTGAACTCTGCACTTCGTTTCTTATGATTCCATCGAACTTTAACGATAGGAATGCGGCTTTGCTTAAGCCTCTTTACTTCTCTGTCCATGATCTCGACTGGTTCTTCGACAAAGCTAAGTTTGTCATTGAGCTGGATGTCCTTGAGTGGTACGACTAGAGTTTCATCCGAAAGACACTTTTTAAGATTTGAGACATGGAACGTGTCATGTACTCGGCTAAGTTCTTCGGGAAGATCAAGTTTATATGCCACTGGACCAATTCTTTGAAGAATCTTAAATGGTCCGACGTATCGAGGTTTGAGCTTTCCTCGTTTTCCAAATCTGACCATCCCTTTCCAGGGTGATACTTTGAGCATTACACGGTCTCCGACTTGGAATTCCATTGGTTTTCTTCGAACATCTGCGTAGCTCTTTTGTCTATCTCGAGCTGCTTGCAATCTTTGCCGAATTTGCATTATCTTTTCTGTTTTCTCTTGGACAATTTCGGGGCCTGTAAGTTGTACTTCTCCAACTTCCGCCCAGCAAACTGGCGATCGGCATTTTCTTCCATAGAGTGCTTCAAAAGGAGCAGCTTTAATGCTGGCGTGATAACTGTTATTGTAAGAGAATTCAGCCAGAGGTAAGTGCTTATCCCATCCTTTTCTGAAATCAATCACACATGCTCTTAGCATGTCTTCCAGAGTTTGGATCGTTCTTTCACTTTGTCCATCTGTTTGAGGATGGTACGCGGTACTCATATCTAAGTTGGTACCCATGGCTCTTTGAAGCGTTTGCCAAAATCTTGAGGTGAATCGGCTATCACGATCAGATATGATTGAGATTGGTACACCGTGACGAGAAACAATCTCTTTGATGTACAGTCTAGCGAGTGTAATCATCTCGTCGTTCTCCTTGATTGGCAAGAAATGAGCGGACTTTGTAAGACGGTCTACAATAACCCAAATGGTGTCAAAACCATTAGAAGTTTTTGGCAATTTTGTGATAAAGTCCATTGTGATTCTTTCCCATTTCCACACGGGAAGTTCTGGTTGAGTTAGCAATCCAGATGGCTTTTGATGTTCAGCTTTAACTTTCAAGCATGTCAAACATTTACTGGCGTATACAGCGATATCAGCCTTCATATTAGGCCACCAGTACAAAAGCTTTAGATCTTGATACATCTTGTTGGGACCAGGATGTATGGAATACTTTGATTTATGTGATTCATGCATGATGAGTTCTCGGATACCTCCAAAGAGTGGAATCCAACTTCGATTTTTGAAACATAGCGTTCCGTCAGATCTCTTCACAAATCCATTCTCATTCTCCGGCATGCCATAAATCTTCTCGTTCGGCCTATTTTCTTCCTTAAGGGCTTCGATTTGAGCTTCAAGAATTTTCGATGGTAGGGGTGGATTGATTACCATTCCCAATGATCTCACTCTAAGTGGCTTAGGGCGATCTTTTCTGCTCAAGGCATCGGCAACTATGTTTGCCTTTCCAGGATGATAACGGATCTTGCAGTCATAATCACTAAGCAATTCGAGCCAGCGACGTTGACGCATATTCAATTCCTTTTGATCTAAGATGTGTTGAAGACTTTTGTGATCAGTGTACACTATACACTTGGTTCCGTACAAATAATGTCTCCATAATTTGAGTGCAAATACCACGGCGCCAAGTTCTAGATCGTGAGTAGTATAATTCTTCTCATGAGTTTTGAGTTGTCGTGACGCATAAGCAATCACTTTGTTCCTTTGCATGAGAACAGCGCCTAAACCCATATGTGAAGCATCACAATATACTACGAAATCTTCGGCTCCTTCCGGTAGTGCCAAGATAGGTGCTTCGCAAAGTTTGTTCCTTAGGAGTTGAAAAGCTGATTCCTGATCGTCTTCCCATTCGAATTTCTTCGTTTTCTGGGTTAACTCGGTCAATGGTTTAGCTATTTTCGAGAAACCTTCGATGAATCTTCGATAATAACCGGCAAGTCCTAAGAATTGACGAATTTCAGTGGGGTTTGTGGGTACTGGCCAATTCTTAACAGATTCAATCTTTGCGGGATCCACATGGATTCATTCACTGTCAATCACGTGACCAAGAAATTGGACTGTCTCAATCCAAAAATCACACTTGGAAAACTTTGCGTACAATTTTTCATCCTTGAGTAACTTCAGGACAGTCTTCAAATGTTCCGCATGTTCTTCTTTATTACGAGAGTAGATAAGAATATCGTCGATGAACACAATGACGAATTTATCCAGATATGGTTTGCAGACTCTATTCATGAGGTCCATAAATACAGCAGGTGCATTAGTTAAACCGAATGGCATTACTTGGAATTCATAATGGCCATATCGAGTTCTAAATGCGGTCTTGGGTATATCTTCTTCTCTTACCCGTAACTGATGATATCCAGATCTTAAATCAATCTTCGAGTATACACTCGAACCTTGTAATTGATCAAACAGATCATCGATTCTTGGTAAGGGATAGCGGTTTTTGATTGTGAGCTTGTTCAATTCTCTATAATCGATACACATCCGGAATGATCCATCTTTCTTCTTAACGAATAATACCGGTGCTCCCCAGGGTGAGGAACTTGGTCTAATGAATCCTTTCTCAGATAGCTCTTCTAGTTGTTTGGATAACTCTTGCATTTCTGAGGGCGCTAAACGGTACGGTGCTCGTGCTACAGGAGTAGCTCCAGGAATAAGATCGATTTGAAATTCGACTTGTCGAGCAGGTGGGAGTCCAGGCAAATCTTCTGGAAACACCTCAGAAAATTCCTTGATTACAGGTACATCCTCTAGTCGTTTCTCTTCCGACTTCTTTTCCGTTACTTGAGCTAAGAAGGCATAACATCCTTTTTCCATGTACTTTATTGATTTCGCACATGATATGATACTTAAGTACTTTTTACTTTGATCTCCTTGGATGACTAAGGTTTCACCGTTGATCGGGATATGAACGGTTTTCTCGTCACAAACAATCCTAGCACGGTGTTTGGACAACCAATCCATGCCAATTACGACATCGAAACTTCCAAGTTTGATTGGTAAAAGATCTATGAGGAACGAGTGATCTTGTAATAGAATAGGACAATTACGGATTACGGTGTTGGTTCCTATTATTTTCCCATCAGCAAGTTCTATCTCATAAGTTGTATCTAAAGCGATTGGGGATATTTCAAGTAATGGTGCAAAAGTAGTAGATACAAAACTCTTATCGGCTCCAGAGTCAAACAAGATTTTTGCAGAATGATTATTAAGAGAATACGTACCCGTCACAATGTCAGGGTTCAACGGTGCATCTCCATCTCCTAACATGTACACTCTTGCACGCGCATTGTTTGTTTGAGCGATATTTAACTTTGGGCATTGACTCTTGAAATGACCAGGTTCTCCACATCCATAGCAGTTCATGTTTGTCACAGTGTTGCCTCTTCCAGGGTTTCGACAATGTTTACCTTGATGACCTACCTTGTTGCACTTATCGCACTTCACAGTACAAGGTCCAGAATGGTGCATCAAACATCGGTTACACTGGGGATGTGGTCCTACATACCCTTTTCCAGCAGTGGGTGCAGCATAAGCCCTTGCGGCTTCTTGCCTTCGGTTTTGCCGATTGTGATGTTGATTTCTGTTGTGGTGATATTGGTTGTTGTTGTTCCGATTGTTGTTGTTGGATCGATAGTGGTTGGAATTTGAGGTTTTCCGATCATCAAACTTTCTTTTGTTGTCACTTGAGCCTTGTGCATTTGCAAGCTTTAGTATTGGTTCCATAAGGCGGTGGGATACAATGACAACTTCTTCAACAGTTTTTGGCTTCGAAGCGATGACATCTCCTTCGATGCTTCGAGGTAAACCTCCGATCAAAGCTTCCAAAAGTTTTTCATTGGTGGGAAACAAATGAGGACATAGAGCTCTTAGCTCATGGAATCTCTTGAAGTACGTCTTGAGATCATTACCTTTAGCAGCCAAGTGGTAATACTCATCTTCGAGTTTCTTGATCTCAGTCCTCGGGCAATACTGTTTCATTAACAGTTGTTTCAGATCTGACCATGAAATCTTACAAGCTTCTTCCATTCCAATTGGTTGATCATGGCCTTTCCACCAAGATAACGCATCTTCTAACAAAGTTCCAGTTGCAAACTTGACTTTGCAATCATTTGTGCAGTCACTTAGCAGAAATACAGTCTCGGTTCTCTCAAACCAATGAAGTAAACCAATAGCACCTTCAGTGCCCTTGAAGAATGTCGGCTTGCAGTTCATGAACTCTTTGTAATTACACTTGCGAGTTATAGTGGACTCACTTTGATTTGTTGGAGTGTTAGTTGCATTTGAGTTTGCCATTTCAAGAAGACGTGCAGCTTCTGCGACACGATTCTCTTCAGCAATGCGAGCAGCTTCAGCCTCACGTGCTGCTTGAGCGACACGCTCAGCTTCAGCCTCTCGAGCAATTTGGGCATTCTCAGCTTCTCTTGCAATTTCGGCTTCTCTTGCAATTTCAGCTTCACGTGCCTCTTGGGCAATTCGTTCAGCTTCAATGCGTTCAGCTTCGGCTCTAGCAGTATCGGCGACATGTTGAGCTATAGCTGCGCTAACACTTTCAGCGACCATTTTCTGAATAGCTGCGGGAGTGATGGTGGATGAGGTAGCTTTCTTCTTGACCATTTTTCTAAAATTTCAAGAATAAATACCAAGATTAAGAAATTATCGATCGATGATAAAACTGATTTCATATTATACATATCATAATAGTCCAGATTACCACTTTAAATAAATGATATGATATGAATATGATTTTTCTCAACAAATCATAATATATATATATAAGGACATGAGGATTGGTTCGGCATACATCACCGAGGAATAATATCATAACATCGGAATATAGAAATACAACCATGGAATACATCGTTACATAGTTTTGTTCACAACCATAAGTTACATCATCATAATTCTTGTTCCAAGGTTACCAACCAAAAAGATACAAGCCTTAATACCTCATATGGCGGCTTTATGATACATACTAAGATAAAGATGACTAGGATCTACGCATCTCCCGATGCGTCATCCTGACGACGACGAATCTCCTCAACCATGGCTATCAAGTCTCGGATCTGCTGCTCACGTGCTCGATCTCTCGCCTCGAGGTTATCAATCCTCTCCTCCAGAATAGCATTGTGAGCATGAGCGGATGCAAGCTCGTGATGTAGGACTCTCTCTCGACCCAAAGCAGTCTCTCTCAAAGTGCTAGCATCTCGAATAGTAGTCTCCCATCTCCGAGTCAATTGGTTAACGGCCTCTCTTGCCTCCACAATCTGAGTACTCATCATATCAAACACAATCTCGATGGAGTAGCGACCTACCACAAGGTTCTCGACTTCTTCCTCCAAGCTCTCTATCCTCACTAGTGGAATCTCATCATAATGTGCCATGAGCTCATTCAACTGATCTTCGTGCCTGATAAGTCTCGTAGCCAACAGAGGAATAGTGTGGTGTACCGGTTCACCGGTAACAGGTAGAACTGGAGCTGGTGCAGTAGTCGAGCTTTCTCCAAGCTCAAACGAACTAGGTGCTCCCTCGTCTTCTCTCCAACGTCGAAGTAAAGGTATCAAGAATGACCATCTCCTAGCACCGGATTTCTTCCTTGGTCCGGCCTCGTTGTCCACTTGAGTAGGCTTTTCAGGATCAGATAGTGATGGTGGATAGCACTTGATGCAGAGCGGTAAAATTGGCTCACTAAAAGTGTCCAAAGGAGGTGATGCTGTAGGTGGTGATGAAACAGGAACAGTAGTAGTCTGGTGGTAGAACACAGTAAGTGGCAGTGGTGGTGAGGTAGCAGTAGGTGGAACAGCAGGTGAAACTGGTGATGACTGAGCAGGTGGTGACTGAGCTGGTGATGACTGAGCTGGTGGCATCACATGAGTCATAGTGATGGGTCGCACACGCTTCCTAGCAGTGCGTTTGAAGGTCTTACCATTAGGATGTAGTCTATAAGGTACTCCAAACGGCTCAGGTTCATTAGGCTTAAGAACACGAATCCTACGTCGACGACGACGGATAGCTTGGGCAGATGATCCAGAAGAATCTGATGAAGCAGAGTCAGTGCTTTCTGATGATTTGGATGATTCATCATCCACAGCAACATCTGAAGCAGGTAGCCATTGCTGCGACTCATAGTACTGATCTAGGGTCATGGAAGCAAAAGCATTGTACTCTTGGGGATGAGCAGTCATAGCTGGAACAGTGGGAGTTCGGGCAACTTCACCTTCCTCAAAAGGTTCAGTTTCGTCCGAAACAGTAGCTGGTATGACAGGACTGGGATGAGCTGGCATAGTGACAGTCGTAGAGGACATGGTATCATCCATCTCGGTGTCTGAGGACAGAACAACTGGGTGGGATGCAGACATGGTACTGTAACAACCCATAAATTAATGTAAGTAAATGCCAATAATATAATTATTTTAGTTAGCTAAGCAAATCTCCATGCCTAACTAAAATGAATGCAATTTACTCATGATCTAGTGATGCATCAATCCTAATGCATAGAGCGGTCACGGAAGGGCGTAAGGCAGTGGTGTAAAATAGTCCCGTTTTAAAAGTGCGGTTATAGTCCAAATGATTTTGAAAAAACTCTTTGGTTCTCTATAACCTTGGCTCTGATGCCAATCTGTAACACCCCCGAAAATCTTAATGACAGCGGAAGACTAATTTGGGTGTTACTTGAGTGGAGATCATAGTCAATAATTATAGAAAACGACTCGAAAGAGACGTTTTATTAAAATAGTTATCATTCATCGAAAACTCATTGTTTGTTACAAAATATTGTAAATAGATCAAGTGTTTTTCCCAAAAGAAAGATCATGAGTTTGAAAGAAATGATAACTTTTATGTTTTACACCACCAGATAAGCCTTGCCATGCCCCGTTCCGCACCTTGGTCATAATCTTCACTGATTACCTGAGATAACATGCTTAAAAAGGTCAACAAAAATGTTGAGTGAAGTCCATAGGTTTAAAATAAGTTGAACACAAGTATAAGATCATGATCATTGTAAACTAACAATATCATAAGAAAATATCACAGATTATTATGCGCTAAGCTCATGAAACCAAGACTCAACTGCATACACCGAATTACCAGTGTACGTAAATATGAACCAAAGGAGGTAATAGCCAATTACCTAAAGATATTCGATATGGTGCGCCCCGGTTATTTCTCTATAACCGAAACGGGGTTCGTTATTCCCCATAGTACTATTCACGATATCTACGTTCACTCGCGGTGACTAATGGTTCATGATCAGGGGACTTGTGGCTAACAACTTAGGCAGTACCAATAATCAAGAAGATCAAGCATTTATGAAAAACCCTTGTGTTCTAGTTTAGAGCATGTATCTCCCTCGCGGGGTTTAAAAAAATAAAGTAAAAGCGAGGCTATGAACTCACCTTGATAATAATGCACACGCACAAATAGATCAAGCACAATGTAGCGGAGGTTCCAACTCGAAACCTAAAATGATGAGATGGCGAGTCTCAGTATATGAGCATTTTGGTTCGCGACCAAAATAATAGAGCATTGAATATTCTTATTCAATAGATCATTGGATTGTCCAATCCAATAGTGTGCGATCGTGATTAACGTTTTAAGTTAATTTATGTGCTACATTGCCTTAATTAATGATCCTCACTTACGCATAAGTGAAATGTTCCCCCGTTGTGATCTTAATAGATTTGTTGAGTATTTTAACGTGTTTGAATAAATTCCCCGTGTGTTTTATCGGATTTGACATATATATATAATTATAATCTTATAATATATATATATATATATATATATATATATATATATATATATATATATATATATATATATATATATATATATATATATAAGTAATACATTTACCGTTATCCGAAATAAAATACTCATAAGATCAAAATACTTGTTTTTACGAAGTTATTATGGGTTTATAAGTTTTTCTAAACTTTTCCCGAATTTACACTTTTTACCCTCAAGTTACAAAAAGTACGAGTTTAATCCTTACACTTTTAGAAAATGACACTTTGTACCCAAAAATATCTCATGCTTAAAGTTTCCAGAATTGACGCTTTTAGTCCCTCATAAAAACTGTTTTTGTAAAATACACTTTAAAATATTAACTTTTGTTACACTTCTAAATATTTACTTTATTTAGTTATAAGTTTATTGGAAGTGGAGGGGTGAAATCTGTCAATAGGTGATAGTTATAAAAAGGGGAGGAAAAAGGGTGCAACAAGTGAGATTCGAACCAGTGACCTCCCGCCCATAGCCCATGCGTGATAACCAACTGAGCTAGGCTTGCCTTGTGTTTTATTTCTACGCTACATGCTATTTAAAGTTAGGTTTCTGTGTTACAAATCCTAGTATACATGCTACTGTGATCGTGGCTTGCATGGTTTCATTTTCTTGTTTCCATCTCTTCTTCTCAAGCTAGTTAAAGTTATGGTAAGGCTCACCATTCATCTTAGTCCTAGTGTATCATGGTCTCAAACGATGGGAGAAACGAAACAAGTTTAACGCGACTTTAATCTCGTTGGTGTGTGTCGGGTTTGTGCTTAACATGTTTGCTTGTTATAGTTTTACCACTCAAGTGTTTAATCATGAAATAGGTTCTAATATTCAAGATGAAAGCGTTTCTAATATGTATAGATGTAATACTTAGACATCGAATCATAATAGGAGTTGTATCGAAATAGGTTCGAGGAAAACTTACAATCACTCAAAAGAGTGGTGTGGGAACTCGGATAGGAAGAGACATGCCGAGAAAGACACAGCCGATAGTAACCCGAGTATTCACAACAACAATCCCGTGTAACCTCCTAGTTTGCTAGTAACCCAATATTTCTTTTCTTCCTTTCTTCTTGATCGACAGAAACCAAAGAAATAGTGTGAAGTGTTTGTGAGTTGTATGAGCTTTGGTTTGAGGTTTATAAAGTAAAGTTGAGCATGGCTATCTCAATATTTTATGCATGGTCTCTCCTAGATTTCAAGAGTATAAGAATAGGTTTTTATCTTTTGTTTTTGGCGTGGGGGTCTTGGCAGCATGATTTAAGGCATGCAATGCCTAGTCAAATCATTTGAAACATAGTTTCCATTGGTTTATAGAGTCAAGCTTGGTCAAAATGGATTAGGGGAGTATTTTATTGGCTTAGGGTGGCTAAGCTTAGGAGTTTGTCTCCTCTTTTGTTCATGTACACACGCAAAGGAGCAAGGTCAAAGTAAGTGAAATATGTTTCCCAGTTTGGTTTCTTGTTTGCTTGTTCGGTTACAAAAGAAAGAAACACAAAAAAAAAAACATTTACTAACTCTTTTAAAGGTAAACTTGGGATTGGGTTTTGGTCTTGCTAGACGAGGCCCAAAAGGAAAGAAATGAAAAAATGGGTGTTGGGCTAGAGATACAATCCGGCAAAGGCCCAAAATAAATGGATATGGTGTTGGGCTAGGTGAGTTGGACGCGGCCCAAATAAAAATATAGCGTGGGCTTGGCCCGGTTACAAGGCCCATTTATGTGTCGGGTTCGAGTGGTGAAAAGTCCAATGAGTTCCGAGGCCCAATACGAATTTTATATATTTTTATTATAATTAAATTCGTAATTTTTACAAATTTTTACGTATTCGATACGTATTTTAAGGTTATCAAGATAGTGGGGAAATTTATTTAGATCACAACGGTATATTTATGAACGCTCGAGCTGCGTTGATCATGCATATGCCAAATGATATGCAAAAGTGATGTTTAGAAAATTTCATGACGAAATAGATCGTGTTTAATTCTTGATTAAAACGTTAAGTACATTGAAATTTTCCGGGAGCTTACACATAATGTCAAGACCCCAGAAAATGATAGATTCATGAAGTTGATGGACAAAATGATAAGCAAGAGGCCTGACAAAGATGTGCTACTATCAAAGAAGATAAAACTTCAACTAATGGGGATTCAGGAAGTCTGAGTACTTAACCCCTGAAAGCAGCTTGTAATAGCTGATAAGACCTCTTTTGTAACTTATGAATGAATGATGTATTATGTTTTATCTGTTTTTTTAGTAGCTTTCTAGAAATTTCATTGTAAGAAGAAGACCTTTGCTCACTTACAGTAAAAAAAAACACTTAAGCTATATTTATATCCAAATAGGGGGAGATTGTTGGGTCAATTCAGTACCCAGATGGCCTTAATCTGGGATTTGAATAGAAAATACTTTAAGTGCTGTATAACTGTAAACATCAATCAAGTCACTGAGTGAACAGTCACTCAGTGAGTCACCTTCAAGATGCTTAAGACGAGTTAAGAAGAGAGACTCACCATTCAGTGAGGTGGGACTCGGTGAATTATACCTGAGCCAAAAGGAGAAGGTGATTGGTTCAGGGAGTAATGACAATAGCTCACTGAACCCCAAGTCTCCTCAACAATAAGAAGACTGGAGACTTAGATAAACATCTAAGTGACTGAAGAAGAGGTGGGATAAGTTTGAAACGTATAAGGCAGGGTCCTTATCAAGCAAAAAGCCAAACTTTTCTTGAATGGTTAAAGATCATAACAGTGTCAACATTGTT
This sequence comes from Chrysanthemum seticuspe, assembly GCA_019973895.1. NCBI lineage: Eukaryota > Viridiplantae > Streptophyta > Magnoliopsida > Asterales > Asteraceae > Chrysanthemum > Chrysanthemum seticuspe. The sequence goes on from BPTQ01000002.1 coordinate 161,336,493, forward strand.
CCTCATAAAGCATTATTGTCCTTTACTCAAAGTAGATACTTGTAACAGAGACAAAATAATGGCGTATTTTGTCCAACCTAGCTTAGGTCATATTTGTCTTTATTTTAACGATTGTCAACCATTCTTGTGTGTATAAATAAAAGTATAAGGTGGAGTAAAAGTTAATTTTGTGCACTAAATTCTTAGAGATTCACAAACACTTTTACTCCTCAAAAAACAACTAAGTCCTTGAGCTAGAACTCAGTTGGTTAGCATAGTTGTACTCAAAAGACTACACTATACTTGTCATTTCAATCCCAAGTGTTGTTCCACAAACACTTGCATATAAATTATTTGATTTACTTCTATCAAGAATTTAAACGTTAAAAACCTTTTGTGTTATTTACTTTAAATTTTCTTTCTTATTGACTAGTATTTCATTACATCACTTAAGCATGGAACACGGGTAAATTAACTTTGTAGTTAAGCTATTCGTGTAAAAGGAATAACAATAAAGATTATAAATCTCTTTTTACATTTTTTCTACGTTTTTTTTTATTTAATCGTTCATAGTCCTTTACTTGAAACGTTTAGACAATTTGCAGCCAATAATTTGTTAACAAATTTACTTTGATCATTTAGTACATTATGAAAATAATGAGTTTAGACCATCATAGTTTATGCTTTATTTAATTATTCTATTAGAGTTTAAATATGTTTTTTTTTTTCTCAACTTTTCGATATTCTATCTCTTTCTAACTTATTGCAAACATCACATAAAAAACCGTCTACCCGTGCAACGCACGGGTATTGTTCTTGTTTTTTTGTTGTTAATAGGGGAGACTTGTTAAATTCTTCATTTTTTTTAGACATTTTATGTTTAAAAAAAAAGGGCTTTTGCATATATATCCTTCCGAAAATGCAAAATTGCATATATATCCAAAGCATGCATAAAAACCATTGTACTATGTGGATAAAAAACTTGTACAAAGAATATATATGCAATTATTCACTTTGAGAGGGATATATATGCATTTTTGCCAAAAAAAAATGGTAACTTTTAGAATGATTCTCCTCCGGGGTTTAGACGCATGAGTTTTCAAAGTTAATTTGGTTAAAGTATTACGGTGTCGAAGAGTTCTCTAAAAACTCTGATAGATTATTAGTAGTTTGTACATTAAATGACTTGTATCTCAATGGTATATAATATAAACATCTCTCTAACCAAATGCTTGTGAATTCTAGTTGTAGATAAGACACGTAAAATAAATTGTCATAAATATAGTGTGAAATAAATAATTGCCAATCAAAAATAAATAAAATATTAAATTATGTAGTTTGTACAAAAAGTTATTTTCTCGTTAGTTTGTGTTTGGACTAATAAATTTGTACAAACGTCACCGACTATTAGAACCGATTTTATGGAAAACTGGTGCCTGAGGAGATGAATCTTTAGCAAAAAACAAGAGTAGAACGATGGGATGTATTATCAAACAAAATTATGGTTTTTTTAATTTCCTTTGTAAACAATCATTGTCCCAGAGGACGCACCTCACCAAAATTAACGGAAGTATACATTTTAATCAAGACAATTACTGCTATATACATGATGTTGCTTCTAACCACAATAAATTGGTGATATAACGTAATATTGGATTTATAGTACATCCACATTGCTACTATTATGAATCTTTACTCACGTGTTGGATTTTGGGTAGTTTATAAAATTTAGACTAAAATACATCGTTGGTCTCTAAACTTGTAGTTGCGCATCATAATAGGACAAATTTGGGCGTTTTCATCGCTGGAGGTCCAAAACTTGGGTTTTATACTCTAGACTAGTCCTTTGACCAGGATTGCCATAGTCAACATGAATTATCTGGCTTTACATCGAGGGTATAATAAACCATTCACAATTTAAACATGGCATAGTTAAAACCTAACCCAACCTTCAACCATATTAGTACCGACAACACACAACATTGAACCCTAAAATACAAGCAACACACATTCTACCCAAAGCAAAAAAAGCAATAATGGCACAAAACGATAAGGGGAAGGCTTTGTTGAGTTCGTTTAGGAAAGAAGTCTGCCCAAATGAAAAGGATTTGGGTGTTAAGAAGGAGAAGGAAGAGGCTGACATCGTGTTATCAAAGGTTAATGATTTGGGAGAAAGGATTACAAATCTGAAAATTTTATTTAAATATCTTAAGGAAATAAAGGAAAAGGATGATAGGGAGAGTTGTGGGTCTAGCTAATTGTATGTTTAGATGATAGGAAACTTTGTAGTTGTTGAGAACATGAAATCGATCACTGTCAACACTAACACCAATTAGCTATTCCTGGTATCCAGCATTTTCAAATTTGGAGATCCACGAATCATTTCAATGATGAACGATACCATAACACTATTCCCAAAATCAACATCGGACAGCTTAAGGTTAATCAGGGATACAAAGGGCACATTCATCCTAGAATTAGCTTCATGTATCAACTAAAACAAGTTTTAAAGATTAAATTTCATTACTGTTACACATTTCTTTAACATTGTAAATTTATAAGTGTAAAACTCAAATTGTTCTTACCGTGCAATCATCAAAATCCAATGTAAGGGTCTCAAGATTTTGAAGTCTTGTCAGGTGAAAGATATCGGATGTTGTGATTGTCGTCACAACATTATAAAGACCGAATGACAAATCTAACTTCTTCAAATTCCTAAGTTTTGCAATATCCCATAGTCTCATCTCGTTTGTAGTAGGACGATTCATTTTAAGAGACTCAAATGAGGGACAACCAGCAATAAACTCCCAAACTGTACCGGTTAGAAAATTGACATGAATCAATTCTAAGCTCAATAGATTTGGAAAGCCATGAAAATATTCCAAAGTAGCCATAGCACAAACATGAAGTACCAGATGTTTCAACTCCCTACGAGAGTAAAGTTGGGTTGGGAACGTAACTCGTTCACCATACCAGTTTGTAATAATCAGCTCCTCAATTCCATATCGAGCCAAAAACAAAAGCCAATCACGAATCTCTTCATAATGAAAGTCGTCTCTTCCAAGCGATGATCTTGGCTCTACAGAGAAGACAAACTTTCTTATTGGACCCATAAGCCGATTTAAGAGTCTAGTAACAAGCCTCTCATCAAACTCATATGTTAAATAATAAAAGAAATCCTCATCAACTATGACATCGGTGAGCAAAGTCCACTTAAACCACCAGTTTCGCGCTAAACTAGAGGTTCTCACCGCCTCTAACAAAGGCATTCAAAATTTTAATGATCACTATGTCTGGCATGTTGCTAATACGATCGATCGACATGGTATTGTTGGAAGTTGGGTTGGCCTTTTGAGTTCTGGAAATGAGGATTTAGATTCGGATTTCGATTTTCAGTTGATCGTTTCTGGATAAGGGTGTTATTATGATTGGTAAAGTTGTTTGTTGGGTGGGTTTATTGGTTCGCGCAAAATTAAATGCTAGCGTATCAGGGAAGAAACAGCTAGTAGGCATAATCACATTTGGTCCCTGGGTTGAAGGTTGGGTTAGATTTTAACTATGCCATGTTTAAATTATGAATGGTCTATTATACCCTCGATGTAAAGCCAGAAAATTCATGTTGACTATGGCAATCTTGGTCAAGGATGATAGGAAGGAAATTGTTTGTTTGAGGCATTGGGCGTGTTCAGTCCCACTGTCAACACTAAGACCAAACCAATTTCTTCCTAAACAATACACCATTGTCAATACATTATGATTTAGTGCTAAAGCATTTGCATTTTCAACACATATTTTTAAACCACTGCCTTTGCTTTTGTTGATACAAGGGGGTGTTTGGTTTTGCTAATACAACTTTTGCTGATAAAAGGGGATGTTTGGTTTTACTGATACAAGGGGATGTTTGGTTTTGCTGATACTAATTATAAACAATACACCCAATATCACAATACAAAAACAGATTAAATACATGAAACTTAGATGATATTTCATCATTAATATAGTCGGTTACAAGATCAGAAACAACTACATCAAACCATGACCAACAACCAAACAAAAGATCCAATTTATATACCCTTTTTACCAACCTATATTTCCAAAACTAGCACCAAAAAGACCGCATTTATCGACCCCCATGAAATACCCAAAATTCAGGCATTATGCTCAACCATTTTCTTAACAAAACCTTCGTTGAAACGAATAGCTTCATCAGTTTAACTAAGAATCTGTATGAATTGAACAAGTTGGTGTGTGTTTCTCGCCTGGATTTTCCTCAGCGCATCCAAACAGTCAAGCGCTATTCCCCGAGGTCCCAGAGCTTCGTTCTCTTCAATCAGCTCCCTACGCTTCATGATTCCCCTCTTTAGATGATCAATGCACTGACGAACTAGCTTTTTCAAAAGCCCTTCTTGTGAAGCCTCTTCTTCAAAGCACACTGCCATACGATCATTCAACTTGGATGAACCAGTAATCTCCATGAGTTCATTCAAAATAGGGAAATCTTCCATTGGAAATTGTTTGTGTGTGGAAAAAGTGGTGGATGGGTTTATCGGTTCGTGTGCACAAGTAAATAGCGTCTCAGGGTAAGAGACGGTCAAGGGTCTAATAGTGACTTTTTTTTTCACACTCGGTCCCTGAATTTGTCTTGGTTGCCCTTGTCATACTTAAAACTCCCACCCAATAATCAGTTTAAAATACACAATTAGTCCCTCAAGTTGCCAAGTTACGTATACTACAACTTAGTTGAAGATTAAACAACACAAAACCATTTGAAGTTTGACTTTGCTAAGTCAAACTTCTAAAACATATCAATAAACTCCAAAGCAAATATTGAGTAATGGTTTTGCAATTTTGACTTTACAAAGTCAAAATGCAAATACAAAATAGCCATTCACCATTTTCAATTTTGACTAACTAAAGTAAACTGGAAATATAGTTTTACTTTCTACAATCAAATTGAAATGCTAAATGGGCGTTTGACTTTCAAATGTCAAACTTGCATCACCTACAATACGCACAAACAACAACAAATGAACAAGCTAAATTTAAGCAAACCATATAAACAAATAGTGTACCAAAATACAAAAAATATTTTGCAACATGAATTGTCATAGGGTATTCAACCTGTACATAAACTACAACCACTGGAAGAAATCTACCACGGTTGTGGGGGAAGCTCGGTGGAGTTTCAACAATTTCCTAGTAGGGCTGAGCACCGAAGGTTCAAAACCGAACCGGACCGACGAAGACGACCGAACCGACAAAAACGGAACCGGACCGAAAGCCCCGTCGGTACGGTTTCGGTTTCAGGTTTTACATGCTTTTGGTTTCGGTTCGGTTCGGTTCGGTCCGGTTTGGCCCAAAACCGTAAAAAACATGCCAAAATACACCTAGACCGACAAAACCTAACCGACAACATTCGGTTCGGTTTCGGTTCGTGTTTTTCACGGTTTTCGGTCCTTGGTTTTCTCGTTTCGGTTCGGGTCGGTTTTTGACCGACGCTCAGCCCTACTTCCTAGCCAACTCCCAGTTCTTCTTGATATTTTCATTCCAATCATGACTCCTATCACTGAGCTTGATATTGATTGTCTTTAGCGACCGGGAACACGCAAGTATAAACTTTATTAAAGTTAATTCATGCTCTGATCTAGGAAAAGCTCGAAACACCACAGTCTATAGCTGCCCATGGCTGATTGTGTTTCTATCTACAACATTGGAAAATTTTTCCAAATGTAGAACTCTAAGCGTGTTTGCAGCCTGAAAAATCAAATAGCGTTGAGATACACAAACATGGCAATTTAGGAATGTTTATTTGATACATATGCATTACAGTATTACACTTACTGTGGTATCCAGCATTTTCAAATTTGGAGATCCACGAATCATTTCAATGATGAACGATACCATAACACTATTCCCAAAATCAACATCGGACAACTTAAGGTTAATCAGGGATACAAAGGGCACATTCATCCTAGAATTAGCTTCATGTATCAACTAAAACAAGTTTTAAAGATTAAATTTCATTACTGTTACACATTTCTTTAACATTGTAAAATTATAAGTGTAAAACTCAAATTGTTCTTACCGTGCAATCATCAAAATCCAATGTAAGGGTCTCAAGATTTTGAAGTCTTGTCAGGTGAAAGATATCGGATGTTGTGATTGTCGTCACAACATTATAAAGACCGAATGACAAATCTAACTTCTTCAAATTCCTAAGTTTTGCAATATCCCATAGTCTCATCTCGTTTGTAGTAGGACGATTCATTTTAAGAGACTCAAATGAGGGACAACCAGCAATAAACTCCCAAACTGTACCGGTTAGAAAATTGACATGAATCAATTCTAAGCTCAATAGATTTGGAAAGCCATGAAAATATTCCAAAGTAGCCATAGCACAAACATGAAGTACCAGATGTTTCAACTCCCTACGAGAGTAAAGTTGGGTTGGGAACGTAACTCGTTCACCATACCAGTTTGTAATAATCAGCTCCTCAATTCCATATCGAGCCAAAAACAAAAGCCAATCACGAATCTCTTCATAATGAAAGTCGTCTCTTCCAAGCGATGATCTTGGCTCTACAGAGAAGACAAACTTTCTTATTGGACCCATAAGCCGATTTAAGAGTCTAGTAACAAGCCTCTCATCAAACTCATATGTTAAATAATAAAATAAATCCTCATCAACTATGACATCGGTGAGCAAAGTCCACTTAAACCACCAGTTTCACGCTAAACTAGAGGTTCTCACCGCCTCTAACAAAGGCATTCAAAATTTTAATGATCACTATGTCTGGCATGTTGCTAATACGATCGATCGACATGGTATTGTTGGAAGTTGGGTTGGCCTTTTGAGTTCTGGAAATGAGGATTTAGATTCGGATTTCGATTTTCAGTTGATCGTTTCTGGATAAGGGTGTTATTATGATTGGTAAAGTTGTTTGTTGGGTGGGTTTATTGGTTCGCGCAAAATTAAATGCTAGCGTATCAGGGAAGAAACAGCTAGTAGGCATAATCACATTTGGTCCCTGGGTTGAAGGTTGGGTTAGATTTTAACTATGCCATGTTTAAATTGTGAATGGTCTATTATACCCTCGATGTAAAGCCAGAAAATTCATGTTGACTATGGCAATTCTGGTCAAGGGACTAATCTAGAGTATAAAACCCAAGTTTTGGACCTCAAGCGACGAAAACGCCCAAGTTTGTCCCATTGTGATGCGCAGGTACAAGTTTAGGGACCAACGATGTATTTTAGTCTAAAATTTATAAAATGGTCCAAAATTTGCTATTCCTCGATCATCTCTCTACCCACATTGTCTTGCGATGGTTAGTTTAGTTTTTAATTAAGTTCAAAAAAAAAAAAGTTTAGTTTTTAATTATGCTAGTGAACTTCATAGGATTCATTTTTTAAAGAGTAAATTACACCGTTCGTCCCTGTGGTTTGCGTTGACCGCAGGGTTTAGTCCTTTGACCAAAAAAATTGCACCGTACGTCCTTAAGTGTGAAACGTTATGCGCCGTTCGTCCCTTGACCAAAAAACGTTAAGTTTGACTGTTAAATTCGGGTAAAAATACTAAAATACCCTCACTACTAAAAATACTAAAAATACTATCTTCTGTCAAGCTATTGAATAATCCAGTTTCATCGAGTTTAGATTAACATGGTTGCACAAGCTCGTTTTTGCCGTGGATCACAACCACTAGCCAGATTCAAAACATTTGCTAGATACATGTGAATGAAGTTTAATATATATGTATTAAAAGACCCGAAAGAATAAGAATAAGATTGGATCAAAAGAGTTACCACAACTTAATACAAGAATAAGATTGGATCAAAAGACCCGAAAGAAAGAAACTATATGTGCTAGCAGATGCATTACCTATACATGATTATCTTTTAAGTTCTAATTACATCTTTAATCAAACAGACTTCATCAAATTATCACCATTCAAAACAACCTCAGTTGCATTAACAACACTCCTCATCACATCAACTTGTACCTTAAGACTTTGTCTTTTTTGCAGCATAATTGTAACTCCTTTTCAAGACTTTTTTGCGTTGAACTCTATTATGGAAACTAATCATTTTATTGCTAGTCTTCTGTAGCTTCAACTCATGAGATTGGGTAACTACAACATCGATACTCTTCTTATCTAACAAATAAATTACTCTTAAAGCTAAAAACCATCCTCTTCCTTTAAAATCATTCTGATATATATATACCTTCTCGTTTCATCAAAGCATATATAGGTAATCATCAAACAATAATGTTTCGATCAACTGTAAACATCATCATCATCATCAGAAACGGTTTCTTGGAGAAGAGAGAAAGGAGATGATGGTGGTGAGATCCCATGATGGTTTCTTGGAGAAGAGAGAAAGGAGATGATGGTGGTGAGTGGTGGCGGGGTCATTATTGCATCTGTGGTGGCGCGGGGGTGGTTTAGCACCCAAACCCATTAATCTACTTACCTACTTACCAAAACAAGAAAATATGGTGGTTTGAGGCGCGTAACGTAGTAGATCGGAAAGAGGGTGTAGTGGGGAGTATTTTGGAGTGGGCGGTGAGGGGTGGTTGCCGGCGGTGAGGCGGCGGTGGCCGGAAATTATAGAGAGAGAGGAGAGGGTGAGGTGTGTGTTTTTATAGAGAGAGAAAGTAAATGAGGAGGTGTGTGTGTTGTGGTATATATACACAGTTCGTCCTTGCACCGTTCGTCCTTATGGTGTTGAAATGATGATTATACCCTCAGGTTAACAAGACTTAACGACCGTTAGTGGGCCCAGATGGATGGAGGGACGAACGGCGCATAACGTTTCACACTTAAGGACGTACGGTGCAATTTTTTTGGTCAAAGGACTAAACCCTGCTGTCAACGCAAACCACAGGGACGAACGGTGTAATTTACTCTTATTTCAAACTCACAATTAGGGTTTTTAAAAACCTAATTAATCATAATTGACACACTTTTTAAAAATCAACACAAATTATAATTATGGCAATAATCAAATAAGTCAATAACTAATTAGGCAGCATGAATTGCCTTATAAAAATTGGTTTCTATTTTAGTGATGCATGCATGCAATAATCATACAACAAACTAACAACTTTAATTTAGATAACCAATCAACAGATGTACGTTTTATCATAATTATCATCATTAAGCATCATAAATAATCAGATCTAACTTAAGCATGCGAAAACCAATTTTGCAGTTTTATCACATAAGTCATATATAAATTAACAGATATAGCAAATCATGCAAAACAATAATAACAATAAAATTCGTGTTTTGATTAAATCTAAATCTTTAGGCAATGAGAAAACCATTAAGGATCAAATCAACCTAAAACCCTAACTAGGGTTTTTGAATGAAATTCACAAAACACTAAAAAGAAAGATATGATAAATATATGATAATTAAATGGTGTATATGCAAATCTGATACCACTGATGGAAAAAAATGTAACAGATAATGATTTTAAAATTTATTTAACAATCTAATAAGCAGTTAATCAGATTAAGATGCATATCGGAAGACTCAATTAAAATCATAGTTTGCACGAAAAAGGTTTCCCCCCATGAACCCTCATACACCAACAATCTAATAAATCTTGCTTGTAATTATAAATTACATACCTTTTTGCAAATCAACAAACATGAACCTTGTAGATCTTCAACAACACACAAACTTCTTAACAATAGTGTGAAAAGCCCCCTAGATAGTCCACACTAACACTACACCAACTCCAATAGTTGCTAGGCAAGATTACTTTCACCTAAGGAACAAATCCACAAGATCAAATCAAGAAACCAAAAACCTAGAATGGGTTTGGTTCAGTTCGACGTGAACAAGTGAAAAATGAAGAGGACTTTAAGGTTTGCAAAATTACAACTAAATCTAATTAATAATTAGGTTTATATTTATAGTTAAACAAGCCCTTATCAGATAATGAATGTTTACTATATGGGTATAAACTTTTTGATTCAATTAAAATATATTTATCCTAACCAATAAGATAAATTTATCTTTTAGCCAACCCTAAATACCCCCTAAAGGGTATTTGGCTGAATATGTGACCTTCATGGACTTCCCAGGCTTTTCCAATCCAACTTAATTAAATGTTCATTTACTAATTATCTTAATTAAGCTTAATTGCTAATTAAGTTCACATAGTGAATATCTCATTTAACCCTCTTTTATAATAATCTAAAACACACACACATATACGCACACATACGCACGCACATACATTAAAAGTCTCGTGCTATTTTGTGTGACCTTATGGTCCCTGTAATAATCACTAATGTACGTTTATGTTATATTATTCACACATAGACCAACAATTTACTCTTTTGTTTTAACTCCAAAAGCTTTTGAGGAAAAAACTTTTGCAACAGAACTTTTGACTTGCATAAGATTTTTCCCCCCAAGGTTGCGATCCTATGCAAAATGATTAAAATGATAAAGTCTAAAAAGACATCATAGCTTAACAAGTGTATCTCTTCTCATCCTCTATCCTCCTTTTCCCAATTACTCCTCGTTCCTCGATTCTCCTGCCCAATTTCCTCTTTCTCGCCAACAACTTCATTTCATAATCATCGTACACTCTCTCTCTCTCTCTCTCTCTCTCTCTCTCTCTCCCCCCCCCCCTCCCTCCCTCCCTTCCTCTCTCTCTCTCTCTCTCTCGTTTTTTTTTTCTTTTCTAATCTAGATTCACTTTTAGAATTAATACATACTGACAATGTTAGGTTCCCATATTTGTAACACAAGCATCAATATAAGAAGCATAGATAGGAGATAGATCGGTTGAACAAACAAACACAATACACGAATGAATAGAGAAAGTTTATGCGTAGGTATTGAGATAAGATGAACAACCAACCTTCAAGTGAAGGTTTACAAGATTATTTATAGGAGGGAGCTAGGGCAACACACCAAGTTCCCATCCTTTCTTTATTGGGCTTTGCATAGGCTCATGGGCTTTCTACTTGAGCCTAGCCTTAATTACTAACATAAAAGCCTTAATTAAGCTAACTATTACATATTAATTACTAACACTTGAATTCTAATTTAGGAGTGATTCCAACAATCTCCCCCTAAGTGTTAGTGATTGATGATAAAAACGTTGTAGGTGCTGATGTAATAGTAGCTTCGACGTCTTCTGACATTCTTCTTTCTTGTGAGAAGAAGTGTCTTCATTCCAACAATCTCCCCAGTGTAGGGATCTTGTATCTTTTGAAAGTTTAAGTTTTGACGTCTTCATTATCTTTGTTCTTTGAACTTTGTTCTTTGTGGTGAAAGTGATAGTATGTTGTGATTATCTGCATCAGGTCCGCTTCGCTGCTCCAGTGTCTCCACGTCTTTCTCCAACATGCTCACACGCTCTTTAACGTTGAATTTCAGTACTGGTGTAGTTCTCTTAGTCTTTGAACTTTGTAGATTCTTTGACTTGACGAAGAATCATTCTGACTTTGTGTTGCCTTTTGAGAGAACTTCAATCACTGATGTTGTAGGTATGAGCATGTGGAGAATCCGCACGATCTTTTCCACCCGCAAGCATCCATAAGAAGAAAACATAAAACATGGGTTAGAAATAATCCAGCGCTTACAAGTTTGAACTTCGAGAGTGTTAACAGCATAGTGTGAAAACACAACTCTAATTCTCACAAAGGCTGTTCCTGAACTGGAGTCCCACAAGTGAGATAACGCGATGTACCGAAGTACATCTACAGTTCAGATGAGTCGCTGAGGTACACCGAAGCATCACCTCACGACTGTAGACCGTTTGAGACACACTAAGCGTAATCCATGGGGAGTTACCGAAGTGACCTGCTGTCAGGGCTATTTGATGTTGACCCTGGCAGGAGTTTCCATTCAATCACTGAGGATCACATGTGTGAACCTCTCATAAATGTTCTCGACAGATTGCTAAGATCTGTGTAGGACTCGATAAAGTATCACTTTCTTCCTTATTATTGAACGACAAGTGATGAAAAGTCAAGTGTACCTAAGAGATCTTTTGATGAATCTCGTGGCTCTAGACTCAATAGTGCGCTTTGGTTTTCCTGAGCGGAGACTAGGGAGAGGGTCTCCTTCTTCAATACCAGCAATCTCTTAGCGAAAGCCGATAGTTTACGTAGGGTTCCCTGTGAGAATAACAACTTCGGATCCCAATGGTACAAAACTTATATGTAACAGATATCGATGAAAATCTCACAATCAGGTACAGAGTTTCAACCCAATATGAAACTCCCAATATGAAAAGTACCAATTAACGGATACAAGGCAAATTCCATACACATATCAACCACAGGCATTTCCCAGACTTCATATAATTTCAATAAGTTCAAATTATATGATCTCGGTATTATCACGTTGATCAGGCGTCATAATACTTGCATCACATAACAAGTTCTTATTGTCACTATATTTGGTCTCGGGTCATGTTAAAACACCTAACTAATGTCATAGCAAAACACACCACATAGAGATAACATACAGATAACAAGTAACCTACTATAACAAACCAGATCCACATGAGTATACTATCATGATGGTCATACTTATTCAAGCGGTAATAAAACAACATCACTAAAAAAAAATAGCAGACGAAACTTATGAGGACTAACGGAAACTCAACGAATCTATCAGAAAGAAAACAACGAACAGGAACTATACTATCAAAATTTTGTTTCATTTCCATTAATCAAACAAAATTTGCAAAATCGTCATAAGATGAACTCCCAAAATAAAACTTAATAATCCAAGATTCAATCATCTAATGAAACAAAAGAACCTAACCCAAAATCCAATGTCAAAAATTTCTCATAACGAGGGCAACTAATCAGGAGCGCAAATTCCTATCCTTGTGTCGGATTAAACCTACTAGTAGCCGTAGACTCCAAATCCGAGTCCACCTCGTATTCTTCCTCATCTTCTTCTTCCTCCTCTTCTTCCTCACTTATCCATCCGCTCTTATTTCCTTCTCGCTGCGGTAATAAGCGGCTAGCAAAGTCGTTTCTCCGATTCCTCTCTTCCTCTTCCGGCACACGGTCCACGAAAGCATACAAATCGTGACTCCTAGTCCAACCCACTCCGCCATCTTCAACGAACTTTGGACATCTATCATGATACCTAGTGGTGAAACCTTGGTTGTCAACAACTTTAGTTTCGTACTCCTCTACTATCTTTCCGTCTACGTCCTTCAAGGTCAGCTTCTCCTCGATTGTGCATGGCCACATATAGGCCGGGACTCGTATCCTCTTGTTGGTTCGCTTCACTCTACCAAACCTCGTACAGCCTTTAGCAATAACAACGGCCCACCTCGTCTTCTCCTTAGGTTGTCTAGCAGGTCCTTGATTGCTCCTATCAGGTGAACTAGAGCGACGAGGGATCACCATCTAAAAGAACAATCAACTATTAGCAAAGTCTAAGTGCGATAGGGGACGCAAGGGAAGTATGCAGAAGGGAAATCCTAAATCTACCCAATCCTCATAGGTCATAGCCTAATCTCTAAGGGTCCTAAAACCTAGAGCTCTGATACCATAATTGTAACACCCCAACCCGACAAGGGTAAAGATATCGCAAATACGGTTTCATATCAGAACTTTAAGTACTATACAAAAGCGAAAGTCTTTACAAAATATTCAAAAGAAAACATAAATAGCTAAACTTCAAAATAAATCTAAGATCTCTATGGTCTAATCTTGCTCTCGTCTCTACTCTTAACCCAGATCAGCTATCCCATAAGCTCAATCTTGAATGCTTAAAATACCTGCCGCAGGAAAAGAAAATGCGGCTGAGCTTACAAAGCCCAGTGAACAGATATAACAAAACAAAAACTAAACAAAAACATAAATACGAATTGAACAAAGAAACGAATAACAAAATCGTAGCGGAACGAGAATAATGAATCATTGAGGATTCTGCAGAAACACAATTGCACAGAAATCCGGAAAAACAATTAGCAATCAAGGACAAACACATAGCATATTGATGACTCCAACGCAAACACATCAAAATAACCAGACACTTAACATATCAAGAAGAAATAGATTACATATAAACCAAACGAAAAGTCTAAGGCTAACGGAAACACTTTCTAGAAATTAAACATGACATTCAACAAATTAATTAACCTTCACTTAACACACTTAATTCAATATTGCAGCAGCGGAAATAGCAGTCCAAATCATGGCAGTCTCACAAACAAATAGAAACATAGTAGACAAACTTTAATTAAATAGACCAAACAAAACATAGCATAACCATTAGCAATTATCAAAACAGATATCATAAACTAAACCAGTTCTCAAATCAAATCCTAACATCAGCAGAGGTAAAACATGGCAGGTCACACGTACAAATAAAAACACTAACGTATAAGCAAAGTTCACAAAATTAACTGAACAAATTATACATACTAAACTTATAGAATACTCACTTTCACACTAGCACATTCATCTTACAGATCAACGAATTCACATGACGATAAACTAACATGACATCAGATGACAGCATGCGAATCATATTTAAACATTTTAATCATAACCTAGCATAGTAGACGGTAGTCACATAAACATGCAAAAGCATAACCACATATAATAACATATAATAAGCCAAGCACATAATTATTAACACTTGAAGATACCGAATCATAATCAGAATACTTAACATAGAAATAACAAATAAAGATTTAGTTAACTACCACGAGCCCAAAACATATCATATCAAAAACATCATAACTATATAGAAACAATCTCAAAATAATTCGGAGTAGCTAGCTCCCAGAGTTTTATGAAGACGCGTATTGCACACGACATCATTCACCTAAATAAATCATATCGGATACCAAATCAGATCTAGGATGCATCCATACGCCCCACAAACATGTATTGATAATATCATATAACTTGAGCTCATAACAAATAATAGATAAGGGACGTGGCAGAACTTCACTCTACTGCCCTAGAGTCATGTCAGAGGTGCATCACTGACACGGACATGGAACCCCCATGACTAGTTATTATTTGGCTCGGGTGTCAAACTAACTTAGGTCAAACAAAATGTCATAAATGACATAGATCATAATCAACACAAGGTCACAGATAACATATCAAATAGTTCATATAAGGTTCATATTCAAATATTCATAATCAAACATAGCAAGGTTCAACAAATGTGCATATCAAAGTCTTCCTAACATACAGTTCAAATCAGGTATCTCATAGTTCAATAAAACATAAGTTTAGATAAGCAACAGGTCAAATAATCAGGAAAGGTTTCATAGCAATGGCATTGGAAACCCTAATAAGTAAGACGGGAAAACTAACGAAAAGAACATCTTAAGGAACCTTTACTAAGAAGGTCAGAATATCTGTACCTTAAAGCAAATGAGAGGAAAGCAAACGAATGTAGGAATACGAAGATGTAACGTCGCGTCTCCTTCAACGAATCTACACGGGTTATGATTTGTTTAATACTTATTAGCATCATTAATGTTATAACGGATTTATCGCATTACATCTTTTAGAGTTGTCAGAATATTCTCATTTTAGTGACAGACGGAATTACAACATTTTAGAGTATTCCTCATTAATTAGCCAAACTTAGGATTTGGAAATGACAATTAGTAAACTTAAAGGCTTAATACAATAATTATCTTATTTGAGGACTTATATGATCATCATTCAAAGTATAGGGTTTTTAAATGTCAAGAACGGATTTTTAGAACTCTCTTTCAAAACAGTTTACCCAAACCTTTATACCCTACGTGATTGACCCAAGACTCACACTTGTCGAACCCATAATTACTCAGAATTACATATTACACTTTTGACATCTTTAATTTCACGATCTAACCTTATATTCTCAGATTTTACCATTTTAGCCCAAAGGTTTTAGAATTTACGAAACATATCCTTTTTAATTTAATAACTATTAGAATGGCCCTCTAAATATCCAAAATTACACGTTTAACCCCCACACTTATTTTATACGTTTAGTACATGTATTTTACTATTTACAAAAATAACCCTTAAGTTTCATCATTTACAAAACCAACCCAAAACTTTTATTTAGAACCGAAATATGCATAATTCAAGTACAAACCCTAAACCTAGGTTTAACCCATTATTAGCTCATCATTATTACTTCATTAATTTCCCTTAATGATAACAAGCAAACCCTAGTTTATATAAACCCTAATCGTCCCTTTATATTTTCTTTCCTTTTTCATACGCTATTGAACAATAAAACCCAAGACAAAGTACACAAGCTTCGAACTCATGAACATGTATTTTATTCAGGTCGTATAACATGTAAGAGCTTCTAGAAAAATCAAGTAATGGTCCTAAAAATTATTATACGCTCGTTCGCTATTTTATACGCTTTTAGGGTTTTTAATCCAAAACAATTTCGTGCGACTTGTTAATTATGCATGACCAATTTTTACAGGTTCTATATGACTTGTAGGACTGAAAGTAACATTAGAAACATACCCTTGATGAGATTTGGACGTTAGAACAAAAGAACCCAAAAACTCCTACTCGGCGAAACCCTAATCGACCAAGAAACTAACCACGATCAAACCAGCACCTTAGGACCTCGAACTAGATTTTCAAAACCTTCTTCACCTTCAAACTCGTCCAAGAAAAATAGCTTTAGGCCTTGGAAACTGAATGTCGAATTTTGTAGGGTTTTAGAGTCGGTTTAGGTATAATCGAGTATTAGGGATAGAATGAACCGTATAATATGTATTTATATGATTTTCTAATTTTCTTGTGGGCTTAACATTGTAATGGACTTTTAATAAATGGAATCTAAATTTTATAAATTTGTATTGGGCTTTTATTAATTTAATTCTTTTATAAAACTAAATAAATACGTTCGGTTATTATAAAAACACAAAACTGATTTTATAAAATTATAAACTATAAAAATAATCTTTGCAAGGTCATTAAGATTTATTTGGATCATATGTGATATTTCTTAAAAATTTTCTGAATTTACATAGCTTATTTGGTATTCTGTTAATCAATTATTCATATTGTTTGATCATAGGGGTATTTTGGTCTTTTTGTGAATTTTAGAAATTCAGGTATTACAATTTCTTCCCCTCTAAAATAAAATTTCGTCCTCGAAATTGAACAAGATGGGACAGCACGGCGACAAATGTGGATTTCGGAACTTTAAGGAATATACGACGAACGCTAATCATATACTTATAAAGTATTAGCAGTAAAAGATGAGATAAGGAAAAATTCAAAAACACACTCTAACTTATACAGGTATCTAAAGATGAAAACTATCATATGCATAGACGGGACGAATCCTAACGGTCTTACTAATCGCAGGAGTATGTGAAGACATACAAATCTAAGGCAGGCATAACATTCTATAGGTTTACACGGATAATAACAACTTCGGATCCCAATGGTACAAAACTTATATGTAACAGATATCGATGAAAATCTCACAATCAGGTACAGAGTTTCAACCCAATATGAAACTCCCAATATGAAAAGTACCAATTAACGGATACAAGGCAAATTCCATACACATATCAACCACAGGCATTTCCCAGACGTCATATAATTTCAATAAGTTCAAATTATATGAACTCGGTATTATCACGTTGATCAGGCGTCATAATACTTGCATCACATAACAAGTTCTTATTGTCACTATATTTGGTCTCGGGTCATGTTAAAACACCTAACTAATATCATAGCAAAACACACCACATAGAGATAACATACAGATAACAAGTAACCTACTATAACAAACCAGATCCACATGAGTATACTATCATGATGGTCATACTTATTCAAGCGGTAATAAAACAACATCACTAAAAAAAAAATAGCAGACGAAACTTATGAGGACTAACGAAAACTCAACGAATCTATCAGAAAGAAAACAACGAACAGGAACTATACTATCAAAATTTTGTTTCATTTCCATTAATCAAACAAAATTTGCAAAATCGTCATAAGATGAACTCCCAAAATAAAACTTAATAATCCAAGATTCAATCATCTAATGAAACAAAAGAACCTAACCCAAAATCCAATGTCAAAAATTTCTCATAACGAGGGCAACTAATCAGGAGCGCAAATTCCTATCCTTGTGTCGGATTAAACCTACTAGTAGCCGTAGACTCCAAATCCGAGTCCACCTCGTATTCTTCCTCATCTTCTTCTTCCTCCTCTTCTTCCTCACTTATCCATCCGTTCTTATTTCCTTCTCGTTGCGGTAATAAGCGGCTAGCAAAGTCGTTTCTCCGATTCCTCTCTTCCTCTTCCGGCACACGGTCCACGAAAGCATACAAATCGTGACTCCTAGTCCAACCCACTCCGCCATCTTCAACGAACTTTGGACATCTATCATGATACCTAGTGGTGAAACCTTGGTTGTCAACAACTTTAGTTTCGTACTCCTCTACTATCTTTCCGTCTACGTCCTTCAAGGTCAGCTTCTCCTCGATTGTGCATGGCCACATATAGGCCGGGACTCGTATCCTCTTGTTGGTTCGCTTCACTCTACCAAACCTCGTACAGCCTTTAGCAATAACAACGGCCCACCTCGTCTTCTCCTTAGGTTGTCTAGCAGGTCCTTGATTGCTCCTATCAGGTGAACTAGAGCGACGAGGGATCACCATCTAAAAGAACAATCAACTATTAGCAAAGTCTAAGTGCGATAGGGGACGCAAGGGAAGTATGCAGAAGGGAAATCCTAAATCTACTTAATCCTCACAGGTCATAGCCTAAGCTCTAAGGGTCCTAAAACCTAGAGCTCTGATACCATAATTGTAACACCCCAACCCGACAAGGGTAAAGATATCGCAAATACGTTTCATATCAGAACTTTAAGTACTATACAAAAGCGAAAGTCTTTACAAAATATTCAAAAGAAAACATAAATAGCTAAACTTCAAAATAAATCTAAGATCTCTATGGTCTAATCTTGCTCTCGTCTCTACTCTTAACCCAGATCAGCTATCCCATAAGCTCAATCTTGAATGCTTAAAATACCTGCCGCAGGAAAAGAAAATGCGGCTGAGCTTACAAAGCCCAGTGAACAGATATAACAAAACAAAAACTAAACAAAAACATAAATACGAATTGAACAAAGAAACGAATAACAAAATCGTAGCGGAACGAGAATAATGAATCATTGAGGATTCTGCAGAAACACAATTGCACAGAAATCCGGAAAAACAATTAGCAATCAAGTACAAACACATAGCATATTGATGACTCCAACGCAAACACATCAAAATAACCAGACTCTTAACATATCAAGAAGAAATAGATTACATATAAACCAAACGAAAAGTCTAAGGCTAACGGAAACACTTTCTAGAAATTAAACATGGCATTCAACAAATTAATTAACCTTCACTTAACACACTTAATTCAATATTGCAGCAGCGGAAATAGCAGTCCAAATCATGGCAGTCTCACAAACAAATAGAAACATAGTAGACAAACTTTAATTAAATAGACCAAACAAAACATAGCATAACCATTAGCAATTATCAAAACAGATATCATAAACTAAACCAGTTCTCAAATCAAATCCTAACATCAGCAGAGGTAAAACATGGCAGGTCACACGTACAAATAAAAACACTAACGTATAAGCAAAGTTCACAAAATTAACTGAACAAATTATACTTACTAAACTTATAGAATATTCACTTTCACACTAGCACATTCATCTTACAGATCAACGAATTCACATGACGATAAACTAACATGACATCAGATGACAGCATGCGAATCATATTTAAACATTTTAATCATAACCTAGCATAGTAGACGGTAGTCACATAAACATGCAAAAGCATAGCCACATATAATAACATATAATAAGCCAAGCACATAATTATTAACACTTGAACATACCGAATCATAATCAGAATACTTAACATAGAAATAACAAATAAAGATTTAGTTAACTACCACGAGCCCAAAACATATCATATCAAAAACATCATAACTATATAGAAACAATCTCAAAATAATTCGGAGTAGCTAGCTCCCAGAGTTTTATGAAGACGCGTATTGCACACGACATCATTCACCTAAATAAATCATATCGGATACCAAATCAGATTTAGGATGCATCCATACGCCCCACAAACATGTATTGATAATATCATATAACTTGAGCTCATAACAAATAATAGATAAGGGACGTGGCAGAACTTCACTCTACTGCCCTAGAGTCATGTCAGAGGTGCATCACTGACACGGACATGGAACCCCCATGACTAGTTATTATTTGGCTCGGGTGTCAAACTAACTTAGGTCAAACAAAATGTCATAAATGACATAGATCATAATCAACACAAGGTCACAGATAACATATCAAATAGTTCATATAAGGTTCATATTCAAATATTCATAATCAAACATAGCAAGGTTCAACAAATGTGCATATCAAAGTCTTCCTAACATACAGTTCAAATCAGGTATCTCATAGTTCAATAAAACATAAGTTTAGATAAGCAACAGGTCAAATAATCAGGAAAGGTTTCATAGCAATGGCATTGGAAACCCTAATAAGTAAGACGGGAAAACTAACAAAAAGAACATCTTAAGGAACCTTTACTAAGAAGGTCAGAATATCTGTACCTTAAAGCAAATGAGAGGAAAGCAAACGAATGTAGGAATACGAAGATGTAACGTCGCGTCTCCTTCAACGAATCTACACGGGTTATGATTTATTTAATACTTATTAGCATCATTAATGTTATAACGGATTTATCGCATTACATCTTTTAGAGTTGTCAGAATATTCTCATTTTAGTGACAGACGGAATTACAACATTTTAGAGTATTCCTCATTAATTAGCCAAACTTAGGATTTGGAAATGACAATTAGTAAACTTAAAGGCTTAATACAATAATTATCTTATTTGAGGACTTATATGATCATCATTCAAAGTAGAGGGTTTTTAAATGTCAAGAACGGATTTTTAGAACTCTCTTTCAAAACAGTTTACCCAAACCTTTATACCCTACGTGATTTAAACGAGATACCATCAGGACCCGGCGATCTCTCCTCTCCACACTCAAACACAGCTTTCTTGATTTCTTCTTTGGAAAACCGGCTGGTCAAAAAATTAGCCGCATCATCTGATAACTTATTATCAAACTCACAAGATAAAGGGGGGCGATCCTTCCAATCCTCACTGAACTTCTCTTTGAAGAAGTTAAAAACATGTTTTTTGATATATTTCGGCTTAGAAATCCACTCCTCTCCCACCTTGAGACCGTGGATCGAATTAGACTTTCTCCTGTTATTGATCAAACCAGGAAAAAATCGATTATTACCATCACCTTCGGCCGCCCATTTATTTCTAGACCTTTGTTTTAAATCAAGCAATTTCCGAGCCTCAATCTCATCCATTTTCATTTTACATTCATTCCTAGACCACTCTTCTTCCTCCGTAAGATTATCGGACTCCATAACTATATCAAGCTCTTCCAATTCTTTTTTACAAACTTCCATCTCTTCATTTTCTGTAAGACTCCAATTATTCCTCCATTCTTTCAACTTATGCCGAAGCCAACGAAACTTCTTAATCAACTTCAAATCAGGGGCCCCAGAATATTCGAATTCAAACAAAGCCTTGGACACCACCTCCCCACACTCCGGGATCTCTAACCAAGAATTGAACACCCGAAATGGTTTGGGCCCAAAGTTACTATCAACGACCGACAAGAGAATAGGATTATGATCCGAAAACCACTTGGGAAGCGCCCTAAGGCACGCTTCAGGCCATAAATCTACCACCTCCCTACTCACTAGACACCGATCAATCTTACTAAGTTTTTTACCTCTCTCATCCTCCTTAAGATAGGTAAATTTACTACCATTCATATCGTATTCGTGAAGGTCCGAAACATAAATGAAATCGTTAAAGTCATTAGCACAATTCCGTTTGAACTTCGAACCTTTTCTTTCCTCGCTAGACCTAACCGTGTTAAAATCACCTAGAAGGATCCACTTCCCTGGGTTCCCCACAATTAACGCCTTTAATTCTTCCCAAATCCTTTGCTTATCCCGCCTACTTTGAGGCGCATAAACATTAACAATAGAAACCAAATCGCCGGTACCTTTAATCAGCCCCTTAACCACAAGAAAATTTTCATGTTTTTGGCTCCCAATTTTCTTCAACTTCGAAGGGTCCCAAACACTTATCAAACCCCTTGATCGACCACTAGGGTTCACCACTTCAAAATCAAAACTAGAATTGCCCCAGTACCTACTAACATCTCTATCTCCTAAACCTCCACTTTGCGTCTCCTGGATAGCCAGGATAGAAACTTTTTCTTTGCCCACAATAGTATTAATCCACTTCGACTTCCTATCCCCTCCAAATCCTCTAATATTGATAAAAAGAAAATTCGTTAGAAAACGGGATTCATACCTTCACCCTCTATAACATCTCTGACCTTATCTTGGGCTGAAATAAGGTCAACTCCCACCTTCTTACCCACTTCAATCGTTGCCTCAAGTTCACGAAGGATCTCCACATCATGATGCTATTGAACGCTATTAACCACTTGACTGGGGATGAGGGGGGGTGATCCCCTCTTGGATATTAGGTGCTGAGTTAAGGTCGAGATTGTGGTTGCACTCAGTGGATAAGTTTGGTCTACACTCCTCATTCCCCACAAACTTTCCCCCATCCTGACAAACCGAATTTTCGCCATTAAGGCCCAAAAGGCCATCAAGGGAAAACGGGTCCGATTCTCTGGGTCTTTTTCTGGGCCTAGGAGAAAGCCCAATATTAATATTGTTCCAATCCATATCAATATTAGTATTAACTACTAAATTCCTATTTTCCCGAGCCTCCGTCGAAAAGGAAAAAGAATCCCTGGTCCCCACATCCATGCATTTATCAGCCACCTTAAAACTTCCCTTCATATTTCCATGCACCTCTTCATCATTCCTTTTCTCTTCCCCATGCTGAGACCCTTCGTACTCTGCGTGTTTCCCATGCTCATAGAAAACTTCTCTCACCTCTCCATCTTCTAACTCATTTGATTCCGCCGACGACGGAACTGGGATCTGGAAATCAACCCCTAGAGAGGCCAACCTTCCTTTGACGTTTAAGTTACCATTAGGGAACCAGTCATGCTGTTTTTCGGAGACCCACACCTGAAACTTTTTGTCCCTCCATTTCAATGTCACAACTTCTTCAATCCTTTTTCCGTCACCCACTAGAATACCAATCTCATCCAATGAATGGTTTGGACAATCCGGTTTGAATGAGGAATGGTAAACAACTCTCCCAAGTTTATCACCAATTTTATTAAAAATAGACGCTGAGGCTAAATGAAGAGGAACCCCGACGATTTCAACCCATGCAAGTCGCTCAAAATGTACCGGTTTGTTTCATTTTCACAGTTCTTAATTAAAACTTTTAGACATGTACTTTTTAATAAAGGGTCTATATAAGGTCTTAAAGGCCCATGTAGTAGTGTATATTTCTTTTTGGGAAAATGGTCTAAAAAGTATCCAATTTGTCATTTTTTTTAGGCATCAAACTTTTATTTTTCCTATTGTAACATCCAACTTTCTTAATTTTCCTATTGTAGTATACAACTTTCTTAATCATCCTATTGTATGCATTCAACTTCCTTAATCGTTATATTCGTAGGCATTCAACATCCTTAATTTTTCTATTGTCACCTCACTTTTTTGCGCTACAAACCTACAATAGAAAAATTAAGAAAGTTATATGCTACAATAAGAAAATTAAAAATTTGATGCCTACGGAATTTTTTTTTTATTCCTTTCTCTATTGTAGGCTTAACTTTTGCCCCATGGCCACCCCACTCTCAAACCAACACACCCACGATTTAGCCAGCCACCATCATCCTTCATCCACCACCACCACCACTTCTCCCAACACGTACAACACAAAATTTGAATTCGTCACCGCCACATCAGTCACCGTCATAAACATGAATCGATATGACAGTTTCTCACTGTCTGAATATATTGCATTTTAGAATAAAAAGCATTGTTTGGATTGCATTTGAAATCTGTCGAGCGATGTCCAAGTCCTTTTTTTTTGATAAAAATGTTCAAAGCTGAGTAAAGAAAAATGTTCATAAGCAATTTGTCTCATTCGAATTGGATAATATGTTTAGAATTTAGCTATATTTTTTTTGAGAAAAAGTTCAAAGCATAGATAAATGTCAAAGATGAGTTTAAAAATGCTAGAAACCAAGTTCTGTAGCAGTTTACATGCATATAATCAATAAAAAAGGTTGATAATTGCCTGAATTAATAAAATCCTGGATTTCACATAAATAAGTTTAATTTTGTTTCATAAGTTTTATTTCTCTAAATTTCTGGTTGTTGCTTTCGGTTTGTGCATTCATTGGATTAAAGGTGGAAATTTCTGAAACAGAAAGTCAAGCATTGCAATTACTAAGAATCCTTTGGGAAGATATCGTGAAACTTTCTAAGAAGGATATTGATAATATACTCAGAGGGCCAGCGGATCCAAAGAAGTCAGCTTCTTCTTCTGGAAGGGTCGCTGAAACTATATTACTGCAGTGCATTTATGAGCAGCTTGAGAAGTTGGACACATCTTTTCGGAATGTAAATGAAGTTCCCCAACTAAAAATTCACATTTCTGAACATCTTGTGAAGATGCATCTTGAAACCCAGAACATAATTAAGCATGATAGCAAGGCACCTCAGGAACTAGAAAAGCTAATTTCTGAATATCTTGTGAACATGCATGATGTTACCCAGAGCATAATTAGAGGAGAAGCTGGAAAGGATCCTCAGAAACTGTGCGAAAGTATAGGCAACACAATGATGAGCAATATAATCTTTATTCAGATCTAAGCTACAATAGTCAGCTTAGATTATGTTTACAATAGTATCCAAAAGTTACAAGATTAGATTAATGTCAATGAGACAATAATCATGTAAATGTAAAGACTAGACAAGATCAGTGAAATGATCAGAAAGAAGAAGAAGAGAGTGATACAAAAGACTGCACACTCAAGTGTGTGTAACCCTAGATTAAGGGACTTATTAAATAGGAGATTAAGTTGCACTAAGACCCCTCTAACGGCTATAAGTGACTCATCAGCAGAAACGAAGGAAGCTTCAGCAGAAATGAACATCTTGGAACTTTAAATCTTTTATTCTTTGTCCAAGTTTAACCCCTGTAATTAATCCTGCAATGAACCATAACTTGAAAGCCATTAGCAATTGATAGAATGATATGTTTGCTACAGATTATCACCCCAAAATTTAACATTCCCCCTTAATCTGATGAGCAAACATATCAAACAATATCAATTTTTCACACAAAAATTTATGCTGATAGACAGGGAGGTTCATTTGTGAGTATGTCTGCAGTTTGGTTTGAAGAGCCAATCTTTTTAGCATTTATAACACCTCTAGCAATTTTTTCCCTGATGAAGTGAACATCAATTTCAAAGTGTTTTGATCTTTCATGGAAAACAGGGTTGACAGTAAGTTGTAAAGCAGATTTGTTGTCACAAAAAAGATTGACAGGAAGATTGATATCAAATTTTAGATCTTTTAGGATTTTTTGAATCCAAATGATTTCACAGGCAGCAGTAGACATAGATCTATACTCTGCTTCTGTGGAATATTTTGAAAGAGTGTTTTGTTTTTTACTTTTCCATGAGATTAAACAATCATTGAAGAAAACACAATAACCTGTGACAGATTTTCTGGTTTTCTTGCATTTGGCCCAATCAGCATCACTATATCCTTCGAGATGATTTTCAGAGTTGCTGAAATTGTACCTTAGACCTTTTCCTGGAGCTCCTTTTAGATATCTCAGAACATTGAGGGCACATTCCAGATGAGATTTTAAGGGAGAATGCATATATTGTGCCAGACAATGAACTGAGTATGAGATGTCAGGTCTTGTATGGGTGAGATAGATAAGTTTCCCAAGTAACTTCTGATAACCAGTGATGTTGACAAGCAAGGGGTCATCAGCAGTGGGAATGTATGGGAGCACAGAGTTGGGTTCCATAGGTGTGGACACAGGTTTGCACCCAAGAAGACCAAATTCTTTGAGAAGTTCAAGACAGTATTTTCTTTGGGAGAGACAGATGTCATTCCCAGTTTTTAAGACCTCAATGCCAAGAAAGTATTTTAGATTTCCCAAGTCTTTGATATGAAATTTTGATTTTAGAAACTCTTTGAATAGGTTTATCTCATCAATACAGTTTCCCGTAAGAACAATATCATCCACATAAACAAGAAGAGCAATAAACTTGTCATTTTCTGTTTTGGTGAACAAGGAGTGATCATTAACAGATTGGACAAAATTATTTTCTTTTAAAACACTGACAAGTTTTTCATTCCATTTTCTGGGAGCTTGTTTTAGGCCATATAGAGACTTGACAAGTTTACAAACTTTATTTTTATTGTTCTCATTACAGAACCCCTTGGGAATGGTCATATAGATATCCTCATCAAGGTCTCCATATAAGAAAGCATTGTTAACATCAAGTTGAAAAAGAGGCCATTTGTTTTTTACAGCTAAGGCAATAAGACATCTAACAGTAATTATTTTTACAACAGGAGAGAAAGTTTCATCATAGTCTATTCCTTCCCTTTGGTTATAGCCTTTAACAACTAATCTAGCCTTGTATCTATCAACTTCACCATTGGCTTTATATTTGATTTTAAAAATCCATTTGTAACCAATGGGAGTTCTATTAGGAGGTGGATCAGTTATATCCCAAGCATGGTTTTCATTTAGGGCCTCAATTTCAGAATTCATAGCATCTACCCAATTACTATCAAGGATAGCTTCTTCATAACACGTAGGTTCAATACTGACTAGAAGAAAAGCAATAATTATCCTTGTTAAGATTAGAGTAATTAACAACTTTTTCAACCCCATATTTTACTTTTCCTTCAACAATAAAGTCATTTAGATTACTGGGCAACTTAGAAACTCTAGTTGACCTTCTAGCAGTAGTGGCTGACAAGCCTCTTTCTTGTTCAGCAGAATCGGATGATTTATCAGCAGAATCAGAAGATGCATCAGCAGGATGTGATTCATGTGATATGATGCCCTCAGGGTGTGTATTATCATCTATAGATGTTGCAACTGGTTCATCAATCCTAGTAGGATGACTTACCACTGTGCTACCATCATAGGATGTCACTCTCCCTTCATCATTGGGACTAGTTTGTGAGTCAAAGAAATTTTTGTGGTTTAAATCTTTAGGCACATAAGTTTCAACAAAAGGTTTTGACACAGAATTTTTCATTTTGAATGGAAACACAGTTTCATAAAATTTGACATCTCTGGAATAAAATATATTTTTTGTTTCTAGGCTCAAGAGTTTATAACCTTTTTTTTCATTTGAGTAACCAATAAGAACACTTTTTTCAGACCTACTACCAAATTTGTCAGAGATGTTGAGAATGGTGGCATAGCATAAGCAGCCAAAGACTCTAAGGAGAGAGAGTGAAGGGTCATGCCCATACACAAAGAAGAAGGGGGACTTTCCAGACAGAACTGAAGAGGGCAACCTGTTTATGACATAGGCAGCAGTTAGAACACATTCAGGCCAAAGATATAGAGGTAATTCCCCCTGAAACATAAGGGATCTAGCAACATTAAGGAGATGCCTATGTTTCCTTTCTGCAATGCCATTTTGTTGTGGTGTATAAACACAAGAGGTTTGATGTAGAATTCCTTTTTCATGAAAGAATTGTTGAAGTTTATTATTGACAAATTCTGTCCCATTATCACTTCTAAAAACTTTGACATTGTGTTCAAATTGATTTGATAGCATATGAGTAAAGTTAACAATGGAAACATAAACATCATCCTTCCCCTTAAGCATATAAACCCACACTGCCCTGGAATAGTCATCAACTATGATTAAAAAATATTTATAACCATCTCTGCTAGTGATTTTATATGGTCCCCAAACATCAAGATGAACAAGTTGACCAATTTTAGTGGATTTATGTTCACTTAGAGGAAATGGTTCTCTGGTTTGTTTAGCTTTATTACAAGTATCACAGAGATGATTAGTTTCAGATGAACTATCAAATTTAAGAGTGGGTTTAAGTATGTGTAGGACTTGGTCAGAGGGATGACCAAGTCTTTGATGCCAGAGATTTCTAGAGACATGACAAACAGATATGCAGTTATTAGAAGTAATCTTACATGTAGAATCTATATCAAATATATATAATCCATTGTATTGTTTACCAATCCCCACAATCCTTTTTTGATGTAAATCCTGTATATAGCAATTAGATTCATTAAACCCAACAAACATCTTATTGTCTCTAGCAATCTTATGAACAGATAGCAAACTAACATTGTATTCAGGAACAACAAGAACATCAAAAAGAGTTAGGTCATTATTGACCTTTAAATCACCAATTTTAGTAATTAAGGCCTGAGTACCATTGGGATGTCCAACAGTTAGGCCAAGATTTGAAATGTTAACAACATTGATTAAAAAAAATTTCAGACACAGTCATGTGCTGATTTGCACCAGAATCAACAATCCAACCAAGACTGATGTTTCCAGATAAGGATTTAGTGTTGTTGTTAAAAAACTTGTTGAAGTTTACATTAAACTTGACACTGCCATTAAAGAAGGTTCCTGAAAAAATTTTACCTGCCAAGTTGGCATTAGCATATGACACATTGTTGTCATTGAGGAGACTCATAAGTCTTGAGAGCTGTTCATTAGACAAGGAGACAGGAGAGTTGCTAGCACTATTATCAGTGACACAATTGGTTTCAGCAGAAACATTGTTACTGCTGAAAGGTTTTCCATTAAAATTTCTTTTAACATATCCAGCAGGATACCCAACAAGATCATAACATCTATCAACAGTATGACCAGGTTTTTTGCAATTAGTACATTTGAGGTTCATGTTTGGTCCTCTGCTATTAGAGCTATTACCATTATTAAAACCAGACACTTTGTTGTTAAAACCTCTTTTGTTATCAAAAAATTTTCCACCATCAGAAGTTTTTGCAGCAAAAGCTGTAGCATTGGGTTTAGCAGAGCTATTCCCAGATGAGACATTTTTGTGAGATTCTTCTCCAGAGACAACAGAGAAAGCAGTTTTGATATTAGGTAAAGGATCTCTGGTTAAAATATTGCTCCTGATGGGAACATAGGAGTCATCAAGACCCATAAGAAATTGCATTAACTTGATTAGCTGATTGTGTTTTTCAAAATGTTTTGCAGCCTCACAAGTGCAGGGAGGCAAGCTAATCATACAATCAAATTGTTTCCATAAAGAGTTAAGATTGTTATAGTAATCAGCAAGAGAGGACCCACTTTGACTAAGAGAATTTATGTTTTTGTGCAGATTAAAAATAGCTGAACCATCAACTTTATCATAGGTATCTTTAAGATCATTCCACATTTCATAAGCAGTTTTAGAATAAATAGCACCAGCAAATAGTTCAGGACTGAGAGAGTTGAGGATCCAAGTGACCACAACAGAGTTACAAGTGTCCCATTGATTAGCAAGGCTGGGGTTTGAATCATTTCTTATGCAAGTACCATCAATAAACCCCAACTTGTTATGGTTCCTTAAGGCAAACGTCATGGCCATATTCCATATTTTATAATTTTCAGTTCCAGTGAGTTTAATAGAAATAATGGGAGTACCATTGGTATTATTGGGGTGTAAATACAAAGCATCACCAAAGGATAAGCTTTTCTCAGTGGAGGAACCACCACCACCAACATTATCATCACCAATAGCCATAATACAAACAATAAGACAGAAATAATAAGACAGACAAAGAATCACAAACAGATATAATAATAAGAGTAAATAGACAAGTAAATAAGACTTTGCAATAAGAAACAACAAGCACCAAGCCTGTGGACTAGGGTAAACCAGAGCAGGTATTCGTACCACTCAAAGGTGGTAGATCAAGATGTTAGTCTACCCGTTTGCACCCACAAAAACTTAAGTACTGTATGTTTAAAGAGAAGATAAGACTTAGACTTACAGAGAAATATGCAGCGGAAGAGCAGATCACAATCACCCTAGATTCACTTAGTCTAGGGTAAATTGTAAACAGAAGATAACCAGTGATTACGCCAATAGCAATAACTCCAAACCACACCTTTGTTGCCAAAGAGAATCAATGAGCCTGAAGCTCTGATACCATGTGCGAAAGTATAGGCAACACAATGATGAGCAATATAATCTTTATTCAGATCTAAGCTACAATAGTCAGCTTAGATTATGTTTACAATAGTATCCAAAAGTTACAAGATTAGATTAATGTCAATGAGACAATAATCATGTAAATGTAAAGACTAGACAAGATCAGTGAAATGATCAGAAAGAAGAAGAAGAGAGTGATACAAAAGACTGCACACTCAAGTGTGTGTAACCCTAGATTAAGGGACTTATTAAATAGGAGATTAAGTTGCAATAAGACCCCTCTAACGGCTATAAGTGACTCATCAGCAGAAACGAAGGAAGCTTCAGCAGAAATGAACATCTTGGAACTTTAAATCTTTTATTCTTTGTCCAAGTTTAACCCCTGTAATTAATCCTGCAATGAACCATAACTTGAAAGCCATTAGCAATTGATAGAATGATATGTTTGCTACAAATTATCACCCCAAAATTTAACAGAAACTTAAAGATTTTGTTTTTTACCGTACTAGTAACACACGTCTTCTAACAAGTAAAAAGGATATACATAAAGAGAATAATAAGGAGTCACACTCTTCTCAGGTACTATTTGTTGCTGCAGAAATGGGCAATACCAAGTTTATAGTTGAACTCATTCGTAGATATCCTGATTTGATATGGAAGACAAATGATCAGGGTCAAAGTATATTTCACGTTGCTGTCAAACATCGTCACGTTGGTATCTATAACCTATTGTACGAGATAGGCACAATGAAGGATATGATAACCCCTCTTAAAGATGAGAACGATAACAATATGTTGCATTTAGTTGGGAAGACTGTGAATCAAAAGCAGTTTGAGAATGTGTCAGGAGGTGCTTTAGAGATGCAACGAGAACTATTATGGTTCGAGGTACATATACAGATTCCACTATGAGCTTCTAGGATTATTTTTTAGTTGCATAAAACTCATCTCTTCTCTTTCGTATGAGTATAACAATAAGATAATCTACACCTATTTTAATCTGTTTGTGCTGCAGGAGGTAGAGTCAATTATCCCTCCATCTCATAGAGAACGGAGGAACAGTGATGGTTTAACACCACATGAGTTATTCTCAAAGGAACACAAAGATATGGTTACACAAGGTGAAAAATGGGTGAAGGAAATAGCTAGTCAATGTATGGTGGTAGCCGCACTTATTGCCACCATGGTATTCGCTTCAGCTTTTATGGTTCCGGGAGGATATGACCAAAACAATGGTATCCCTATCTTTAATTCGAAAACAACCTTCAAGGTTTTCGTTATTGCAGATGCTATATCTCTGTTCTCAGCTTCAGCTTCAATCCTCTACATGTTCTTATCCGTCTTCACGTCTCGTTATGCTGAACGTGATTTCCTGGAATCAGTACCCAGAAAGTTGATAATCGGTATGTCGTATCTTTTTCTATCTATGACAACCATGATAATTGCATTTAGTGTCAGTTTTTTTGTACTTTACCAGAAGGGTTTGCTATGGATGCCTATCCTTATCAGCGGATTTGCTCTGATTCCATTCGGCATATATGTTAAGGCACAATACTTTTTGTTTATTGATATAATTCGCTCGACATATCGTTCTAAGTACATCTTTAAGCCCAAGAAACCTGTACTATACTATAAAAACCCCACGGTCTAAGTATTGTAACTTGTATTGGTTTTGTTTTGAGAGGTACTTGTAAAACGTTTGTAAGTTGCATGTGGGTGATTTAGTATTTCATAGACGTACTGTATTTAAATACTATACTCAGGTGTAATTGTTATAGACTTATAGCCTATTTGTGGTTGGGCTAATAACCTATTAAAGCATCATACTTGTCACAAATGTCAGTTCGACGTACCGAACAAAAAAATAGCTCTTCTAGACATTAAACTTGACATTGTTGTCTTCAATTGAGTATTATGACCATTTTACCCTTCCAAATTA
The DNA here is from genome assembly GCA_019973895.1 of Chrysanthemum seticuspe. NCBI lineage: Eukaryota > Viridiplantae > Streptophyta > Magnoliopsida > Asterales > Asteraceae > Chrysanthemum > Chrysanthemum seticuspe. The sequence continues at coordinate 161,368,620 of BPTQ01000002.1, forward strand.
CATAAATGGTCCCTGTTGGTGTGTGAAAATTGCATCCATCGTCCCTAGGCTAAATTACATAAGTGGTCCCTGTCGTTTGGAAAAAATTGCGTTCATCATCCCTTACATAACGGATTCCATAACGGATTCCATAACAAAAAAAAACAAATAAAAAACATAAGTCCATGATAATACAATCATATAGCACCAACAGAAAATCCAAATAAATAAAGCTATGAATATAAATAATCCCATAAACACCAAATGTTTACAAAAACTTAGAATATTGTACATGGTTACACCATTGCATATTAAAATATTCTCCAAAGGTCACCGACCCTGTTTCACGCCAACTAGATCACCTTCTGCTGCTCATTGCCCATTTGATATTTTTACTTTTTAACTCCTTTTGTGTGTGGTAAATAAATAAACAACAAAACTGTCATAGGTACATTTTGCAACTTTGTCACCAACTGTAAATGTTCATGCCTGAATGAGCTAAAATACCGATCCCCGTAACATTTATACGTGCAACTTTCCCAACTTACTGAACTGTGCACGAGTTCTTGAGAGAAATCGGCGTGTTGATGACTTTGGTTGGTTTATAAACAATGGCACACGACACTTTTTTGTTGAACCTTGGTTTGACCAATTTTCCTAGCACGTAAGCCTTGGCTTTGACCGTGAAATTTAGGTTCAATGGTACAGGTGCAGTTAGTTTACCATTTTCGCTACTCCAATTTACACCTCCTCCGTATAAGGGGACACCAACACCTCGTACGTTGACGCTCACGATTCTGTGACCTTTTCTTTTTTGATAAAATTTCTTGATCTGCATTAAAGTAACAATAAGGCTTTAGCTCAATGGACCTAACTAAAGTATCATACTAAGGTCAAATACTCGTTTGATTTTTTACAAGTTTGAGTAACATTGAAATGTAACTAAAATTGAACTAATAGATTTTTCAGTGTATATTTTTTTAACTTACATATCCGGTGGCTAAGGTGAGTTCAGTATTTGCGAGATCAACTGTTGTGGATGACACATGAACCCCAAAGAAAGTGCCACGATTACGAAAATTAAAGCTACTAGAGTCCTCAATAAGCAGAAATAAGCCTGAACTTACTTAAAACTACTTAAAGCAACAGTCTATGATCACCTAATCTCAGTTTTAAAAGCAATAAAGCAAATCTAAACTCTAATTAGCAAATATCCAAACAGCACTGAACCCCTAACTTGCAGCTTGAAAATAAGCTCTAAGATAAGCTCAAACCTAAAATCCAGCAATCAGAATCTCAAGATCACCTAGCAAAGTACTTTTGGACCAAGTTTTAGCCTAAGAGGAGCTATAATGAGCTCTCTAGAAGCTCTGCAAGAAGTTGTCTTAGTGAATTAAGTTGGTGCACAGGATACTAAGTGGTAAACTGACCATGTTCAAGCCCCATTTAAGCAGATTTAGAAAAATCCCAAAATAATTCTAAAAATATCTTGATAATAACCTCCAACAAGAGTTCTTGAATCCAAAATTTCAACAGATTTGAATCAGAAATGAGTGAATTAAAAATCCAGAAAAATCAGCAATTACCTATTAAAGCATTTGTTTACTTCTTTTCGCTATGAAAAATCAGCAATTACCTATTAAAAAAACACATTTCTGATTCAAAATCAATGAACACATTTCTGATTACACTGTCGATCTTCCACAAGTTTTACAAATTAATTAACACATTTCTGATTCAAAATCAATTAACACATTTCTGATTACAAATCAATTAACACATTTCTGATTCAAAGAAACAAATCAATTAAAAATCCAGAAAAATCAGCAATTACCTATTAAAGAAACAAATCTTCTTGTTTACTTCTTTTCGCTTGGTATATGGGTTATGTTAATTAAGGTGAATGTGAAGTGGGGTTGTGATAAATCATAAAATTAACTGTTTTGGGGTTACCAACCGACATGAATCGGTGGAAGATCTGCTGGATGATAAAAGTTGGGACTTTGATTATTAGATTTGTGTTGTGTGGAAGATCTACAGTGGAAGATCATAAAACTTGGGACATGAATCGGTGGAAGATCTACAGTGGAAGATCTACATGAATCGGTGGAAGATCGACAGTGAAAGATCATAAAACTTGGGACATGAATCGGTGGATTATTAGATTTGTGTTGTGTGGAAGATTTGTGTGGTATAATATATACTTGGGACAAATGATGCAATTTTTATAAATTTAAGGGTAAATGGTCATCACAAATTTATTTTACTCAATTGAAGACAACAATATCAAGTTTAGTGTCTAGAAGAATTATTTTTTTTTGTTCGCTACGTCGAACTGACATTTGTGACAAGTATGATGCTTTAATAGGTTATTAGCCCTTTGTGGTTTGTATCAATAAAATAATATGCGAACATGGATTGAATTATATAGACAAGAATTGGTTGAATGTATAATTGAGTACCTAGCACTTTACACTTTTATGGAATGACAAACGTTTTTTTTAGGTGATTTTGCGGATTATAGGTAAATGCTTTACGCTTAATATAAATTGTGTAAAGGAGGATTTCTATAAGGTTTGATCAACTATCGTTACATGCAGTGGAGGATGCCTATAAGTTGTTCGATCAAATGTCTTCACATGTAGGAGGATACATATAAGTTGCTCGATCATATGTCAACCAACACTTGCAAGTAGGACTTGGTAGTGGCTTGCACTTTCTCAAGGCAAAATAACATTAAAGACGATTCTAGCTTGAGTATAAGTGTAAGATGTTTATGAATATAAAGGGACGGAACCGGGGGTTTCCGTGGGTGCCCGGGACCCTTATGAATTTTTTCGATATAGTGTTAATTTTTGAAAAAACACTATTTTTTCGATAAAGGACTTGGTTGTGTACATATACAAATGATATAAGTGTTTATGTCATTTGATGCATAACATCATTGCATATGTCATTATTTTACACTAAAAATATTAAACATACTTGAAACAAATAAAACACTTTTAAAATAATATTATACATGATATAACTAAACATTAAATGTTTAGCCTTATTCATGGGCTTCAGCTAGCATCGGATGATTCGGGTCGTCGTCGTATGGGTCCATATATGCACCTTCAAATGGGTTATCATCATCTGATGACCATAATGGGTTATCGTCTTCGTCGGAAGATGTTTCTATGTCAGTTTCGAGATGATTACTTTTTCACTCATATTTTCTTCTACCCATTTGAGTGCATCCTGATGATCATTACCCCATGTCAGCATGTTCCACAAGATGAAAAATGGAATTTCTTTTGGGTCAACACCATTTGCTCTCGCCATGGAACTCCTTGTCTGCTTAAAGGTGTCTTTTTTTTTCGGCTTGATGGATTAACATAGTATCAATCATGAATAAAGTAGTACGGGGAGTGTCAAACAAGTGATCCTTCGTTACGAACAACATTAGGTTGTAGAAAAGACCATGGTCTTTGAAACATTACTAGCATGTAAAGTTAACTTGAAGTGGTTGTTAACCATCTTGTCCATTGGTGATGAGGAACGAACCAGTGTAGCATAGTAAGCAAATGTTTTGACTAAAAAGGAACATCATCAAATTGGCTTTTGATGATGTATGAGAGGAGTGTTGTTTTGAAGGAGATGATGGAGTCATGGCAAAATGTCTTTAGCTAAGAGGCGTTAGCCATGACTTTTTAGCAACATGTCATGGCAAAAGGTTTTTAGCCACGACTTTAGGGATATTGGTGCTCTAAATATTACTTTTGTAATATTGATGCTCTAAATATAACTCTGAGGGATGTAGTTCATTAGCTCAATTGAAGGTTTAAAAGATACTCCGTATATGATAAAAGGACAACATCGATCAAGAATAGAAATATGATAACAAGTATCTAGTTGAAATTCATTCAATGACAAATTGCAAGTTGTCACATTATAATCTATCTATCTATAATACTATAAACTTGAGCCCCTTAATTTAATGTGCAAGAGTGAATGTGCACAACAAATTGTACGGTACAATCCGTGTAAAGCCATATGATTTAATACCAAGAAGTGAAATATGTAATCCTCAATGAAAGCTTCTAGCTATAGTAGACGAAAAGTTCCATCTAATGGCATGAATGCAAGAAGCTCAACAATCGTATTTGTGGTTACATGAATACATTATTTGGTACAACATGCATTAGAACACGAAAAGGCTGCAGTTATGCACCCTTAAAGAAGCCGAATCACTTACATATCTCTTAAATGGAAACTCCATAAATGAGGCATGAAGAACAATAGGAATAAAACCAACACATTCCAGTACGTGTGTTATCATGGCTGCACAGGTTGGATGCTCAAATGGTGAGTTGTTCCTAAACGAATTGCATCCTGAATCAACTGGTACCATAGTGTTGATGTTGTGTAGAATGTGGGATGTAAATACTGCAACAGGCCGGTATTTGAGCACCGATTTCTTGATGTCTGATGCAAAGGTATATGCATATGTACCTTCCCAATACCTGAGTTATAAGAATAGATAATAAAGGATTAAAAAATGTATGTATTATTTAACAACAACTTTTAACATGGTTCTATTGCAGGGTAACGTTATCCATTGTACCGCCAAGGCAAACGTGGCTCACAATTTCTTGAGGTTAAAAGAGGGAGGTGTTTACACTGTTATAAATTTTGTTGTCATGCATAACAAGGAAGACTTTAGAGTTAGGAAGGATGATCGCTTTATGATAGAGTTTGATGGAACAACGTCAATAAGAAAAAGTTTGGTTATATCTGAAGGGTTTGTCAGACATCCTTTTCAGTTGGTGGATTTAGATCAAGTCAAGCCTACGGATAACAAATATCTCATTGGTAATTTTCTATTTTGTATGTTTGTCCAGTTAAATCCCTGTTACATAGTGTTGCCATAAAAATTGTTACCTCTTAGATGTCGCAGGTTATGTGACGAATGTTGGAAGGATGAATCATACGAAAGCAGGGTCAAAAAACATTGATTTCTACCTGACCAATCAAAAGTTCGTATACATGTTATTTGCATTTGATACTGACAATTTTATAACTCTTATTTGGCAAGTATGTGTTATGAAACTAACCGTTTGATTATTTTTTCCGCGTGACATCAGAAGTCAATCGATACGGGTGACTCTATGGGGAGGGCTCGCTGATATATTGATTGAAAAGAAATCAAAACAGACAGGCATGTGCGCCGTTGTTGTTACGTCCACATCTGCAAGTCATTATAACAGTTAGTCAGCTTGGTCTATTTACCTTTTGCATAGTATACACCTTTATCATGCTAAGTTGGTTTTTAATTTTACCTCTCAGATAAGCTCTATTTATCGAGTAGTTCAGCCACGCAAATACTAGATGCTGTTGACATTCCTGCGATCATTGCATTGAAAAAAGACGCAGGGTATGAAATTGTTTGAATATAAAATTTATAGGCGATACGATTCAAACTACTATTAACTTACCAAGGTGTTTTACCTGTTTGCTAGAAGTGTTGTGTCTTCAACATCATATTTGGGTGCACACCTCTCAGAACCCAAAGATGGGACAATAGAGAATCTGCTCATGTGGGCACGCAACCGGAAAAATGATGTCTGTTTGCTTTTCCCCCGTTAGCTATGTAGCCTCCTTAAACTGCATGATATTGATGTATTTTATTTATGCAGTCTGCGACTTTCCTATGTAAAGCCAAGATTGATGATGTGCGTACTAGAAAGGGATGGAATTTTCCGTCATGTGGAGGTGACAGTTGCAAGAAAGGAGCTACTAGGAAGGGTGGCCGTTTTTGGTGTGATTCATGTGAAAGACCGATTGAATACCCTGTGATAAGGTGCTATTATATTTGTGACCCATATGTTAGACATTTGTATACAGTATATATAATTATTGACATTCATACTTACTATCCACTACATGATCTTTACAGGTATCGCCTTGAGCTTGGTATCTCTGATGATACCGGTAGTACTGTGGTGGTCCTTTTTGATGAGGCTTCGGTTAACTTGATAAAGTTTCCAGCTTCGGCATTGTTGACGGACGAAAAAGAGGTACACCTGAAATTTTAGATTTTATTTGCACCCCTACTCCCGTGCCCCATTACTCATGATTTGCTATGCAGTGTCTCGATGATCATGCCAACTTGCCTTCTCCCATACTCGATCTCATTGGCACAACACACGAATTTGAAATCAAAAGTCATACATATTATGAGTATGGGAAGTTTGAGAGTTTTACATGTTGGGCGGTGGACTCACCTCATCCGTCGATTGAACTGAAAGCTCAAGCACCATTGATAATGAAACTGTTGGACCAGTTGCATCGTCCAAAACCATAACACCGTCTCCATCTGTTGTTACACCGTCTAAACCTACAGAGAATAAAAAGAAATATAGGTAATCAACCCCTGTAATATACCTATAATAAAAATGTTTGTTCCTTTAGGCCTTTTGCTAATGCAATAAAAAGATACCTGATGTGAATGGTTTTCTTATTTTCAGAGTGGACCCCGAAGATTCAGACGTTGATGATGAATCGGACCCAACGTACAAACGGTTGGTCAAGTCTACTCCTGCAGATGATAAGAAAAAAAAAAGGTAATCACGACATAATAAGTTTTGTGACAACATAAATACCAAACATTTTAACGGTTTTACTTTATGCCTATTACTTACACAACAGATCTAGCATGACAAACATTGTTCGAATATTTTCAGGGCGGATATTGAACATTCAAACGCGGATATTGAACTTATATCTGTAGATGGTGACCAAGATGGTCAGGACGACACCACAACTGACAAGAAGAAAATGAGACGGTAAGCACGTGTTGTATACCATATTTGTTCAAATTTGGTTTTATATCTGCCCACATATTAATACAGTCCTCTTTGTATATTTTGTGGTCAGGTTAGTCATGGATGATTCAGAGTGACCCTGAGCCAGATGTACCCGAATAATCCTTATCAAAATAAACTATTATTACATGAATAATAAACTGTATTAAAACTGAGTTTGGGATCCTTTGTTTTTTATGTTTGGAAGGCACAGAACTGTTACGCTTTGTTGCATCATATTCTATTTTGTTTTGATAATTTATTATACTTTTCTGTCGTGCAAAATATTGTTTCTTTTCTGCTTGACTTGGTTTCAGGTACATCCAATATGAACCGGCTGTGAAATGGATGCTTACCACAAGATACCAAATGAAAATGCATATTAACAATTATTGTAAAAAAAACATACTTTGGGCAAATAACTAATGCAACAACTTATGAATTATATGGAGTACCATTTGTTACCGTTGGCTATAAAAGTTCAGCAATATATTATTTCGATGTCCATACAGTAAACACATGTGGTTCATAATGGAAATCGTATCACAATACTTACACACACTTTAATACATGGCTAAAAATGCTTTCGTTGAATTTTGTATTTTTTGGAATTAATTATGATTTTTAACAAACAATATGCAATGGGTTGTAAAAAACAACCACAAACTCACATACTGCAAAAGTATCATGCCCGCATAATCCATATTATAAGAATAACTTGGATGAACAAAATATTGAAGAAGTTTATGCTAATTGCTACATTGAACAAGATAGTCTTAAATTATATTTGTACCATCACCAACAAACTAGACATTACATGTTACATTATGATATGAAAAGTTTTGTGGTTATGTTATATTAAGTAATTAGGGTTATGGTACAGAAAAGTAACTAAAGTTTACAAAAAATTTGTCCTAAGGTAATATAGTTTCATTTTGTTCAGTTAGGTTACTAAACTTTCGGTAAGCATACACTTCGAAAATTCAGTGTTAGTCCGAGTAACTTGGATGTATATTTTTTGATAAGTTCAGTAACCTGAGTGAACAAAATTCAAAGTTCAATAACCTCAACATTCACTTTTATAAGTTCAGTGACCTGAGTGAACAAAGTTTCAAAGTTTAATAACCTGGATGAACAAAATGAAACTATATTACCTTAGGACAAATTTTTTGTAAACTTTAGTAACTTTTGTGTACCATAACCCTAAGTAATTACAAGTGTTAGGTTATGATTGGGGTTGTCAAACAACAAATTGTGAATGTTTATATATGATATTTCATCGCCACTTATTATTAATTATACGATTTTCCAAAACTCTTTCTATTTATATGTTTTTATGTCCTATCATACATCTGTTTCATTTTCATGTTAATTATTTCCTTTAACCATAACAGTTGTCTTACAAATAATTGCATTATAACAGTGCAAAGTATTATGTGTTCAGATAATTTGTAAATATAATGTATTGTGCTGTAATCATTATATAACTCAACTTTATAAAATTTTATGCTCACGGCCATTTCACCCACACTTTGATACATTTTTTAAGATGTGGTCTGCCAGTTGGTTGTCAAAATCGACCACTAAATGACTTGCAAAATTGAATCGTATAAATCACCATATTAAGAATTGTTTTGCAAAGTGGTACTTTTTAAATTCATGTAGACAATACTTTAATTTAAATATAGTAGTTTGAACCAAGTTGTGAGTATAATTAACCAATGAGATGTGACCAAATGAAGTTGAGTTATGTTTTTTCCGATTAGTCTAAGATGCACTCATACTAGCCTTTTTAACCAAATTGTTTCATAAAGATCAGTATCGTTATTAAAACTCAATAAGAATCTATAATACATATAGAGACTTACCATGAACTATAAGTATATGCCTTTTCATTATACACCACACTTATTACATCAGTTAAGTAGTAGAATCCCAATAGGTGATATACTAAACTTATTAATTCATTATCTTACCAGATCTGCAATATGATCTGTTGCAAAGGTTAATCAGGTCCTTCAAGCATTAAATGGATACAGGTACAATTTACTTTTACAAGTTTACATACCTGCCGATTATGTATGTGATTAAACCTGTATTTGTCTTTGCATTGCAGTATCACACGCTGAACAGTCTGAAACTCCATCCCTGTCAGACATATTGAACAAAACTTTGTTTATTCATTCAAGAACTGTAATCAATGGCAGTGGAAAGATGCAGAGTTTCTGTGGTTTACGGATGACACAAAATGTTGGACCATCTACAGGTTTGTCCCATTTATAAGACTTTACTTCCATTATGCAATTACAACAAATCTGCAATAATGCATATCTACTTTTGCATGATCAACATACTTTGTTAGGACAAGAATCACACTCGGTAGGCACTTTGACAGACCTGCCACTGAACCAAATAGCTTCAACCTCCAAAAAATCCTTTGTTTATAAAAAAAGAAGATCGGCAGGTAATTAGTACTAAAGTCGCGAGTTTATCGATTTCATAATATTGAATATTACCGTAATGGTTATTCCTGTAGGAACACTTTCTGATCGTGCAGCTAAAAATATCCCACATGGAGCTGCACATGCATCTGCAGGTAATTAAACATTTTATAAGTCTTGCATCATGTTAGTTAACTTATTATAATGTGGTTCTTATCAATGATATTTACCTTTATTTGCAAGGTATTCCTGTGGTGTACCATGATATTGGCCCGCCAACATTTGAATGTCAAAATTGCAAGGCTCTTATGTGGTACCAGGAAAGATCTAACGTAACAAAAACCGTTGTAAACCCAACGTTCTCTGTTTGCTGCCAAGGGGGAAAAGTGCTTCTTCCGATATATAATGAAACACCTTCGCCTCTTAATGAGCTTATGGACTACAGCATTTCTGCAAACTCAAGTTTCAAAGACCAGATCAGGGTGTATAATGGTATGTTTTGTTACACATCTTTTGGAGCAAAAATAGACCATTCAATTAACACAGGCAGGGGTCCATATACCTTTAGAGTAAATGGCCAAAGCTATCATCGAATAGGTTCTCTGCTGCCTAAACAGGGCGCTCAGCCTAAATTTGCACAGCTATACTTTTTTGACACTGAAAATGAACTTAAGAACCGAATGGGAATTTTTGAAAGCAAAGATAGTGGAGAGTGCGTGGATGCAAATATAGTAGCAAGCCTTATGAAGATGTTCAATCAAACAAATCCAATCACCAAGGCATTTCGAATGGCAAGGGTTTGGTCTGAGACCCATAATTCAGCCCACTTTAAACTACGGCTACTAAGTGGTCGAGGTGCATCTCGGCAATATAACGCACCATCTGTACCGGAGATTGCAGCTCTAATTACTATAGATTTTGGTGATGGTATTCCCACAAGAGATATTGTTGTAAGAAACAAAGAGGAAGGGCTGAAACGTATATCTGAGATGCATCCGGAATACATGGCCCTCCAATATCCATTATTATTTCCATATGGAAAGGACGGGTATCATGAAAAGATACTGTATCACAACAACAAAGGTGTGCGCAAAACCAAAAGTCCTTTTGTTACAATGAAAGAGTACTACTCATACATCATACAACATCGAAATAACCAAGGAACTACATTGCTAAGAGGTGGCCGATTATTGCAACAGTTTTTGGTTGACGCATATGCGGCTGTCGAGGAGCAAAGGCTAACATGGAATAGGAAAAATCAAGATACGTTACGTGTGTATTTATATAACAACGTGTGTGACGCTGTAACAAGAGGTGATACAAATGCGGCACGGTTGGGGAAACGAATCGTCCTACCAAAAAGTTTTATAGGCGGCCCAAGGTATATGATGCAAAACTACCAGGACGCAATGGCTATATGCCGAACATATGGAAACCCGGACCTGTTCATCACTTTCACTGCTAATACAAAGTGGCCTGAAATCTCAGAAATGTTAAAGCACATTCCGGGCCAAAAAGCACATGACCGTCCAGAAGTATCCACGCGCGTTTTCAAGCTTAAGCTTACTAAATTGTTAAATGATCTTACAAAACGCCATATTTTTGGCAAGTCCCGGGGAGGTAATGCACCTTACCTAATAATGGCAATATGTCTGTTTTTTTATAACAAACTAAGGTATTATCTTATTTGTTTCTCTGTTTTATTTCAGTTGTATATGTAATAGAATTTCAGAAACGTGGACTACCTCATGCTCACATACTACTATGGCTAGAAGAAAGATTTAAATGGAAATCCCCGTCCCAGATAAATGATATAATTACGGCAGAAATACCATGTCGAGAGAATGATCCAGACGGGTATAAAGTGGTAACTGAATTTATGTTACATGGTCCTTGCGGTAAAGATGCTAAACATGCACCATGTACATCTGAGGGTAAATGCTCCAAACATTTTCCTAAACTTTTCGTTGCTGAAACAATGGTCGATAGTGATGGTTATGCTATTTATCGTCGGAGGGATAATAAAGCTTACCATATAAAAGGCAAATTCAAATATGACAACAGATATGTGGTTCCTCACAACCGTTATCTCCTTATAAAATACCAAGCCCACATCAACGTAGAATGGTGCAACCAATCAAAGGCAATTAAGTACTTATTCAAGTACTTGAATAAAGGTCCTGATAGAGCCACAATTGTTATACAAGAAAATGTAAAAAACAATGGTGGTCAGGCAGATGTCAAGATTTTGGAGGTGGACGAAATAAAGAATTATTTGAATTGTCGTTTTTTAGCTCCATGTGAGGCGGTATGGCGTTTGTTTTCCTATGACATCCATTACTCAGATCCATCAGTAATTAAACTCAATTATCACCTGCCAAATCAGCATGCAATCACACTTCGTGATTCAGAAAGCTTACCAGCACTAATTCAAAGGGAAGGCATCGATATAACCATGTTCACTGATTGGTTTGACTTAAACGTGCGTGATACAGAAGCGAATAAATACACGTATTCTGAGATACCTGCACATTATGTGTGGCATGAGAAAGACAAAATGTGGAAAGAACGAAAGCAGCATAAATGCATTGGGAGGATTGTTTACTCCCATCCGGCTTCTGGAGAACGATACTATCTTCGAATGTTGTTGAACATTGTCAGAGGACCTCGATCCTTTGAGAAACTCATGACTGTTAACGACAGATTATGTTCCACGTTCAAGGAAGCATGTTTTGCATATGGCCTTTTAAATGATGACACAGAATGGACGCATGCAATATCTGAAGCAAGTGTGTGGATGTTCGGACCACAGCTCCGTGACATGTTTGTGACAATTCTATTGTTTTGTGATGTCAGCAGACCTTTAAAGTTATGGGAAGAAAACTGGGAATTTTTAGCAGAGGATATCCTACACAAGAAAAGGAAAATGTTCGATTACCCTAACTTGGAACTGACAGATGAACAGCTTCGGAACTATTGTTTGCTTGAAATACAAGAGTTGTTAAATAGTTGTGGAAGATCTTTAGGAGATTTTCAAGATTTACCACTGCCAGACCCAATGTTGCTAACCAATATGGACAATCGTCTCATAAGAGAAGCGCTGGCTTATGATATGAAGGAAAGTAAGATTCAACATCAACAACTCCATTCATCATTAAACACCCAACAGCGTCTAATCTATGAGGAGGTTATTGAATCTGTAAATGGTAACGAAGGGAAATTTTACTTTGTGTACGGACCAGGAGGAACCGGAAAGACATTTTTATACAAGACTTTCATCTCAAGGCTGAGATCAGAACGTAAAATAGTGCTTGCCGTCGCATCTTTAGGTATGTATTTATACCAAATTTAAATAAACAACTAACTTACACATTTAAACAATTACGCAACTGATAAGTGTCATTAAATTGTATAGGCATTGCTTCATTGTTGCTACCAGGCGGGAGAACGGCTCATAGTCGTTTTGTTATACCACTTGAATTATTAGAAAACAGCACGTGCGGCATAAAAAAAAACACGCATATGTCAGAACTCATGCAGCAAGTGAAACTAATTATCTGGGATGAAGCTCCAATGACCCAAAAATATGCTTTTGAGGCATTGGACAAGACTCTGAGAGATATCTTAGGATATCATGACCTTGAAAGTAGAGAACGAATATTTGGGGGCGTGACGGTCTTGCTAGGAGGCGACTTTCGTCAAGTGCTGCCAGTTATACCAAAAGCAAGCAGGCCAGTCATTGTTCAATCATGTATAAACCAGTCTGAGTTGTGGAAGCATTGCAAGGTATTTACCCTTACACGGAGTATGCGGGTCAATGAGTATAGTGAGAATGGACTGCTTGATACTCGAAAACAGGATTTCAATAAATGGGTATTGGCTGTGGGAGATGGCAATTTGCCAGCAAAATGCAAAGAAGATGAGGACGAGCCATCTTGGATCGACATTCCTGAAACTTTCCTAATCCAATCATAGGACTGTCCTATCGAGAAAATTGTAGCCGAGACATACCCTGATTTTACAACAAGACAGACTGACGATGTGTATCTCAAAGAAAAGGCAATCCTAACTCCTCGGAATGATGATGCTGATACTATCAATGATTATATGTTTAAACAATTAAAAGGGGACTCTGTTACATACAATAGCGCGGATGAAGTTTGCAAGGCATCTACAGACAATCTAGATCAGCATGACCTGTACCCGATTGAATTTCTAAATTCATTAAATTTTCCCGGGATGCCCCCACATGAACTTCACTTAAAAAAGGAACTACCCATTATGCTATTGCGTAACATCAATCCAAGCAAAGGTCTGTGTAATGGAACAAGATTGATCATAACAGATTTAGGCCAATTTGTTATTCACGCAACGATCCTTACAGGTTCAAATATAGGAGACAATGTCATTATACACAGGATTATACTAACATCAACGCAATCCAAATGGCCATTTATCCTAAAACGGCGACAATTCCCTGTAAGAGCATGTTATGCGATGACTATCAACAAAAGTCAAGGCCAATCACTTACTTACGTTGGCCTCTATTTGCCTACTCCTGTGTTTGCACATGGAAAACTTTATGTGGCGCTGTCTAGAGTTACCACTCCTGACGACCTTAAGATACTAATGATTGAAGACAAAGACCCTAGACTTAAGAACTGCACACGTAACATTGTTTTCAAAGAAGCTTTCAGTAGCCTGTCTTAGCATATATATGTAATGTTCAGATATTAAATATAATAAGGTGGTACATTTTATTTCATATATGCATTGTTTGTGTTTCCATATTCAGATACACATAATAAAATTTGAATGGCAACACATATGGATAGTTCAGCACATTTATTTATTATAACTTTATTACTTGCCACAAACACTCATAAACTTTATAGTATTGGCCCAATTATTAACAGTGGTCCATTATCTATATTCTCATGTTAAAAGACACATAATAAATTGTGACCACCCATATCAAAACCTAACTGCATACTCATCAAGTGCTATTATTGCAGATAATATTAATAATATGCACAAATGTTCACATAAATATATAATAAATTGATTTTATGATTTATTAGGAGTTACATGCCCTTTATTAATTTCAAGTCAGTTCAAAAGTTTGATAAGACATTTAAAAACCAACTTATCTCATTAATATACACATCTCAACTCCTTTTTTATCATACAGAAATCAGATATCCACATTCTAAAACTATGTCATTCAGCAGGGATGTCGTCTCACACTACTTTCATATGCCCTTACACCGAGCTGCAAAATGCTTTCATGTTGGTTCGTCTCTTTTTAAAGTGCATTGTCGATCGGTTGGAATTAAATCTTGGCCATATCGAAAACTTCTCAGTTTAGAAAAGTTAATTAACTATTTTCAGGTTAGCAATTAATTGACACTAAATTTTGTTTATGATTTTCATACCACAAACCTGATTTGAATCTGCAATCTTCAATGTTTCCAGATAAAATAATGATTTCAATCTTATAAAAATGGTTTTGCCTAATCGCTAATATATACATATTTAAGTCACAAACATTAACATTTAACTATGCTTTTTATAGTACGCATTCATATGTTTTCTATATTGTGATATCCAACTTGGTTTTCATAGGGCAAGGAAGGTGATTCAAATACTAATGAAAATATGCAAGACATAATTACAAAACTGCAGGAAGAAAAAAGACGGATAAAGGAAGATCCAACATTAGCAATTACGAATAACACGAAAAAATTAAGACGACGTTTTTTCAAAGCTACATACAGGAAAAAAAAACGCATCAATTTGGATTTGTCGTTAGCACCGCCAATAGTTCTGGATGTGGAACCGTTGCAGGTTATATATCCTAACAATCATGCAATCTGTGAACATATAGAGTTCTCTTATGGCAGCAACTATAAGGAGCAATAACAATGGAAAGCTTATTGATACCTAAACTCAAGTGTTCAAGTAGTATTTTTAACAAGTTATTTTCATAGATTTCTTTCTTGAAGTTTGGTATGTTATTCTCTACGTTTTTTAAAATGAATAATGCTTAAACTGCAATTTGCGTCCTTTTTTGTTTGGTCAGTTTTAATAATGCATACCCCAACTGTTGTTATTATAATACCAGTTAAGTCAGCATAAAATATCAAAAGTCAATAACTAATAAACTGCATACCTTATTGACTGTTAAGCGATCAGTCGCAGGCATTTTGCACCGCTGTCTCATTGACGAAGTGTCTCATTATTTGCGTATACGAAACCAAAACACCCATCAAGCTTGAAACATCGTTATAACACCAACTCTCATATCATCGCAATATCCTCGACGCCCCCAATATTTGCATCAGCTAAAGCCACATCGATATTCACCTACCCACTGCATGTATAACACGTAACCGTTATTAGATCAATTAATGAGCCGTAAATCATCCAACAAATACGCTTTCCTATGCAAGTGACTAATACCCTGACAAAAAAAACGAATATTCTCATGACTTCAACTAAATACAATTTGTCACGTCTCACCGTTATTCAGTCACCTATTATCTATATCTAAACCAAGAACAAGATTCAAAACAAAAGGAAAACAAATTAATATTTCAGTTTTGTTCAAGACACTTTAATATATTTAAAGATCTACAAATATCTCATGTTCTTGAACTCATAACCTCATAAATCTATAAGAAGACAAGCTTCTTTTTTACAAAAACAAAAACGAAACAAGACAAAAACCTTCGCCTACCTGATACATCATTAATCTTTATCGAAACTTAGCTTCTATATATATCCGAAAAATTAAAAGGAAAAGCTCGAAACATAACTTTCTAACCTCCCTTTCATTCGGTTTAATCATAAACAAAACAATAACACACTTAGAAACATACATGAACTCCTCCAAAGGATCTTGAAGCAATAAAGGTTCTTTGTTGATAGACTATGCTACAGATGACAAACTAGGTAAAGTTATGGTGTGAGTTAATGTTTGTCATGTCTAATTCATATAGTGCGTATCCTGATACATATCTTGGAGCAAACTAAGCTGTTTTTCATGTTTCAAGGTGCTTATTTGAGATAAACTTGAATGGCTTTTAGACCCGTAAAAATCTTAAAATACACAAAGACTAGCTATCCTGTCACGTTTTTCATCCACATAGCATCTTTTACAACATAAGCATATCCAAACACTATTTCATGAAGTGCTTATTTTCAGTTGCTTATCGAAAAGATAAATTAAACAATGCCAAAACATCTATAATGCTTCTAAACTTTATAATGTAAAATCATTGAACCCCAAAAAAGCTCAAACCCCTAACTGGATTATCACTAAAAAATCAAAATTGATCTTACACTTATTCAAACCCAGATCAATGATTACCAATCTCAACATAAAAACAACAAAAAGATTCGAGCTTTATAATGCAAAATTAATAAACTCTGATCAAATTATCATTAAAACATATACTTGCTTTTCAGGATTGAATCGAAACTAACATAACACAATATCAATTATAAATCAACAAACAGCCTAAAGTAACAACCTTGCAATAAATTATAACATTTAAACATTCGCCCTTTCAATCTATCATATTCAAATAGAATACCTGAGATATTAGGCTCAATCAGCAGATAATCAAGCACTTTATAATAGCCCTCAATAATATTTGATTGCTTAACATTTATTTTGATTGATTTTTCGATTGATTGAAAACCCTAGATCGGAGGTTTGAATGTAACTGTGTGTTTGGACCGAGTAAAAGTGAAATAGATGTGTGAAACACTTAAAGTCAACACACACACTACTATACCATTTTATAATAAAAGTAAATAACTAAATAAAAAAACTTGCCTTCTTCAAGTTACTAGACCATCAAATCTAAAACCAGTAAACTGATGATTCATCAGTTTAATCCTTTCATAATATATATACTTATAGTTAAGATAATAGAGTAGCAGTCAATAAAACCATACATACAACCATAAAATTTACATCAAAACACAAACCCCCCCCCCCCCCACATCTTCCTACGCTTCATCTTCTGAATCATCAGCCTCATCCAAGTCTTCCAAAAAATCCTCCTTCTCCGCCAAACTCTGACGACATAGCACCAACAACTGAGCAAGCAAGTCATTCTTTCTTCGGTCCTTCAACTGGATCTCACGAAGGGCAAACTCACCTGTTGCTGCAACTGCATTGAAAGAAGGAAACAATCTTCTAGCCTCATCGATTGTTTCTTCTTTTTTTGCAACAGTCTCTCTGAGAATGGTGCTCTCTTCTCCCAGCTTCTCAATCAACTTATTCTCCTCTGCAATGTCTTGCATAATCAAAAGCCTAAAAGCATCGCTAAGCTTCCCTGATTCTGTTGCAGCTTTCATTTCGTCAATGTTAGGTGTGGAAGACATTTTCCGATTAGGGTTAAAAGTTATGATGGTATAGGGTTAAGTTATGATGGTTGTGTTTATGGTTTTGTAAGTATACATAATTACAATGTACTAACTCATAAATTGCACAGATAATTACAAAAAAAAAAAAAAAAAAAAAAAAAAAAAAAAAAAAAAAAAAAAAAGCACTCGAGAGGCATTGGGAAATTTAATTTGGGTGTTACTGTAGCCCTTTCATATTCTTCATGCAAAAATCTGATATGCAGTATTTAGGAAGTTATCTCATTTTGCAATTCAAACCCTTCATCTTTTAAGTAGATCTAAATCAGTCCATATATATACAATGCTTTGGCATTAACATCCTAATTTTAAAAAAAAATAAAAAAAAATAATGGTAATAACTTATAGATTATCTTTATATTTATATACTAACATTTCCACTATGTGTTAAATGAAACTTTAAATAAAATTAATCTAATTTAAATACACCAAGTATATCATTTGCCATGAAATAAATATATATTTCTTTGACATATCATCATTCCAAAAACAAACAAAACATTCAAATTATTAAAACCAACCAAAGTACCTAAACCCAAACAACTACTTAAACTCATTCATCTTAATGGCATTAGCTTCTTCCTCACGGGCACCCACTTTCGCTTCATCTAGCAAATAGTTTAACTCTGCAAGCAATAACCGATGTATATCTTGGGTTTTTCTTAAAGCTTCAAGTGACTCCAAAGCAACTCCATTAGCACCATAAGCTTCCATGTTTGCCATCATTGTATGGTTCTTCGCTATTACCCTCCTCAAATGTTGGCAACAACCGAATAGCATTTTGGATAATGCATCATCTTCACCTACCTGTTGCACAAACCACAAGCGCATGCAATTATGCAATTTTGAAGAACCTGCGATATTCGATAAATTACCTATCAACTCTAAATTTGCCATTGAAAATAAAATATACAACAAACCAATTGGTTCTATAACTGATAAGTGTCTAAATACTCATCATTTTTGTACCATCTAGACTGCAAAAACATCTGAAAACACTCAGAAATGCATCAAAATGATGAAAATATCACAAATAAGTGTTTTATGTGTTTTAAATGCAAAAATATCAAAATCAGATGAAAAACGTATCAAGTTTGCATAATTGGCAGTTTTAGTCCCTCAAGTTTCAAAAATTGTCAAAACTAGTCCCTGGTAATTCAAAAACTTGTAAAATGTCATTTAAGGTCCATGGGATTCAAAAGTTGTCAAAATAAACCCTTTAAAGTTTAAAAATTACAAAATGACAACTTTAGTCCCTGAACTTTGAAAAATGTCATAAATAGTCCTTGGTGAATTTAAAAATGGAAATTTATCAAAAATAAACCTTGTACTATTCAATTATGGCATAATTGGTCCTTTATGATAAGTTTTGAGAAAATTACAAGTTTGGTCCCTGGAGTTTGAAAATTGTCAAAAATAGTCCTTGGGTTTATAAAAATGGAATTTTATGCAAAATTGGCCCTTGTACTATTCACATGTTACAATTTAAGCCCTTGGAATAACTTTGGAATAAGTGCAGGATCAGTCCCTTCATTTTCAGAAATTACAACATTAGTCCTTGTGCTTAATACAAACCAAATGGACCATTTATGTTATTAAAACCAAATCCAACCCATCCAAGCCCAAAAACCAAACCCGGCCCAATATTTAAAACGAAAAACCGCCACTACTGTTTATACATCTCTCCCACACTTGTTAACTCAAAAACCAGTGGTTTTAACACCTCCACATACATGGTTTTCTCACCTTTCCAGCTGCCTACCTCTCACTATCACTCCTCTCCACCTCCACATACACCAAACTGCATTAATTGCAGAAACCAACTCAAAGACTTTTCCCGCCAAAAACTCCACATGTATGGTTTTGATGATTTCTAATGATCCAAGGGATGAGAAAAGGTGGGAAAGATTCAGAGGTCGACATAGATCAATATAAATCAAGAAAGAAGCTGAGAGAAAAAAAAGTAGTAGAGTAGCTTAGTGTAAATTTAATTTTCGTATGTCGTTTTAATAAATTTAAGTTTTCTAGTTTATGTTTAAACTTTCAAGAGTGTTGTAATCTTATCTCAGTGTATTAAAAACTTAATTTCAGTTTCAATTTCAATTCTTGTACACGATTTCAGTTTATGCATATTTTATTGTTCAAAACTTCAAATTACTTAAATGTTGTATTTAGTTGTTGCTAGGGATTGAAAAAGCTCATATAAGTTCTTATAAAGCTTTTCCAAGCCATTAGACACTTTAAAATTCAGTTTAGATTCAAAATAGAAAAATACCAAAAATTACTAAAAAATTAGTTAAAAATAAAAATCCTATGGAGACATGATCAAGACAATGGTGCAGTGCTGATTTTGGATTACTTATTGGTTTAGAGCTTCTTGGGAAGCTATAGGAGTGATTCTCAGTCCTTGGTTCCTTGTCCTGTGCATGAACTCAATTTGTAAGCCAATTCCTTGAAATTTGCATTTCTTAATATAAGTTCTTTAATCTTGTTAATTTTAACTTTAATCTGTTTAAAAATAGTTAATATAAGATAATAAACAGATTTCTCAGTTTAAAAACTAGTTTTAGTGATTAACTCTTCAAAACAGATATAATAAGGGGTGTTTGGATATGCTTACTGTCTTAGAGGTTAACTGTGGGAGTGTTCTTGTTCATTGCATGTCACAATAGCATATACTAGCTCAGTTAAACATTAAAAACTAGTCCTTAATTTATAAAAAGTCAATTTAGCTTCTAATCTCATAGTACCAGTTAACTGTTAGGATTTTTAGTTGTAAAACTTACCATACAAGCTTAAAAGTTGTTAATATAGCTTTAGATAAACTTATATCACCTTATTACATCATATTCAGTCATTAGAATTGATTTAAAGTTCATAAAAGTCAAAGTTTTAGTATATTTAAAAAGTCAAAATTTGCCTAGTAGCAGTTTTTAAATAAACTTTGTAATTTTGTTGTGATCTCACTATTAGGATTTAGGATTTGTGCTTTTGGGAAATTAATATTTAACTACTTAACTTAATTAGAAAAATAATAGCTTATACCTATTTAGCTTATAAATAGCTTATTTTCAGCTTTCTTTTGAGACCCTTTTTCAAAAACTGTCCTGTGCACAGTTAAGACATTCAGTTTCATAAGCTCATCAAGAGCTTATCAGTTAGCTTAAGCCTGTGTGTTTTAGCTTTTTGAGAAGCTTATCTAGCCATATCAAAGTTCCAGTGCATATCTTCCAATTTCTAGCTTATTAACTAGGCCTGCTATTTGATTTTAGTTTTGTCCATTTTACTTGGTACTCCAATAAGTCAGTGGTTACCATCTTTTTCAAAAGCTTCTCCCTAGCTCATTAGAGGAATCCAGTCCTTGTAAGTTAGCTTTTTGGATAGCTTAATAGATAAACTTTTTAGTTACAGTGCTTGTTTCTATTTCCTAGCTTATTTAACTGCTTAAATATTAGCTTAAAGCTGCCTAGAAAACCATTAGATCTCCTGTGCAAAATAGTTAGCTTGTGCTTATTTTGAGTTGTTAAGTGCTTATTTTTAAGATCTTATGCTTTCTCAGTAGTCACATTAGCTTATTACAAGTTCTTTTGCTTATTTCCAGTTTCCTTAGCTTATTTATAAGCTTATTAGCCATTTTAGTTTAATCCTTATGCTTATTTCATTTTCTAGCTTAACTGTTAAAAAACATAACCTCAAACTAAGCTTATTAGTCATTTTCATAAAAAGTTCCAGTTGTGAAAAGTGCTTATTTTAGTGTGCTTAATAAGTTTTTAAAAGAAAAATCCAAAAATAAATAGTTTGCAAAAAGGAGTTGCTGGGATTCGAACCCTGGCCACCCAGCTCACCACACCACACACATACCAACTGCCCTTGGGACTTGTCTCGGTTGTATCTCGCATTATTTAGTTCTTAACCCTTAAATGTCTATTTAGCTTATTCGATTAATATAGCTTATTTACAGCTTATTTAAACAAGCTTTTTCATTTTTTTTCATTTTTCTTAGTTTGGTATTAGTATAAAGTATTTTACAAAAAAGTTTCAGATTTTTCCGATTAGTTTTAGTATTTTTAATCATTTAATTAGTTTAAAATCGTATTTAATTCATAATAAAAAATATAAAAGTCAAAAAAAATATAAATCTTTTTTCTAAAATTTTCTTTTGTCATATAATACGTAAGAAAATTGTTTTTACACTTGTAGGACGTTTATTTCACAAATTTTACGTTTTGTCTTGCGCACTCGCGTAATTTTTATACTTAACGTACGTTTTCATTTTAAGTTACGTTTTTAGATAATTTAAGTTTACGTTTTAGTTAAAATAGTTTATTTAAGTTATTTTATTTTATAAAATCACAAAAACATCATTGTAAAAATAGTGATAGCGTTTATTTAATATATTTTAACTTTTTAATTTTCTTTAATTTGCATTTAAGCCCCTGTAATTTACAAATCTTTTCTTTAGGTATAATTATTCATCAAAATCCTTACTGATTACTATCCTTAGTGATTATTCGACATCTGTCTGTGTTAAACACCAATTCATCCTCCGTGGGACTTAACGACCCAGGAATCCACTATATTCCTCTGATCTAAATTGCATTAGTGTTTGAACTGTTTTAAGTTTCTTACGGTTAGCCATTCACAAGTGGCTAGCTTGTGTGAGATAACTTGACGGTTTAGCACCAATCAATAACTCATTATGAAACAAGCACCAAATAAATAGGCTAAACATTATTTATGTAACCTACTAATATTAAAGTGTTACATATGAAAGGTCTTTTTTTAAATGTAACATATTAACATAAACCTCTTCACATATACTCTTATAAGGTTAATTGTCTATTTAAAATAATAGTAACTTAAATTAATGCGAGGGTAAAAAAAATGTAGTCATCTTTACAGTTTAGGACATTGACCAAAATAAAAATTAGTCAACATTATTATGTACTCATCTACATTAGAGATGAAGAAGCAACTTTGGCAAGAGTTTACCTCCGCCCTACGATAACAAATCTTATGATACCATCAATTTCAATATCTTATATGTAACTACTTCGATACAATATTACATAAAAAAGATTATACATTTGATCCATACCAATACAGTGCAACGCACGGGCTTATAATGCCTCGTTTTGTATAAAATATGCATATAAACTGGTAGACAGAACAAATGACCATTTGTTCAGTTTGTTTTATTATTTGTTGGTTTTATTATTTGTTCGTCGTGAAGCTTGTTCATCATACAAGTGAATAGAAATCAGAATATGCTTGGAAGCTCGGTCCATAACTCCTTTATTAACATGTGGGTAATTCAAAGTTTATATTGAAAGAATTTTCTAATTGGTTGTAGAAGGTTTAAAGAGGAATTTAGCACCTCAGCCAAATGCATGCAATAACATAGGGTGATTTTTCCATAATCACCCTTATATATCATATTAATCACATATTCTATTCATCTGAACCAGGGTTAGGCGATAGCTAAAGAATCTTCACTATTGCATAACTTGTAATAGACAGAGGCACACAACCCTTCTAATAGAACTATTTTATATATTTGTGTTTTTTTCGTTAAAAAAAAAAAGATGTCAGAATACATATTCATTATGGGTTAATATACGCAGGCACCCCACATATTCCTTGGCAGGCACCTCTTTGTAGGGTGGGTCCCCCTTGGCAGGCGCACTTTTTTTTTTTTTTTTTTTTTTTTTTTTTTTTTTTTTTTTTAATTGTGTGTGTAGTGTTTAGTTGTATTTAATTTAGGTATATTGTATTGTAAGGTGTATTGAATTTGTGAAGTGTTTTTATATGTATAGTGTATTTAATTTGTGTAGTGTTTTTATATGTATAGTGTATTTAATTGTGTAGTGTTTTTATATAATATTTATTTTACGTTATGCTTTTTAATTGTGTGTTTGTTTCCATTTAATTAAACAATAACAATAAAACATTAAACAAGTAAAACAACAATGTTTTCAATATTATAACGTCTACTCCACATGAAGATTATTAATGTCATCTATAAGCTCATAGAGTATTCCACTCGGCTGACATGCGTGATCAACTGGATTACTTGCCAGTTCCAGTGATGCTTCCAACGCCTTTATTTTTGCCTGCAACAAAGTCTTTTCAGCCAATAGCATGTTGATCGTTGTATCTTTAGTTTCGCAGTTTGAGCACTGCGTTGAAGAAGAGGCTTCACCAAAGTACTTTTGTTGAAATATTTCCTTCCACATGAAGTATCGACACCCATAGTCTTTAGTCCCTGGCTGTTACATGACGAAACAATTATAAGAAATGTATTCTAAACAAACAAGTTATTGATATATTTACGCAAATAAGCAAACGTTTAATTATTTACCTTTGAGAAAAGACATGCATAATACTTCAGACCACAAGTATTGGGCTGGTGGGATGTTCTTTCAATTATTAATCCACGTTGACAACGACACAAGTAAGGATTTTGTTGTTGCATCTGGCCAAAAGAATTTGTATAATTATTCACAACATAAATTATTAATATGATGGTTCACAAAATTAGAAGCTTCGAATACATAAATAACCAATCTTGTTATAGATTAATAGTTGATACATGGTTCACAAAATTACAATATAACTAGAAACTAAGATCAATCACGCCCGATGCGTAGTCGCTCCAATGATGTTGCCATCTGTCCCACACGAGACTCTAACTCTGAAATGCGTCTCCTCAATCCGTCAATCTCTCGCTCGTACTCGTCAACGCGAGACGGCTGTATCAAAAGATGAGGAAGAACCGGAGGACGGTGTATAAAAGTGTCCTCATCTGCAGGTGGAGATATAGCTGGAGAGGGAGGCACATAAGATTGTGAAGAAAGCACATAATCTGGACTCTCAACACGAGCGGGTGTGTGGTTGACACAATGAATGTCCCTCCACTGAATGTCATCCGATTCCTGTAACAAAACATGAGGAAGAACCGGAGCAGGAGCAGAAATCTGTAACAAAAGATGACGAGTCGTTTGCTATAAATCAGTAATCGTCTATACATGTTGTGTCATTTACAATATAAATCAGTAATCGTCTATACATGTTTTGTCATTTACAATATAAATCAGTAATCGTCTATACATGTTTTGTCATTTACAATATAAATCAATAACTGTTTTCTACGTATGTCTAAACATCCTCTGTCGTTGAGCAAACACATGTTCCCATGGCGCGGCCTCGGCATTTCTATAATGTCTCAATTGTGGGTGATTATACGGGAGTGGTGAGTCTTCATCAAGAACCGCAAGAACGAAGTGAGCACAATCGTTGTTCCCCACACGAAGAATCACAACCGGAGACAATATTTCTGCTTCATCGGGAGAACCTCTCAACGGAAGACACAAAATAGATTGTGAATTGGTTATACATACAATAGGACGGTTAAGAGCTGTAGCAATAACCACTCCCATTTCTGGCATACTCATCCAATAACGCCGGGGTGCTGCACCGTTAAACCAATTCATCGAGTTACGTGTAGATGTGGGGGGTTCTTCGTTCAAATCCGGGAGATTTGGTTTAGACTTTGATTTGTTATCCTTTGCGCTCGGACGTCCACGATTACTTTCTTTAACAGAAGGTTGTTGGGCTGATACAGATTCAGGAGCGTATATACCTCTGAGCATGTTTAACATATTTTTTTTGACAAACGACGATGCTCTGGTATAAACACTTTGGAATTTCTGTACGTCATCTTGACAAGAAAAATATTCAGGCTCTTCAGGCCCTTGAGGCTCTTGAGGATATTCAGGCTCATCAGGCTCTTGAGTATTTCGGACAACAGGCCAGGGAACGCTTAGTGTTCTCCAAAAATTATCAACAAAATCAAGCGGAATTGGCAATCCTGTATTCGAAAAAAGGAACTAGTTAAAATTATCGGTATTGACGGGAAGAATAACTTGATAGGCATAAATTTTAAAGTACATACCGTTTGCTTGAAGCCAATACAGTTGGTGATAGCATGGTAAACCATACACTAACCGCATCTGATGACCACATGCATGTGGGTCAACATCCCGTTTACTTTCTGCGAGTATGAGCCTTAAAGCATCCATTGAAACATTATACCGCAATTCGTTAAACAGAGTGCTCTTACAAGCATGCAGTTTCGTGGTGCTACACGCTGTTTTGTCATCTGCCTCACAAAAACTAACTCAGTTTCTTTTAATCGCATGGCCTGTGAAAAACCATGCAACGAGTCTGGAAAATTATGATTATGCCCCGGACACTTAACCCTCAATATCCAACCATTAAAACGTTTTATATATTTCGCTAGTAATCTGAATGGGCAATTACATTTGTCGGTACTAGTCTGCCGTTGAAGTTCATCTTCTAACCCTTCACGTGAAGACGTCCCATGTCTAGAACACAAAAATTCGATAGAGTACTTATAGCCCCTATCTGTTTTACTTTTTCCAATAACAATAACAAAACCGATCGTTTCAGCAGTAGATCGCACCCAATTAATTAAATCAACTTCAGTACCGAAAACCTATACAATATAAAAACACAACAACCTTTTTATTAATACATTTTCTTAAAAAAACTTTATAAAATACGTTTTCTTATAAAAACTTTTTTATAAATACTTTTTTTTATAAATTCTTTTTGTGAAAATATTTAAAAAATACTTTTAATAATTTTTTTTGTAAATACATGTTTTCATGTAAAAACTTTTACTTTAAAAAAAAGTTTATTAAAAAAAACGTTTTGTTAATAATTTACGTTTTAAAAACGTTATTAAAAACGTTATTTAAAAAAAGTTTATTAATAATTTACGTTTAAAAAAAATAATAAAAAAAAAACGTTATTAAAAACGCGTTTTTCATAATTAACGTTTAAAAAACGCGTTATTAAACGCGTGCGTTTTTGTGTGGGTTAACGTGTGTGGTTCTCGAACGCTTTACGTGTTCTTTCTCTACCCTTTCATCCCACATACTTTGGCAGTAGTTATCATGTCTCTCTCTCTCACTTCTCTCAAACGTAAACTCTCTCTCTCTCACTTTTGATTTAGCAACTCTCTCTCTAAAAAGTTTTAGATCTAAAGTTTTAGATCTAAAATTTCTACGTTGTTAAGTTTTTACGTTTGTACGTTGTTAAGTGGTGAGGTTGTGGTGGTTTACGTGGTGGTACTTGTGAGACTGTGGTGGTTACGTTTGTACGTTGTTAAGTTTTTAGATCTAAAACTTTTTTTAGATCTAAAATGTATACGTTCTTGAAAAGATAATGAGGTTTGTTAAGAAAAACGTTAAATTTTGTGATTTTCTTAAAAACAATGCTTCGTTGTTAAAAAAAAACTAAATTTTTTGGTACTTTTGAGGCTGTGGTGGTTTACGTTTGTACGTTGTTAAGTGTTTAGATCTAAAACTTTTTTTAGATCTAAAATTTTTTTTAGATCTAAACCTTTGTAAAAAAAAGGTTTTCTTTGTTTTCTTAAAAATAATTAGATGTTGGTGATGATGTGGTGGTTACGTGGTGGTACTTGTGAGACTGTGGTGGTTACGTTTGTACGTTGTTAAGTTTTTAGATCTAAAACTTTTTTTAGATCTAAAACTTTGATCTAAACCTTTGTAAAAAAAAAGGTTTTCTTTGTTTATTTTCTTAAAAATAATTAGATGTTGGTGATGATGTGGTGGTTACGTGGTGGTGTTTGTGAGACTGTGGTGGTTACGTTTGTACGTTGTTAAGTTTTTAGATCTAAAACTTTTTTTAGATCTAAAACGTATACGTTCTTGAAAAGATAATGAGGTTTGTTAAGAAAAACGTTAAATTTTGTGATTTTCTTAAAAACAATGCTTCGTTGTTAAAAAAAAAACTAAATTTTTTGGTACTTTTGAGGCTGTGGTGGTTTACGTTTGTACGTTGTTAAGTTTTTAGATCTAAAACTTTTTTTAATCTAAAACGTAGATGTTGTGATGTACTGGTGATGCAGTTTTGGTTAAGTATGTTTCTTTGTTAAAAAAAAACTATTTTTTAAGTTTTTTTAAAAAAAAAATCATCATTGCTTATTATTTGTTGGGTTTTTTTTGCAGGTTTGCCTGCATAGGACGACCCTTTTGTGGGCAAAGCCCATGTTATACTTGGCAGGCACCCCACGTTTTCCTTGGCATTACTGGATGGTAAAGTGATTCACTTTGCAACTGGAATGACAAAAAACTTTGTTTTTATATAAAAAAACTTCATTACTGGATGGTAAAGTGACCATTCAAGGTCATTTTGCAACTTTAATGAAATAAAAAAGGCAATGATGATTTTTTTTTTAAAAAAAAATTAAAAAGAGTTTTGGCGAGGCAAAACTGAATTTGCAGCCAACATGAGCTATAAAGATAATAATCTGAGCCTTTGATAAGTTGTTTACCTCTTGTGTGTTAAATGGTGAATTAGACATGGTGGTTGATTGTTGTCGTTGATCTGGACCACTAGTTGTTGATCTGGACCACTTGATTGTTGTTGTTGCTTTCACCTGGGATTATATGGGGTGCCTGCCTAGGATTATGTTGTTGTTTGTGTTGTTTCTGGACCACTGGTATTGTTGTTTGTGTTTGCTATCACCTGGGATTGTTGTTGGTGTTGTTGCTTTCATATGGGATTGTTGTTGGTGTTGTTGCTTTCATATGGGGTGGTAACTTGTGAGAATCTTAGTACTTGTGAACTTTTGAGAATCTTAGTACCGAATGTGAACTTTTGCAGTGGTAACTTGTGAGAATCTTGTTCAAAACGTGTAACTTGTGTATCTTGTGAAACCTGTGAAACTGGTGAGTCTTGTGGTTGTGCAGATTTGTGAGGCTTGTGCAGTTTTGTGAGGCTTGTGCAGATTTGTGAGGCTTGTGCAGTTTTGTGAGTGCAGTTTTGTGCAATTCATGTGAACTGTGACTGTGTGCAGTTTGTGACTAAAACTTTTCCGAGGCGATGATGAATTTTGAGCCTAAAAACTTTAAAAACTTTTCGAGGTGATGATGATAAAAACCGAATGGACGGTAAAGTGAGATCTAATCTCACTTTGCAACCTTCGGGTTTGAGCCTAAAAATTTTCCGAGGCGATGATGATTTTTGAGCCTAAAAATTTTCCGAGGCGATGATGAAAACAGAATGGACGGCAAAGTGGGATAAAATCTCACTTTTGCAACCTTCGAACTGAGCCTCAAAAATTTTCCGACTACGGTTTTTTTATTAGTTTTAAAACTGAATTTATAGCATATAAAAAACTTGTTATAAAAGTTATAAAAAACTTGTTATAAAAGTTATAAAAAACTTGTAAAATTGTAAAACCAAAAAAAAAAAACTTGTAAAAAAGTTATAAAAACTTGTAAAACAAATAAAAACATGTAAAAAAAAAACTTGTAAAAAGAAGTGGTATAAGTGGGAAAAAGATAAGTTGTAAAAAAACTTGGCACGGAAATCGAGAAACCAATGATTGAATACTAATGATTGGCACGGAAATCGAGGCATCCAAAAATGTAGCCACCCCCTACCATGGGGTGCCTCCATAGGAGGACCCATTCATTATAATAGAACCCGACTTCGAGTAGAAAAACAAGACTATATTCAGCAAAAAAGTAAAACAAAAAGCTTAGGTGGCGTTTAGTTGGAAAACATTCTCTTTCATTTCCTATTTCTTGTTTTGTAGGAAAAGGGAGGGGAGTTTTATTTCCACAAAACAATGGAAAATTTAGAAAACGCGTTTAGTTTGAGAAACATGTGTTTCTGTTTTCCAATTTGCAAAACTAAAAAACATGTTTAAGTGTTGTTGTTTTCTATCTCAATTATCTATTCACCTTTGTAATATCATAAAAACATCTTCAAAACACAAAAACAAATATTATAAACTAACAAACTAAATTATAAAATAACTAAAAAAATCTAATACGAGAAAATAAATAATTAAAAAAAGTAAAATATAACATCAAATAACATGAAAAAATCTTCAAGCGACTACAATTCGACATAAAAACATTAAATTTGACATAAAGCATAATTTCCTATTTCATCCGTTTTACTAAGTTATAAAATAACTAAAAAAATCTAGTACGTTTTTTACGTTTTCGCTCGTCTTTTTACGTTTTTGTCTATTTTTTTTTAATGTTTTAGTAATTTTTTTATACGTTTTCGTCCTTAATTTTACGTTTTCGTTCGATTTCTTACGTTTTCGACCGTTTTATTATGTTTTCTTACGTTTTCATCCTTTCGTTTATGTTTTTTTACGTTTTCGGCCATTTTTAAATTCTCTTTCATTTTTTTACGTTTTCTAAATTATAGTGTTTTCATCAGTTTTTTTTACGTTTTCGTCCATTTTTTTATGTTTTCGTCTGTTTTTTTACGTTTTCGTCCGTTTTTATACGTTTTTGTCTGTTTTTACGTTTTCGTCCATTTTTTACGTTTTCGGCAGACGAAACCTAAAAAAACGTAAAGAAGATGAAAACGCAAAAAACGGACGAAAACGTAAAAATTCAGACGAAAACGTAAAGAATCGGACGAAAACATAAAAAATCAGACGAAAACGTAAAAACCAAAAGAAAATGTAAAACAATAGATGAAAAAGTAAAGTAACAAACGAAAACGTAAAAAAACGGACGAATACGTTAAAAAAATGGTCGAAAACGTAAAAAACGATTAAATCGTAAAAAATCAGACAAAAAAGTAAAAAAGTGGACGAAAACGTAAAAAAATCAAACGAAAACGTAAAAAATCGAGCGAAATCATAAAAAAAAACGGACGAAAACATTAAATAAAAAAGACATAAACGTTAAAAAAAAAGGGGTCGAAATCGTTAAAAAACGGTAAAAAATCGGACGCAAACGTAAAAAACATACGAAAAAATAAAAGTACGAGCGAAAACGTAAAAAAATGGACGAATAAGGACGGCAACGTAAGAAAGCGGACGAAAATGTAAAAAATTGGACGAAAACGTAAAAAAACAGACAAAAACGTAAAAAAATCGGACGAAAACGTAAAAAACAAACGAAAACGTAAAAGAACGGACGAAAACGTAAAAAAACAGACGAAAACGTAAAAAATAGATGAAAACGGACAAAAACAAACTAAAACGGATAAAAACCGACAAAAACGTATAAAAACGGACGAAAACGAATTAGGAGTATTTTAAAGGAAAATATGTGAAAACAAAAAAAAAGTGTTTTCCAGTTTTGTGTATTAAAGTTGGAAATAGGAATTTTGTGTTTTGTAGAAAATTTTATTGGAAAACACTAATTTGAACGCGATCTCTGTTTTCTTTGTTTTCCACAAAACATTTTGTGGAAAACAAGGGTGTTTTTCCCTCAACTAAACGCACCTTTATTGTCCAATAAATCAATAAAATGGATTGGGATCCTCTCATGTTCAACTTGAACATGAGAAGTCATGTTAATTATGTTGTAAAAAAAATTTTATTTATTAAAAAATTAAAGGTTCCACAATAAATTATTTATTATTTTTATCTACTCACATAGCTCTTAACATGACCTTTCATGACATGAGAGGATAATAAAATTTAGTTCTCTAATCTGATTATTGTTTATCTTCAATTTCAAGACTTTAGTTTTGTTTTTAAGCTCCTTGGATTGTCTTTAGTACTCGATGATACTATTGTAACCAATTCATAATGGCTAATGATTTGTACATTCTTATTTTTTATTTGCACACTTCAAACTGTGCTTTAAACAATTGTACATTTAATATATGCTGCTTTTGAAGATTGTACATTAGAGTGTGCGGATCAAAAATCCGAGTGTGCCAATCAATACCAGTGGCGGAGCCAGGAAATTTAACCGAAGGGGGCAACAAGGATAAGAAAGATACGATAACGGATCCGATTGTTTTTTAGGTAAAATTCAAAATGGGTCGGGTTGGGTCGGTTGTAATTAAATGCAAAGACACCTTTTTTAAGGCAACTAACACTAACTAAATGAACGATTTGTATAAAAAAAATCAGCCAATAATGTTAGTTTATAAAGTTTCATTGTAAATAAGATCAACCAACTCGCAATCTAATTTCACGTATACCCAACTACAAATGAAAGTAAAGCCGGCTCAAAGTAATTAACCTTGTGTCAAAATAATCCGATATCTCTAAATCACTTTTATCAATAACAATATGAACGGTTTTTTTAGATCTTCAATAAGATCTTTTAAGAATTAAACTAAAACTAGACATGTACCCGTGCATATTGACGGTATTTTATAACAGCAAAGAGTTATTGAGATATTTTTAAGTGTTTCGTGTAACGTTTTGCAATTGACGTTGACACATTTTTTGTATCATTCGAAATGACAACAACATTGTACCATTGTTGCGTGTAACATTTAAAAAATATATAAGATTTAAAAATTTAATCGTAAACGAGATACTTGTACAACATAGTACCTTTAAGAAAACCTTAGAAATATACATATACTCTCATGATTTACAAAGTCAAATATATCATGTTTGATATTTTGATTGACAAAATATACCTTGATTTGAATGGTTATATTAATTTGTATATTCATTGTAAATTTTAAATAGAAATACACAAAAGGAATATGCAAAAAAGAAATCTAAAGTAAATAAACAATACCGAGAACAAAATTAAAAACGACAAAACTTTTGACTTTTGTCTCTATTCTCACTTTCCATCTTCCTATTTCATATTTTCACCATTCCTTTTCCATATTTTCCGACGAAACAAAACCACCGGAAAAATGGTTTTGAGGCACTAGAGCTTAGTTCACACTTTGAATGATGAGGGCACTCGGATTATCAAGCTGAGGGCACTGACATTTTTTTCTACAATTTTGATATTTTTCCTACATGATTTTGTGTGTCTACGAGAGGTTTGTTGGGGGCAACTCCCCCCGGTACTCTCAACATGGCTCCGCCCCTGATCAATACTCATTCATAATAGAGTTTATAAAAAATATCAACTTGCTCAGGAATATTATGGTTAACTACTCATCACATATCTTATTAGATGCACATCTATTTTAAAACATTTGGTAAATAATATCGATGTTATTTTAAGTGGAATAACATTATGATTAACTAATCATCACATAATCACCATCTAACCTCCTTGCAGCGATATCACTCCGTTTTCCAAACGGTAAGAGGTTTCCTTCATAAACCTTACTGAAAACCACCTTCGCGTATGGGATTTTCAAAGTTGTTCGCGGCTTCTACGATGTCTTTAAGTGGAATTTAAAAGTTAAGAATCTATTTCGGTGAAGAAGACATTTTGCTTGAGTGACACTGTAAATAAATGGTACTCCCTCCGTCTTAAAATTATTGTCCCATATTGACTTTTTTAGTCTTTCTTCTTCAACTTTGACCATAATTATTTTTGATTGTGTTATATAATACTTGATGAAAAATATATGAATATATTAGGTTTTAAATGTATTTTCATTTGGTATAATTTTCATCAAGTATTATATAGGAGACCTTTCTTTTGAGAACCCTGTTAAGTGCGAGAATTTTGAGAAGCCTTCTAAACCAATGAGATTTTTTTAAATATTAAAAATTATTATTAATCCAAAAGGGTATTATTGTAAAATGCAATTTTTTATATATTTTTTATTTTTTTATTAAATCCTGATTTTAAGCATTCCTAAATTTTCGGATTTTTTTTTTTTTTTTTTTTTTTTTTTTTAAGCATGGTTTCATAATCTTACAGGTGCAGTACATGTATGTTTTTTTGCATGATTTTTTTTTTAGTGAAGTACATGTATGTTTTTTTGCATGATTTTTTTTTTAGTGAAGTACATGTATGTTTTTTTGCTAGCATTATTATTATTTTTTTGAAGTTTGAAGCATAAATTAAAAAACATAAACCATTATAAAAGAAAAAACAAGATTCATATACTTAAATGTTACATTTCATTTAATTACAAGTACAAAAACACATATGCAATAATCGTATATCTTCAAAAGTCGCAAAATTATCTTCATGTATATTTGTATTAATCCACTCCATAGTCTTTAATGATATCATATCTTCATCAATCTGAAACAAGCATGCACAAAAACAAAAATTAATCATAACTATCATAACGCATATGCACAATCTTGTGTATATCAAACATATTTTTTTAATCATAAACAACCATAAAAACATACATGTTCATGAGAACGTGTATGTTTTCATAACAGAATTGTTATCAAACATAAGTGTTTTGAAACATGCATGTTTTGAACCATAATTGTATTGAAGCATAATTGTATTGAAACTAATAGATATGAATGAATATAGAATAAAGTCATACCAACAGTTAACTACTAATAAACTATTAAACATAAAAAAAATCAAAAACATAAAATTTTAAAAGCAAAATATGTTTAATGACACAAGTTTTTTTTAGAACATACATGTTTTTAAAACATACATGTTTTTGTTTTTAAAACATACATGTTTTTAAAACATACATGTTTTTAGAATACATGTTTAGAAGCATTCAAGTTTTAAAATAAGTCCCATACCATTAGCAAATCGAATCTTATAATTAAATTGTTCCGGAAAAGTTGAAGGGTTGCCAAGAACATATCCCTGTCGCACAAAAATGTAAGCCCTTCAGTAAATCAAATCTGTATTCAGCGCGAAGAAAGAAGAAATAAGTGTATCAGGTTGTTAAAACATGCAGGCCATATACGTGAAAATTGCATAAAATATACAAATTGATGAAGATGTAATGAAATCACTATCATAAACATTGCACTGTAGTGTACGCGAAATCCCCATAAACATTGCAAAACTCCGTCTTTTAATATAGGAAAATGTATGTAATCATATGTAGTTTCTTCAACATTTACATGAATATCCAATTTCCTTTATAAAGTATGGCGCACACTGTATATAACTATATATCATAAGACAATGTTTACCTTGAGATTAATGTAAGGCTCATTGCCATCTTCATTACCTGCATATTGCACCGTACATTTTAGTAAATTCAAATGCACATAGCCAATTTAACCTATATGTTTAAGCAAGTTCACATCTCCTTGTTAAATTGAAAAAGTAGTATTTCACACCTATTATCATATATATATATATATATATATAGTATATCATATGATTACCAAATGAAGTGGGGTCCAATCTCAGAAACCGTGTTTTGCCATCCTGCAGCCCACATCTTAGGGCCCTCAACAGCAATTGCAAATGGTGTGAGGCTCAAAAGTGAAAGCAACGATAAACATAATAAACAACGGCCATATCAAATTACGAACAATCAAACAAAAACAATATCCATAAAGTAAAATCATGTAGTTGGGATAAATCCATAAAGTAAAATCATGTAGTTGGGATAAATCCTATATTCAATTCATTGAATATCATCTGAAATTGGTATGCATTCTCATCAATATACTTTCAAGTATATTCTACTATATCTCTCAGATTTGTCTTAATTTAATGATACTCCCATATCATTAATTGACAACGGACGATTTAGAATAAATAAATTTATTCACGGATTAAACATGCAAATATATGATACAATATATTATAAAATCAAACATACCAAGTATTTGATTTATTATAACAATTGTTTAACATCCCTTATACAAATACCAAATAGATCAAAGCATGAAAATTCCAGTTGATGAATTATGCTTCAAGTAATGACAATCATACTTGTTGACAAGACATAAATCAACCAACTTGATCTATCGTACTTTTGAGAATACTTATTTCAAGAATTCAATTAGTGAAGTCCTTGTATGTGTGCATTCACCAATCCACATAATAATACATAAAGTGTGCAACATCCTCTATCACCAATTTATGACAATTTAAACTTTCAAACATTTTAAAGTTTAAAGTATTTTTATTCTTTTAATGTATAATGCAACTGTACTTTTAGTAGCACAACTAGTTCACATGGCCATTAACAAGGATGAAATCCTACCATGACTAGTATTGAGTGTCATCTCAATTAAACCAGCATAATTGTATACAAACAACAATATGCCCATTTAAAACTCCGTAAACTTTAATATCTTATTGTGTAATGTTTGATGTCTTCCAAACTTTCAAGTTTGTAGCTGATGACAATTTGCACAACAATTGACATATTGTTCATCCATAGAATCTAGGAGCAATTCCAGGCTGAGGATGTAATTCTTTTAGAATATTCATTACACAAGTTATCTAATAACTTTTAGTTAGATATCAATGTTGTCAAATCACTTCTTATTCAAGAATGATACAACAATTTTAATACACAACATGATGTACATGATGAATCTACAGGTCAAACTTATAATTCATTTATGTTCCATCTTGTCAAAAGATATTTATCTATTTCCCAAATGATATATCATGTTTCATTAGAATCATTTATTTTTACTGCACATGTTTATAAACACATATTCCAAGGTTGTATGTTTTAATTCTTAAATCTTACAAGTGAAGTTTCATTCCAATCTAAGACTTAACATTTAGCTTACAAGGAATGTTACTTCCTATATGTTATACAACATATAAGATTTAAAAACCTTAACATATTACTCCCACTAGCTTTCAGGAATACTTAAAATTTATCTTATTTAAATTATAAATCCAAACTAGGATTTAATAATTAAACATAAGAATGATTTCATAGATGCATGCATTTATCCATTCGTGAATTATTGCACTTCGTACACTTTCAAAGATTATATGAATTCAAAAAACCTTTCAATTACTTACCGTCCTCGCTCAAGTAATTTCTCAAGAAATATTTTTGATATTCATTGTCATATTTCATATTAATGAAAACAAGTATGACAATCATCATCTTTATATATTTAATGTGTCTAGAAAAGAATATTCTATCATAATTAATTTTTTAAGTATGATTAATAATCTTGTCATAAGACATGCATTAAATATGTGTACAATTTTGTCCATATGATTTCTACATATATAGAAATTCAAACCACTAGGGTTTCCATCTCCTTGAAGAAACTCATTTCCATTCTCTAGTCTAACTATTAAGATAAACCAAATTTCCAAAATTGATTATCTTTATGGACAACATCTTT
This sequence comes from Chrysanthemum seticuspe, assembly GCA_019973895.1. Classification (NCBI taxonomy): domain Eukaryota; kingdom Viridiplantae; phylum Streptophyta; class Magnoliopsida; order Asterales; family Asteraceae; genus Chrysanthemum; species Chrysanthemum seticuspe. The sequence goes on from BPTQ01000002.1 coordinate 161,405,348, forward strand.
AACATTCATAGTATGAGTAATTTACCCAATTCAATATTTGGTAATCCATCATAATGATTATCAGGTTTACTATAATCCTGTAACTCATATTTCTCAGCATATAAGTCAAATATCTGAGATATCCTTGCAGATCTATGAATGAAAATTCCATCATCTTGAGGTTAACATTTTATATCTAGCCTCATCATGATATTTACTAGTGTATTTAAGAAGATTATGTATCTTGTAATTTTATCTTTCAAGATAAAAAAAAAACTCCCACTTGCCTTTTGTACTATCTATATATACTTAGCAATTAGAGCAAAACTACATTGTTCTCTTTTTGGGACATTACAAATACATATTGATAATTCTTGACTTTAGTTTGTTAATAACCTATTCATAAGTAGTTTAACAAATTCAGAATCTTCAATTTTAAAACTTAATGTGATTCATCACATTCCATAATAAAATGATGTTTTATTAATCTTCTAGGTTGGGGTCATATTGAGTATATTCAATTCATACTCAATTTTCTAACCTTGTTACTTTTTAAGAAAGAAGTTATGGTTATCTTGAATCAAACAAATCAAATAGAGTTTGATTCTCCTAACTGATCATACTATTCATTAGAATTAATATTGTAAGACAATCTAACAATATATAAGATAAACATATTCTTTTTGGCTTACCTATTTACCAACTAAGTCAACTTAATGGTATAATAGACTTTCCAAGCCAATTGCATGCTTTATAACACAAGTACTCTTTAACCAAGTCACTTCATATCCATGTCTCATCAAGAAAACATAAACTGTTATAATCCCATTATACGTTATAAATCATTGATCAACTCAATGACTTCTTGTATATGTCTTAATTAAAAAACATAACAAGTTAACGTCTTACTTTATTATAAGTCTTAAAAGACTTTATGTTTATGTCTTTACAATGAATTATAAACATGTTTAACTAAATTAATTATAAACACAACTCTTGGTTTCAATAGTAATTTCAAGTTAATTTATTTACTTCACAATAATGTATGATTACATTATTTTTCATTTATGTCATTCCAAAATACATAAATAAACAAATTGAAGTAGTATTAGATTACTTCATTTATTTATGTCATTCTAATAATACATAAATATTTACTTTGAAGTAGTCTTATATATCATTTTTACACATGTTCTAAATACTTGTCTAATTCTAGAAACCGCAAATATGTCCATGCAAGGTCTGACTTCACATAGAGATTTACTTTGTTGTTGCAATCTCGCCAAGTTCTGACATGACGTAAATTGCAACACCAAGTGTTTCTTGAATTAGATATGTACAAGTTATATTAGAATGTTGGTCTCTTACTTTGCAGTCAAGAGAATCCGTTAAATCATATACCTATTTGTTGTACCTTGCACACAATATAGATTTCTCCCACTTGTGCATGGAACAACATCATGTAGCAGATAAACAACACGACATATGTTTGTTTATGTGACTAATATGATTGTGTCATTAATATTAGTATAACTAGTAGATGTAGAACCACTTCATTGTCTAATAAGGAAACGTACATGAATATCTTTGAAAACATAAGTTTCTACAAGTGAAAAATAATTATCTTAAGACATTCTAGAGATAATCTGGGTTACTACCAAGATGACAAATCTTGTAACTCCCACTGAATTAGAGATCATTACATTAATTCCTTATTTAGTAATAAGAACAATACTCCCACTGGATTTGACAACATTGTAAGTGTTTCATTAACCAGTGAAAGAAAATAGTGTTCTATTTACTTCCATACACTTTTGATAAAGTCCATACATAACAATTACTTATGTACTAAAATAGTGTATTCTACTATGTAGCTATCCATCAATGTTATTAACTTGAAAAATTGGGCATGCAATTTCTTACTTAATAGTTCTACTATTCCAACAATTGTAAGTAGTACTTTTAAATGGTCAAAACAAAACAACTAGATAAAATATGCTAGTTTGTCTTTTACCAATTATACAGTAATTAGTCTAGCTTCTAATTTAATAACTCAGAAAATATGCAATTTTTTTAACTATTAAAATTTTCATACGAGTTATGTATTTATAATTTAGACAATTCTAATTGTCCTATCATACCTTTCTCATTCATGAAAAGGAATAGGATTGAATCTCACTCTTTCTTATGAAAAGAGGACTATGTATATTCTTTTAGCAAAGCTGACTCTACCAAAAACCCTTACAGGTTTAGATCAATTTACCAATACAATAATAACCTATGTTTACGGGTTAATGCTGCATTAATACATTTAAAGAATTAGCAAAATTCAATTTTAGTATTTTCGATAATTAAACTTTTCAAGAAAATAAAATACCCAAGGTAATTGATAACATCAAATTAGCATGATCTTTTATATATCAAATTCCCGTGTTTATGGCCTCATTTATATTAATATGGTACTTAATTGGTCTATATTCGTTCATATTTGCATTTCAGGATAAATGAGGTGCTGGAGCGGAAAAGAAGTGATAAAAGGCCAAGAAATATATTCTGAAGACAAGTTACGGCGTAAATGGTACTTTTGACTACGTCGTAACTAATACTACGAGGGCCTGTTAATTATGTGTGAAGGTTACGCCGTAACTCATTAATGGTGTTACGGCGTAATTACGAGCTTTGAAGGATACGGCGTAACCATTTCTTATGGTTACGTCGTAATTATTTTTATGAAGGTTACGGCGTAACATGCAATTTAGTTACGCCGTAGAGATTATTTCGGATCAGATACATATGAGCTAATGAAGAATTACGGCGTAACGCGATATTTAGTTACGCCGTAATTAATTACTTGGGCGCAAAGTTTTGAAGGCTACGGCGTAACTATAATTTAGTTACGCCGTAATTATATTAATGCGGCTATTTTATATGGATCTACAAAGGTTTACGGCGTAACTTATTAATTTAGTTACGCCGTAATTATTAAAAGCCTGGCCCAAGTTACATGAAGCCCTAAAGATTTTTATTATAAATAGTGGTACATGTGTATGTCAGAATCATCAATTATTGGCAGAGAATCATTTTCTCTCGTGGGTCTAGTACAGCCGCCGACAAGAAACAAACAGGCGTACGTGGTTTTTTAGGGGCAAACTCTTCGGGGGTTTGCCCCGGTACTTAACTAGGGGATCGATAGCATTATTCTTGACACGATATGTAATTATTTTTCGACTCTTAATATTATTTTGGTTTCATTATTCTATTATAATTTTGATTATGATTTAATTGCTGGAGCATTTTTATTTATTGTGTTCTATTTAATTGATTATTAATTTATTACTAGTCAATTAATTATCGGATGTTATGTCTTTGTTTATTTATTGTTTTACATGGTAATTATATTTGTCATCCCACTAAGGCGTTTTAGAAATGTGGAAATTAGGTCTTGGCCTAGTTTAGATTCTTTTATTATTAATGCTTTTGCGTTAATTAATTGTTTCTAGTGTATGCATGCATAGTTTATTGGTAGCTACCCTTGTTTCGGTAGTTTTGAATGGCGGTAGAGGCCAATTGCCTAGGAGATATGACCAACTGACCCTAGGTGAACGGACTGAGATGGGAAGGGTAAGATATGACCAACTGACGACCCTTTCTACTTGTGCGATTTGACCAACTGATCACCTACCGTTTGGATGAACTTAAGAATTAGGGGGTGAGTGTCTAAGTTCCTAACGGCCGGGCACTCACTATTATAAATCTAGCATGTAGCGGAACTTAATGACTTGGCTTAGGGGACCAGGAACAACATGACTTATGACGGTGCGCCTGATTTCTCCTGTGGTGGGATCTTTGCTGATAGGTTAGGGCTAATTGACCAAATGTTGTCCTCTCGACTTTAACCCCACTTGAAACAAGAATCTAGTGACTTTTAGAACCCATGTATTGCGATAGTAAACGACCGGCTCTTAATGACTGCTATTAGATTGCCGAATGATCCTGGGTGACCTGTTCATCTTGGTGAGGATTCTAAGAACCATAGGGTAGGCGAATTGACCAAAGGAGTCTATCGACTGTTGCCACTTGTGGAAGAACTAGGTTTAAGAATTGCATCACTATCTTTCCCATTAGCTTGTTTACCAGAGAACGAACCCAATTGATCACGTGACACCTTAAATATTATAAATCCTTACACTAAAACTTATTTATTTGACTAATTTAATTAATTAAACAGTTAGGAATCAACCGTTCTTGGGACGACCTCGGTCTTACCATTCCCTCACTACATGGCGACCGGATACACTGCCCGTTAGTGCATTAGGTAGGCCATAGGTAGACGAGTTACTATAAATGTAAAACCTGGTCAGTAAAACCTGCATCAAGTTTTTGGCGCCGCTGCCGGGGAACGGTCTTCGTATTTTTGGCTGTTTGATTAATATTATTCTACAATTATGTCTTCTGTCTTGAGATTACGGCGTAACCTTGGCCATGGTTACGGCATAATCTATTCTTATATTATATCAGGTTTTTTTCAGACTGAAGTTACGGCGTAGTTGTTAATAGTATTACGACGTAACCAAGTTTGAGACATCTGTAATTATCCTCACTTGTTGCTTATGAATATATTTTACACATTTAATGCACTGGTAGTATTTTTGTGCAGGTACAAAAAGAACAAGTGGAGGAAATCTCGACAAGATCATAAGCTGAGATTAGTGGAGCAATGGACATGATTGGAGACGTCCAATGGATGCCCGTTGATGATAGTTGCAGGAGTCTAACTTAAAGACTCGGGAGGATAAAGAAAAGTGCTCGTCGGGAGACTACCCGTCCCTATCCTAGATTTAGTTTTTGATTTTATTTCATAGACCTTTTTGGATATTTTTGTATTTTCTTGGTTTTGTTTTGGGTTTGGTATGTTTTGTTATTTTGTTTGCAGGTTTTAAGACCAATGATAGATGATAGGAGTTCCGATAACTCCTCTTGATCACGTAGGAAGAAGTTGACACTGTGGGCAAAACAACATCAGTATGTAATTACGGCGTAATGGGCCGATCCATTTACGCCGTAACTGGCGATCAGTAAGGCCATATGCCCACGTCTACATAACTATGGCGTAACTAGGCTGATCTAGTTACGCCGTAATCTCTTTGTTCCAGGTATCTTCTTTTCTCATGGTTTCTTATTACGCCATAACTGGGCCGATCCAGTTACGCCGTAATCCCTTCCTGGTAAACATTTTATTAAGTCAACTCACCTACGCCGTAACTGGGCCGATCCAGTTACGCCGTAACTATCCACTGATATGAAATTTTTTAATAAAAACAGTTTCAAAACATTTTCATAACCTTGTATTAGTTATTAAATGAACTTTGTGGGTGTGTTCCCTGTAAACCCTCACGAGACTTCACTCATCCACTCGGGACACTGAGGGGTTTAAAAGGCTTGTTGCATGCGCTAAATGCAACCGTGATTCCTACGAAAGTGAGTTAGGTTTTATTTTGTTTTTATTTTTACATTTCGTGCTATTTTTGCTTTTTATCCGGAATTATGCTTTTTGGTATTAGTTTTTCTTGCAGTAATACAGGTTGAAGAATTATAGAGCTATGAGTGGCTACAAGAAAACACCTTTTATCCGTCCTAGTTGAGTGACATGGAGTTTGCAAGAAGTGTTAATGTGAAGATGGATGTTGCTCGTGGAGGCACAATTGGAGCGTGTTTTTGAACATGCATTATTATTCATACCGAGCAAATCCAGGGGAGTTTTCCGTTTCATCTCTAACCCTTGCTTTAGTATGACCCAAGTGGAGGGAAGGGATTAGACATAGACACCCATTTGATTTTACTTGCCCTTATTTTTCTAGTTTTTGATGAAAAGTGTTTCATTAATAAATTTTTGACATGTTTTTCATTACTTAACTGGATTAATCTAGACTGAGCACACCTACCCTATATTTCCATTGTGTGAGGATAAGCCTTTCCGTTTTCTCCTTATACATAATTCCATAAAAATGAGTGTGCAGGTGGCTGTAGTAGACTTTAGAACTTGGCCTTGCATATCTTTTCGAGACCATTATCATGAGCATTACACTGAGGTAACTTGGTGTGATCGGTGCAGCTAGTTTTTAAGGCAATTTTAGGATTAAACCCAAATAGCCCATATATGTATTGTGTTTATTTACTTTTCACATCGATTAGTCAATCCCCCTGTTAAACCCATTTTGTTGCACTCATCATTAGTACAGATACCCCTAGTACACCCGTCTGAGCCTTTCCTTTCATTTTGTTCACCCAATATCACTGTTTTGTTACACCTATTGCCTAGCCTACCCTGTAGTTTCCTTATGTCCATGGTCCGGACGCTGTTGGTTAATTTTGGTTCCACTAGTGAAAGTCGTGGGTTTTGAATAAAGGGTTTGTGGAAGAAAATTGGGTTTAGATGATAGTTGATCTCAAGTGGGGGGATACTTTATATGTTCGTATTGTTTTTATTTTTATTCATGTATACCTTGTCTTGCATCCAAAAAAAAAAAAAAGAATGCAAGTAAGAGTTTATTAGTTTGTTTATTGCTGATCGTTATAATCAGCTTATGTGTCGTATTGTGATAAGTGTTCTCGCCTTGTTTCAACTAGGCGCAATTTTTAAATATCCGTTGTATTCTTATGGATAAAATTAGAAACCCGTACATTTCTATCTCGCCTTTCAAATTTTAAATCAGTTTCCATACATGGGGGCATTGTACAATTCAAGTGGGGGGATGGGAGATAGAAATAGTTGATTTTATAATTTTTTGGTAGAAAATGTGCTAAAAGTACCCAATTTTTAAATTTTTTTATATAGCACATTCTTTTTTCATTGATGATGAATGCCGAGTTAATGCATCTTATTTGCCTAGTTTATGGAGATTATGAGGCACTACACTACATTTTATATGCATTGACTCGTGTATTGAAGACCCCTTGACTCTTGACCCTCGATTTTTGCTATGGGATTGAATGCGACTAGTGGTGGGGCGACTGTGGATTTAGGAATCTATTTGTTTCGTGTCTTTTTATTTACACCCATTAAAATTTTCCCATGTCTTATCCTACCCTTAGTCATGAATCGAGTTTAGGTGAGGAAGCGAGCAATCATTGGTGTCTTGGCCATGGATTTGGTCATGTATCATTGGTTTTGTCCCCTTCGCCGTAACTCGTTAGTAATGACAAAATAACCCTATAAGCCTATGTTGTGTCAACCCATTGCCTTTTAGAATAGCTGCATCTATAGACTCTAGTGGTGGAGAGTAGTATCTTTGCCAAGCCTATGATAGAATACTCGCCATGACTGAGCAGTTGAGTGATCACCCCAAAGATATTAAACACGTGAATTATGAGAGAGAGTGTGATTTCAATTCCTTTTTCGTGAGGTGCTCGGTTTGGAATTTTCTAGCTTAAGTGATTTTTAAACTCATAACTTTCAATTAATCATGGGAGATATCTTTTTAAGAATTATTTAAAGGGTCTACTTGAGGACAAGTAGGATTCAAGTGGGGGGATATTTGATAACATCAAATTAGCCTGATCTTTTATATATCAAATTCCCGTGTTTAAGGCCTCATTTATATTAATATGGTACTTAATTGGTCTATATTCGTTCATATTTGCATTTCAGGATAAATGAGGTGCTGGAGCGGAAAAGAAGTGATAAAAGGCCAAGAAATATATTCTGAAGACAAGTTACGGCGTAAAGGGTTCTTTTGACTACGTCGTAACTAATACTATGAGGGCCTGTTAATTATGTGTGAAGGTTACGCCGTAACTTATTAATGGTGTTACAGCGTAATTACGAGCTTTGAAGGATACGGCGTAACCATTTCTTATGGTTACGTCGTAATTATTTTTATGAAGGTTACGGCGTAACATGCAATTTAGTTACGCCGTAGAGATTATTTCGGATCGGATACATATGAGCTAATGAAGAATTACGGCGTAACCCGATGTTTAGTTACGCCGTAATTAATTACTTGGGCGCAAAGTTTTGAAGGCTACGGCTTAACTATAATTTAGTTACGCCGTAATTATATTAATGCGGCTATTTTATATGGAGCTACAAAGGTTTACGGCGTAACTTATTAATTTAGTTACGCCGTAATTATTAAAAGCCCGGCCCAAGTTACATGAAGCTCTACAGATTTTTATTATAAATAGTGGTACATGTGTATGTCAGAATCATCAATTGGCAGAGAATCATTTTCTCTCGTGGGTCTAGTACAGCGGCCGACAAGAAACAAAGGAGCAGCAGGCGTACGTGGTTTTTTAGGGGCAACTCCTTCGGGGGTTTGCCCCGGTACTCAACTAGGGGATCGATAGCATTATTCTTGGCACGATATGTAATTATTTTCCGACTCTTAATATTATTTTGGTCTCATTATTTTATTATAATTTTGATTCTGATTTAATTGTTGGAGCATTTTTATTTATTGTGTTCTATTTAATTGATTATTAATTTATTACTAGTCAATTAATTATCGGATGTTATGTCTTTGTTTATTTATTGTTTTACATGGTAATTATATTTGTCATCCCACTAGGGCATTTTAGAAATGTGGAAATTAGGTCTTGGCCTAGTTTAGATTATTTTATTATTAATGCTTTTGCATTAATTAATTGTTTCTAGTGTATGCATGCATAGTTTATTGGTAGCTACCCTTGTTTCGGTAGTTTTGAATGGCGGTAGAGGCCAATTTCCTAGGAGATATAACCAACTGACCCTAGGTGAGCGGACTGAGACGGGAAGGGTAAAATATGACCAACTGACGATCCTTTCTACTTGTGCGATTTGACCAACTGATCACATACCGTTTGGATGAACTTAAGAATTAGAGGGTGAGTGTCTAAGTTCCGAACGGCCGGGCACTCACTATTATAAATCTAGCATGTAGCGGAACTTAATGACTTGGCTTAGGGGACCAGGAACAACAGGACTTATGACGGTGCGCCTGATTTCTCATATGGTGGCATCTTTGCTGATAGGTTAGGGCGAATTGACCAAATGTTGTCCTCTCGACTTTAACCCCACTTGAAACAAGAATCTAGTGACTTTTAGAACCCATGTATTGCGATAGTAAACGACCGGCTCTTAATGACTGCTATTAGATTGCCGAATGATCCCGGGTGACCTGTTCATCTTGGTGAGGATTCTAAGAACCATAGGGTAGGCGAATTGACCAAAGGAGTCTATCGACTGTTGCCACTTGTGGAAGAACTAGGTTTAAGAATTGTATAACTATCTTTCCCATTAGCTTGTTTACCAGAGAACCAACCCAATTGATCACGTGACACCTTAAATATTATCAATCCTTACACTAAAACTTATTTATTTGACTAATTTAATTAATTAGACAGTTAGGAATCAACCGTTCTTGGGACGACCTCGGTCTTACCATTCCCTCACTACATGCGACCGGGTACATTGCCCGTTAGTGCATTAGGTAGGCCATAGGTAGACGAGTTACTATAAATGTAAAACCTGGTCAGTAAAACCTGCATCAGTAATATTTATATAACCATAGAATTTTCTCGAAAACTAGGATCCAAATTATCATAGTTCCATTACATCAGTTGATATGCTAGTAACGAAAGCATATAATAGGGTAATCTGTCGAACAATAATTGGCAAACAATTTCCAATTCCTAGATCATTATGGGATTTATATTTTCCAACGCTATTGCAAATATAAACATGTTTCATCCCATCTTATGCCTTGAGTCCATGTCTCACTTCCTACTCAACTTAAGTGTCTAACTTAAAGAACTGCAAATATGTCCATGTAAGGTCTGACATTACATAGAGATTTACCTGTCCATCACAATCTCGCCAAGTACTGTCATGACGTAAATTGCAACTTCAAGTGTTCCTTTTAATTAGATGGCACATAACTTAATTTATAAGGGTACTAGTTTTGATTTTATGTGGTCAAATCAAATATGTACAAAGATGTCATGCATTCATCTTGTAGCATAAATTTAATAAAAAAACTTTTTATTACCAATTCATAAAGATCAAATTATCAACGTTTTGATTGAGGTATTGGGTTCACCAATCAAGGAATTTAGCGTTAATTATCGTCCATTATACCGTACTTTTGCACAAGTGTAAACAATTAGTGTTTCGGGTAATTACCACCGAAGTGGCGCATGGAATTAAAACTAATTCGCCCTTAAGACGAGTTTGTACATTTATGGCTTACTTAGTAGCTCCAATCGAACTTACAGGGGGCAGAGGACCAGGTAAGCGCAAAAGCATAACCTTAGACATCCTTTCAGTGTGACTGTGCGCACTTCTTTATTAACCCCTTTATAGTTTGTTCTAGTGGGTGAGCCGTTGAGACCATTTGTACCAAAATCACAATCAATTAAACTATTGGAAACTTAACTCTTCAAACAAATCAAATTTCACCATTGTTTAGTCTGTATTAATTTTCTATTCAAAATTACCCTTTGCTTAAAACTGTCTAACATAATAAATAAACAAGTAAACAAATAAAAAATAAACAACTAAAAAAATTTGCGCACATAATAAACAATTTATACGTGTAAACAAGTAGCCACATGCAACTTATTCGATAAAAACCTATTAATAATCAATGTCTAGGTTAATTAAATGTATATATTAATTAGGGCTTTCACTCTCTCAATTGAAAGTGAGCCACATACATCGACGAATCGATTGCGTAAACCTATAATTAATAATATAACAAATTGCACATAATTGATTCATTAATGTATATAATTGGAGTCTTCCCCAATACAAGATTTATCATAAAAATACATGTGTATAAAACTTAACAATAAATTTTCGCATAACCAATCTTAACAATTAAATATTCAAGCAACCATCCGTGACGAACATGCATGTATCATCATGGATATAACATAACAATTATTCAGGTAGTCACAAGATCGCATATAATAATTCCATGTCACATAACACTTTATTCATGAATTTATCACGTAACAAATATATTAAATATAGGTTTCGATATTGATAACATAACAATTATAATAAACCCTAATACAAATTTTTTAAAACCAATCGATACAAAAAAAATTTAGGGTTTCGACCCATAAAAATTTTTAATTCGATCCATAAAAAAAAATTAAAACCAAATTAGGGCAAAAGCCCTAACCCTAAAATTAGGGTTTACATAATCATAACCAAAACCCTAGAATAATCATATCTAACAACATACAATATTTGTTATTTACGCGTTTAGTTATTAATTACTCTTTAAAACCAATGACTCGTGATGCCACTGTTGGAATTATATAACATGACTAATCATAAATATAAACAATAAACATCAAGTACACATGCGGAAGCGTATAGGAAAGATTAACGAATAATTAATTAACATAAACAAGAATATGCGTACCTTTCTTGATTCTAGCCGAACAAGAATCAAATCCACAAAACTAGCAATTGGATGAACCCTAATTAGGGTTTATAGGATTATGTGAATTACCCCTTACAATTTTGTAATTCAATCCAAGAATACTAACAATAATGTGTTAGTACCACTTTCTTGTACACACGTACTATACCAAATTAAAGGAATGCTAGTTTTAATTAAACAAATAACTTGTGTTTGGAAAAGATGGTGATCGACACCCACAAAGTGGTGGACGATCGTTTTAAGCAAAACACACACAAAACACTTTTAGGTTTTAGCTAATGAGTACAAGAGATAAATTACAAACACCCTTGGTTTTGTATTTATACCCAAAGTAACTTGGTGACCAAGTTAGCTAGGGATTGGGTTATGGAAACCCATAGGACGATCGGCCTAAGACTTCCACAAGGGATTCTAGAACCTTCTCGATCTCTAATTTTATCTTTAGTCCTTTCCAATAATATTTAACGACCGTTAGTCCATTACAACTAATTACTTAACGTCCGTTATAGTTATTTCGTTTAATTAATAAATAAATATAACTATTATATTTAATTATTAACTTTAATTCTCATACGCAAAGTGTGCAATCCCGTGGTCTCGAGTTCGATCCTAACACACGTCTATTAATTTATTGTCCATTAAACCAACAAAGACTTCACGTACTTTTGCATCTTCAAGGTCACATGTTGAGCTTAATTTCTCTATGACGATGTTAAACTATTTTCTTTCACCTGGATTTACAATAGACATGAGAACTTTTTCTTAAGGGCTAATTCCGAGACCGGCCTGGTTGCTCAACTTGCCACCCATTTCTAGACAAAAAAAAAAAAAAAACCTTCTTTTTTTAGATCAAGCGACCTGCGACTTTTTACCTTTTGTTAATAAGGTGGCAAGTGTCACCAAAAAAATACGTGCCCCATCATTTGTTTTAGACGGTAACTTTTTTTACCTTATTAGCAACCTGTAAAAATGGTAAAGAACACACAACAACTAGATATTACACCCAACCAATCACCCTTTGAAGTATTTTATTAATCATTTGCTATGGCAGATAAGTCCCCAAATAGGTGCTTACCAAACAAATACAAAAGACAATATGTGATCTCCTTCAGAAGAACACCACAAGAACCTCACTACAAATACTATCAATCACACAAACTAACAAGATCAAAGGTGTTTGATCTTGAATCAACTACCAGAATACACGAGTATGTGTAGAAATCTTGAGAGAGAAAATAAGTAAAGATACAAAACAGAATGAAAAGTTATGAACCCTAGATCTGGAAGAGAGATTATATACTCAGGAAGTTTCCACTCTAGCCCTTCAGAAATGTTTCCTTTGACAATCAACAACTTTTCTCTTTTAAAGCATAAACAACTTCTGAATAAAGACATAACTAGCCCCTCAACTTATATAAGAGCAGCTTGCACAATATCTTCAACACCCCTCCTCAAGCTGATTACCACTACCATCAACAAATCCTATGTTATCCATACCAGAATTTTTAACACCTGCAAACATGTCAAACAAACCAAGATTTTTTCAAAGAACCTTATGTTGAGACTGACCAAGATACTTTGTAAAAATGTCTGCAGTCTGCTCATCTGTATGACCTTGTTAGTCACAATAACACCAACAACCACCTTTTCTCTAACAAAATGCACATCTAACTCAAAATGCTTTGTTTTTTCATGAAACACAGGGTTAGCTGCAATTTGCATGGCTGCACTACTATCACAATACAGATTCACAGGAAACAACTCTTTTAGACCCAGATTATGCAACAAGTTACCCAACCAAATAACCTCACAAGACACAGAAGCAAGGCTTCTATATTCAGCCTCTGCTAAACTTTTAGACGAAGTAGCTTGTTTCTTACTTCTCCATGAAATCAAAGAATCACCCAAGAATACACAAAAACCAGTAACAGATTTTCTAGTTTTAGGACATTTAGCCCAGTCTGCATCAGAATATGCACTCAACTTAAGACTAGATTCTTTATTAAATTGCAACCCAGACCCAGGTGACCCTTTTAAGTATTTCAAAACCCTTAAATCAGCTTTAAGATGAGACTGCAAAGGATAATGCATATGTTGACTTAGACAGTGAACAACATAGCTAATATCAGGCCTGGTATTAGTGAGGTATATAAGTTTTCCAACAAGCTTTTGATAGGCAGTAAAATTGTTTAAGCACTTGTCTTTTTTAGACTCAATATGATTCAAAACAATATTCTTAGGAAGAGGAGTGTCCACTGGCTTTGCAGCCAACAAACTATACTCATATAACAATTCTAAACAATACTTCCTTTGAGACATATAAATCCCTTTTTCATTCGTTAAGACTTCAATACCAAGAAAATATTTGAGCTCACCAAGATCTTTAGTTAGAAACTTAGAGTTTAAAAACTTTTTAAGGTTACTAATTTCAGATTCATCATTTCCAGTAATCACAATATCATCTACATAAACAAGAAGAGAAACAAATACATACCCTATTTGTTTTATGTACAAAGAGTAGTCAAACTTACTTTGAACAAAACCATGTTCAACCAAAGCAGCAGTGATTTTTGCCTTCCACTGCCTTGGTGCCTGCTTAAGACCATACAAAGACTTATTAAGTTTGCATACTTTGTTTTTATCATTATTGTTATAAACCTCACGTAAAGTCATGTAAACATCTTCAACCAAATCACCATACAAGAAAGCATTGTTTACATCTAACTAATATAATGGCAAAGACATATTAACAACAATACTAATCAAACTTTTCACAGTAACCATCTTAACTACAGGGCTAAAAGTTTCATCATAATCAAATCCTTCTCTTTGATTAAAGCCCTTAGCAACAAGCCTAGCTTCATACCTTTCAACTTCTCCTGTAGACTTATATTTAATTTTCCATATCCACTTAGAACCAATAGGTTTTCTACTAGGAGGTAACTCACATTCAGTCCAAGTATTATTTCTATTTAAAGCCTCAACTTCAATATTCATAGCATCAACCCAGTTAGGGTCTTTAACAACATCATTGTAACACATAGGCTCAACAAATTTATTCAAAGTGGAAGCAAAGCATTTATTAGACACATTCAATCTCCTATAATCAACATACTTCTCTATACCATATCTGAGCTTGGAACTAAGCACATAATCATTAAACCTAACAGGTTGCTTAGTTTCTCTATTAGACCTTCTTAAAACAGGAGACTGCACATCATTATTAACTTGACTAGTTTAAGATGATTCATTTAAATTTTGACCAACATTGCCCTCAGACCATTTTTGGTCACCGTAGTTGGTTGCAGATTGCCACCCTTCCATATGCATTTGTGCAGTATCTGTTGTAATACCTTGTGTATTATCTGCTGCATCAAGGGAAGGTGGCTCACTGCCATCCTCAACTGGTGAATCTCTCCCTTCATCATTGGGACTTTGAGATCCCATATTATCAAAAAAATTCAAATAATCTGCTTCCCTTGCACTTTGTACATCTGCAAAATCATAGGTTTTCATTTTAAGAGGAAAAACATTTTCATAAAACCTTACATCTCTATGAAAAAACACATTTCTTGTATCCAAACTCAAAAGTTTATAAGATTTTTTTACTGTAGAATATCCAACTAAAACACATTTTTCAGACCTAAAACTCATTTTATCATGATTCCTTAAAACTGTTGCAAAACATAGACAACCAAAAGACCTCAAGTGGGAAAGAATAGGTTTTCTTTTATGAATCATCTCAAAGGGACATTTACCTTTTAAGACAGAAGATGGCAGCCTGTTAATCAGATAGACAACAGTTAAAATACAATTAGACCAGAATCTTAAAGGAATTCCCCCTGAAACATAATACTCCTTGCCACATTAAGCAAGTGTCTATGTTTCCTTTCAGCAATCCCATTTTGCTGAGGAGTATGAGCACAAGAAGTTTGATGTATTATGCCAAGATCAGAAAAAACTTGGTGCATTTTTTTATTTACAAATTCTGTTCCATTATCAGATCTTACAATTTTAATCTTTGAATTGAACTGATTATAAAACATGTTTATAAAAGACACAAAAACATCAAACACTTCATCCTTAGTTTTTACTAATTATAACCATACTGTCCTAGAATAGTCATCAACCACAGTCAAGAAGTACTTATAACCTTCTCTGCTAGTAACTCTGTATGGACCCCATAAGTCTAGATGAACACGTTCACCCAATGTCTCAGACTTATGGTCTGTTGGAATCACTCCTAAACCTTAATTCAAGTGTTAGTGATTCATATGTAATAGTTAGCTTAATATGGCCTTTATGTTTGTTATTAAGCTAAGGCTTATGTAGAAGGCCCATAAGCCTTGGCCCAAGCCTATAAAAAGGGAAGGAGTCTAGAAGTGTTGCCCTAGCTCCTTGCCTATAAATACCTCTTGTAAACCTTCTATTGAAGGTTGGTTGTTCAATTCATTTCACTTCATACGCATAACTATTCTTATTTCGTACGCACAGTGTTTTTTTTAGTTCAACCGATCATCTTGTCTTTCTTTCTTACATATTGTGGCTTGTGTTACTAATATGGGAACCTAACAGTTGTATCATTCGCCAAATAGTTGGGTGAAAAGGTTTTGTGTTTTGAAGTTAGTTTGTTGGTCTTACGCGTAATACGGTTTTCATACTTTGTCACGCTTAAAACTTATTTTTTACACTTTTCAATCCAAGATTCTTGTACTTTCAACGTTAAAATATCTGTTTTTAGCAAAAAGTTTCAAACTTTACGTGTGGATCATTGTTTTTAAGCTTGGTTTTAAACGTGGGATTATTTCTACGCATAAGGTGTTTAGAAGTTTTGGATCATCAAGTTTCACACTTTTGTGTTATTTTGGTGATATTGAAGCTGTTTCATCACGAAAATCTGGTTTAGAAACATCATTGGGCTGAAATCATTTTTGGTCAAGTTTTACGCGTATCAAAACCCTATTTTTACGCGTAACTCATCCTTGGTTTGATCTTCAGTTTTCATGGTTTACTCAGTGTTTTCTTGCTTGGATAAGCCTGAAAACACTTCGACTTTGGATATCCTTTACACTGTGATAGTGTAAAAGATTTTTTGGGCAAAACCATAATCTTACGCATAAGCTCAAACTTATGCGTAGAACTCTTTCCGCATAATATTTTTCTTACGCTTAAGCTCTGTCTTACGCATAAGCTAATCCTACGCCTAAGTTTTCTACGCCTAACTTTTAGTTTACGCATAACTTTAGTGTTTCTCAATTATTACGCGTAAGCTAATCCTACGCTTAACTATTGCTTTTAGGCGTAAGTTTGGTGTTTTTACGCCTAAGTGTTGCTTTGCCCAAAACTTGGTTTTTCTACGCCTAAGGATACTTCATCAACAACGTTTCATTCGACTACAAAGATCCATTTAACAACACAAGTTTTCAACATGTCACAACCTCCATACTCTTGCTATTTTCCTTATACTTATAATCAACAACAACAACAACAACTAAGTCCACAACATCAACAATTTAATCAACAACAACAAATTTATCAACAACAATTTAATCAACAACATTATCCACAAAAAGGAGTAACTCCACCTCAAATGGTTCAACCACCACCTAGTCTTCAAGTACAACTTTACACAAACGTTTACAATCAACATCCATCAAGGAATACTATGAAAGAACCGACTTGGTTTGCAAAGATGTGTGAAGCTTTAAGTAGCTAGCAATCAATTCATGAGGCAGGATCACTTGATAGACCTCCAATGCTCACTCCAGGAAACTACGATCAATGAGTGATTCGGTTCTTTAGGTTTTGTGATCTAAAGAAGCCACATGGAAAGTTCTTAAAGAAGGTTATCTTGGAAGGTCCATTTCAGATGCCTATTGTTGTTACACCTTGAGATCCAAATGCTGTTCCACCAAGAGATGATCTCACAAACATTGCAACTGTCACTGACCTTTCGGGTGATGAACTTCTACACTACGAAGCTGATGAGCTAGCAATGCAATATATCCTTTTAGGATTACCAAACCCAATTCTTCGAAGTGTTGATGCTCAAAAGACCGTCAAAGCAATGTGGGAACATATCCATCTCCTCATGGAAGGCATTGCACTCAATCAAGAGGATATGGAATCCAAAATTTACTTGGCTTATGAACACTTCATGATTGAACCTGGAGAGACACTAGAGTCTTATCATCATCGATTCTCAGATATCATCACTGATTTGGATAAACACAACATCATCATGCCAAGAATTGCAGTCAATACAAAGTTCCTAATTAGTCTTGGTCCTGATTGGGAGAAGTATGTCATTTTCCTTCGTTAAGCGAAGAATCTTCATCATGCTTCATACGAATAGTTGTACGACTATTTGAAGCCTCATAAAAAAGAAGTTGATAAGGAAAGGGTTATCCGTGGCCAAATTGTTTCACCTTCACTTCTGGATAATCAACAACTTGCTTTGTGGGCTCAAACTAGTTATCCTCCTCAACCAGCTCCTCAACCAACTGCCAGAATCACACCATATGATCCGTCACAGCAACAATCTCAACAAACTCAATTGGTTCCATACAACAACAACAATGATCAATCACTTTACAGTGAAGATAATGAGGACTCAGATGCTTTCGATGCATTGCAACAAGGATTTATTATGATTGCTAAATCTTTTGGACGTTATACAAACAAATCCAACAATCGCATTCGTTCCTCATCAAACACAAGGAATCAGGCTGTTGTGAACAATGGACGAGTTGAAGTTCAGAATCATGGTTATGGTCGTCAGATGGGCGGTGGTTAAGGGTTTAATGCTATGGGTAGGAATAACATGGGAGCTCCACAACAGAGAGCTCAAGTGGTTGAACAAGGTAATGCTCAGAATGGGATAAATGGTCTTCACTGCTACAACTATAATGAGAAGGGTCACCTGGCTAATGCATGCCCAAAGCCGAGGACTAGGGGCAGTGCTTATCATAAGGAGGCTTTACTTTTGGCTCTTAAGGATGAAGCTGGTGGAACTCTCACAGACAAAGAACAAAGCTTTATGGCAGATGCAGACTCAGATGATGATATGGAGGACTTGCAGGCCAATGCAGCAGTTATGTTGATGGATAATATGCACGAGCTACACATGAGTGACACAGGCCCAGTGTATGACACTGATGGCTTGTCTCAGGTACCCGAACAAACCATCTTCATCACTGATCTAATATCTCAGCCAACATCTGAATCCGGCGAGGCTCAGAATGTTCAACATGAGTCGTCCACATCTCATTCTGACGATTCTCAACTAGACCCCGTAGTTACATTTGACGATCAAGATGATCTTATGGTTACCTTTGATTCTCAAATTGACTCTGTTGTTATACTTGAGGATCTTAATAGTGATCATGTTGTGACTCACGATGCACACGCTGAACTTTTGCCTAGTCCAGATATTGATCTCTTACTTAAAGACCAACAATCTCGAATGGATGAATGTTATGCATTAAATCAGAAATTACACAGTAAAAATGCACTGTTAACCAGGGATATTGAATGCTTAAAATGACAACTTAGTTTTTTCAAAACTCAAGAAAACCGTGAAAAAGGTTTTGAAGCCGCTTTTGCTAAATCACATCAAAAGGAAAAATCTTTAGAACGACAAATTCGTGATCTAGCCGCATCGAAGAATGCTTTGTTGTCTCAAATAGAACAACTGAAACATGAACATTAAAAACAACTTAACGCTCTTACTTTGGAAAATCAAAAAGCCAAGGCTGAGTTGTTAACTTGTCAAAAACAGTTCTCTGCATACAAAAAGCATTCAACGAAACGAATAGATGACCATCTTGAAGAAATTGTCGGATTACAAAACAAACTTAAAGAGTTTCGAAATGTTGTTTACAAACATGGTGAGTCAATCACAACTATTCAAAAGTTTACTTTAAAACCCAATCCAAATGGATATGGACCGAATCTTGCTGATTACAAACCACAGCTTTCAACCAAAGCATTCAAACCAAATCCTGAAGTTTCCAGTGCAGAATATAAAATTGATGATTCTGTTATGAGTGTTGTGGAATATCATCATCAAGAGGAATTCAATGCAGAAGACGAGAGTCGATCAAAATTAGAAAATGTTGTTTATAACAAACCATTTAACTATTCAAAAGCGGTCACTTTCGTCACACCACAAGATTCTTCTAACACACCCAGGATTATCACAAAAACGTCTGAGTCTTCTAATGTTACTCCCCAACCAAATTATGCACAAATTTATGGTCCTTTACCTTCACTCAGTGAAGTAAAAACAAAACCAGAAAATCGTCAAATTCTTAGATATTTTGACATTTTCACTTCTGACCTCAAACTTTTAGAACGTAAGATTGAATTTCATTCTGAAATAAAAGTTGAACATTTTCAATCGCCTCAGGCGCGAGCACAAAGAGTGTAACATATATGATTTCATAAACACACTAAACCATAAGATCAAATAGGCGTACAATATGATTCTAGAGAGAGAAAGTTAGAGGTTTAGGGAACTTTAGTGAGAGAAAGAAAAATCTTATTATGAGCTCCAACTCTCTACCTTGGAAGGTAGAGAGTATTTATAGTCTTTACATAAATCGCCACCTATCGGGCTGTGGATCAGGAATACAGTGGGTAAAGACCCGTCCGTCCTCCACGGTGTTACTTAAACTAAATACTACTTAACTTATAATAATCTACGACTACGAGCTTTCTAATGATTACATATACTTGAGGTGACCGACTCTTTATTACTTGGATTTACTAAATCCTAACAATCTCCCCCTAAGGGAGGTCACCTCAAACATATACTAAAATTACATTGAATACAAACAGATATTACATTAAAAATTGTTCTTGCATTCTTGATGTAGTACTTTGCTCCGAAGCTCGTAGTCATCGATTCTTCTCATTGCATGTTTGGTTAATCCAAGTGGAGGCCTTTTACTGATCCACGTGATAATAATTTTGAGCCAGCTTTTAAGATCATCAGCTAACAAAAATTCTCTGAGACATCCATTGTGGTGTTGGTATTATGTGATGTTGTGACAAACGGACCGACATGCTCACATTCTGGATCATGATATATTCTCATCAGAGTAGCGGAAGCTTTCGTTGATTCACGATATTGGCAGCAGCGTAGCAGAAGCATGGAGTGAAAATATCAGAGTCATTGATGCACTAATCATGATTTCTTTTGAGATGAATGTGTTGAGTGAGCATGCGGCTATGGATTGACCGCTTCATTCTGATCAGCTGCAAACGTAGGGCGTACCTGCATAAAACATTTAGCAATAAAGCGCACGAAAGTGTCTTTGATCACTTTCGTTGAATTGAGGTACACGGCCCACGGTTCCCCGTTGATCAGCACAATTACTGCCTGTAATCAGGTATAATTCCGAAGAATTTCCTTGACAGGGTTTCGCAGCTGCTCTAGCTGTTCTCAAACCGGAACGTCTCAAAGAAGACAACACGGAGTGAGTGATCCAGCGAACAGAGATTCACTGATTGATGAAAAGAGATTTGAAAAACAATCGTGTATTGCTCAATAGAAATTGTTTTTGCAATACAACGAAGGTTTTAATGAAAATCAATTATCAATCATAAAACACCTTTTGATTTGAAATATTCGTACACGGTCGATGTGCTAAAGAAAAGAGTTTTTAAGCACAATGACCGGTTTTTCAACGGTATCCGTCAATCCATAACCTGAACCAGGATTGATTCAAAACATTGAATCGCCCCATTGTTTCTATTCAGTTGTCACATGGTTGATCTATAGAATAGATCTCACATGCCACCTACCAGGAGCTTATTTGATGTTGGCTCCAGAAGGCTTTCCATCTTCATTGTGAATTTATTTTCATATCACTCGGATGTTCTGGCAATAGCACAAGGATAATGCATATGACTCAAGATATAATCTCTATTTCCACATTGTGTGAAACAGAGAGACTTCATTGAAAGTGTCCTAAGGAGATTTATTGATGATCTCGTGGCTCTAGACTCAATTTGTGCATATTTGGATCTTGTATCGGAGACTAGGGAGAGGGTCTCCTTCTTCAATATCAACAATCTCTAAGAGAAAGTCGATAGATAATGTCGGTTCCGCGTAAGAATGAAACAAGTCCTTTTAAGAGGAACTTGAGTGGTTTGGGAAGTTGAAGTGCAGTGCATCACTGGGTCCATGACGTCTTGTCTTCAATACCGATGTTACCTTGGTAACCACCAGTAGCAAATGAATTGAACCCGGTATCTGCCCTAAGGTTGAATAATTGGAGGGCTATTTGTTTTCACCCTTTTCTCATTCAATTCTTTTTCATTCTTCAACCCCTTCAGTGCTTACCGAGACTTCATAACTAGAACGTTGTTGGGTTTATTCTAGTACTAGCTCAGTCTCAGTCCGCACTCTTCCCATATCTCATTTTTCTCCTTTTTTCAATATACCTAAGGACTTCTACACTATCTAGTGGATTGTCCCTGGGTAGATCCCTCTGGTTCTGGCGGATCATGGGAACAAATACCTAACCTTATCATCCTTATATCACCATACATAAAGTAAAGTTGGTCGGTCTATTTGGTATTGTTCATCTGCCATTGGAACCAATTGAAAACCATTTGAAAATCAATCCAGATACTTGTGAAATATTATCAAAGCATTTTGTACCTGAATTGTTTTGATATTTTTAGAACAAGAGCTCCCCCTCAACATGTGCATCAAGTGTTTGAAATCGTTTTGCACACGGAGGCAAGACAAAGAATTAACTTCTTTGATTAATATTTTCTAAAAAATATCAACATCACTTCCCTAATCAAATCAAGTAGATAAAGCATTTTAGGAAGGATGAGGTTTTCATAAACTTGCTCCCCCTCAATATGTGCCTTGAGGTTTGAAAGAGTTTTACACATACAAGAGGGAACCTGCACATTGATATAAATTGATCACGTTTAAGATCTTTGTGGTTTAAGATAGATGCCCCCCCTCAACATGTGCATGGAAAATTTGAAATCGTTTGGCACATTTGGGAAGGAGAGCTTGTACATCCTTATAAACCGTTTACCGAATTATCAGTTTAAATTCAATTTAAATCACAAATTCTCCCCCGATCACAATTATCAAATCATTTGAGATTTGTGATCTCTGTAGATTTAAATAGATTTTGAAAGCTTTTAAAGAGGATTGTGACTTGATTATGAAAAACGTTTTAACTGATAAGGATCGGATTTTGAGACTTTAAACTCCATTGAATAAACATGCATGATTATCTTTTGAAAATAACTGTATGACAAATAACTTTTTGATTCAATTGAAATCATTCTCCCCCTCAATCAATGACATAAGTTGTTGATTGAGAGATAGATATTTTGACAAACTTTTAAGTCCAGATGATTATCAAAAATAGAGTCCGAGTTATTTTTCAAAACAACTAGTTTTCATTAGATAGTAAGGATTAGTTTAAAGAATCAGAGCAAGAAATTTGAAAACCAAGATAAAGTATGGCTCTGTTCTATCTTTGAAAAGCGGGTTACTGCCTGAAATGACAATAAACAATTTTTTTCTCTTTCTCCCAAAATATATATATATATATATATATATATATATATATATATATATATATATATATATATATATATATATATTTTAAAAGATTTGAACAACATCTAAAGTCCCGTGTCATTCTTTGAATGACAACATCAAGACCGTAGATATTATCGAATCGAGAGAAACATGACAAAATGACAATATTTTTTGAAGATTTTTTGAATTTTT
Source organism: Chrysanthemum seticuspe (assembly GCA_019973895.1). Lineage (NCBI taxonomy): Eukaryota > Viridiplantae > Streptophyta > Magnoliopsida > Asterales > Asteraceae > Chrysanthemum > Chrysanthemum seticuspe. The sequence continues at coordinate 161,428,535 of BPTQ01000002.1, forward strand.
CAAATTTTTATGGATTTTGAAATTTTATATTTTTCTATTTGATTTATTAAGGTTTTATAATTTTGTATTTTGTTTTTCGAAAAAATATTTACAGGGGATAGATGAAGGAAACCTTTTACTCCCCTTCTTCCTCTTGAAGACGTTTGAGTGTTTCTGGTTGTAGGCTCTTAAGACCCAGTCGTGGAAGAATAAACTCAAAACGTTCTTGATGAGTGTGCAAATACTCATCATTTTTGTACCTTTTAGACTGCAAAAACATCTGAAAACACTCAGAAATGCATCAAAATGATGAAAATATCACAAATAAGTGTTTTATGTGTTTCAAATGCAAAAATACCAAAATCAGGTGAAAAACGTATCAAGTTTGCATAATTGGCAGTTTTAGTCCCCCAAGTTTCAAAAGTTGTCAAAAATAGTCCCTGGTAAATCAAAATAATGAAAAATGTTATTTAAAGTCCCTAGGGATTCATGAGTTGTCAAAATTTATCCTTGAAGTTTAAAATTGCAAAATGACAACTTTGGTCCCTCAACTTTGAAAAATGTCAAAAATAGTCCTCGGATATTTAAAAATGGAAAATTATCAAATATTACCCTTGTACTATTAAAGCTTGGCAAGTTTGGTCCTTGTGTTAACTTTGGAAACTTGTCAAATCAGGCCCCTCAAGTTTGGTTGAATTGCAAAATTGGTCCTTGTGTATTAAACAAACCAAACGGACCCCCTTTTGTATTTTTAACTCAGCCAAAACAAAAGAACCCCTGTCATAAACCTTGAACCCCCCGTTTTGAACCCCCACTTATTATTAAAACAGGGTCAACGAAAGTCAAATTCCACTGTCACTGTACATCCCTCTCACACAAATCCCGCCAAACCAGATTCCTCCTCAAAACCAAAACCAGAGTGGTTTTTCAACCTTTCCACCTGTTATCCAGTTGTTTAACCACTCCCTTCCACCTCCACATCCTCCCAAACTTCTTTAAATGATAAAACCTGCTCATGACTTTTTTGGCGCCAAATTTACAAATGGACAATTATGATGATTTTGAAAGATTCAATGGTCAAGATGAAGTGGGAAACAATCAGAGATGTCGACAGAGTCTAAAAAGATCAATATAAAGGAGAGAGGAGCAATGTGAAGGAGTATCTAGAGTAATTTTAGTTTATGAATGTCGAATAGCTTAATTTTAAATTTCCAGTGTATGTCTTAGCTTCCAAGTACTTTGTTTAAGTTATTTCAGTGTATGTGAACCTTTTTCAATAATCAATTTCAGTATCAAGCTTCACTTTCAGTTTATGCAATTTTCATTTCAAAAATCTCATGTTATCTTAAAGTTGTTTATAGTTGTTGTTAAGGACTGAATAAGCTCACTTAAGCTCCTAGAAAGCTTTTCTAAGCTTTTAGTAACTTTAAAACTCAGTTTAGTATCAAAAAGAAAAATATACCAAAAATACTCAAAAATAGTGAGAAAATCAAAAATCACAAGAAATGAAGATCACAGCTGGAGCAGGGTGAATATTGGATTGCCCTGGGTTAGAGGCTTAGTGGTAAGCCTATAGGAGTGGTCTGTTGTTCTTGGTTCTGTGTTTTCAGTTGGATAGTCTCTTGTAAGCTTTTAACTCAACTTTTGCATTTTACTGTATAAGTAGTTTATTGCCTGAATCTGTGTGTTTTCATGTTTCTGTGTTATGGTTAAGTAGATTCATTGATTAAAATAACTTGTTTGTTCTTTGGAATTCATAATTGCTTTGAAATCTCATTTTCACAGTTAAAATTGCATATGGTTCATATATGTTTTTCATGCTTGAATTGCTGATCTTTTATGCTTCTATGGACTGATATAATCATAAGATAAAGTTTATAATCAGTGTTGAGGTTCAAATAATGTATTTGCTTTGAAAATCACTAATTCAGTTTCATATAAGGGTGTTTGGATCTGCTGAATTAGTGGAGTTGAGTGTTGTTTTAGTTGTTGTTATTGCTTGATACATGCTACCTTAGATTCTAATATCTCAATTCTTGCATAAAAACCAGTAGTCATAGTATAAAAAGTCAATAATCACTTTAAGTTTCTTGTTTTCATCAATGTTAGTATTCTAGATTGCATATTCTCTCATATCAGTTTAAAAGTTTGTATTCTAGCTTAATTTCATGTTTTAATAACTTAATATAACATAAACATTCAATAAATTAAGCTCAAAGTTCACTTTAGTCAACTTTAGAGTTTAACTTAAAAAGTCAAAATTTCAGTTTAGTGGTTTTTGAATAAAATAGATAATTTTATATAGGACTTAATATTAAGTTTCAAGATTTGAGCTTTTGGGATAATAATATTCAACTGCTCATCTTTATCATGGTATTTTTTATAATTTCTAGTTAGCTTATTTAACTGCTTAATTTTTAGTTTCTTTTAAGCCCTTGTATGAAAAACCTCCCCTGTGCACAGTTGAGCTAAGCTATTTCACAAGCTCATCAAGAGCTTATTAGTGAACCTCAGCTTGTGACCTATAGCTTTTTGTGTAGCTAACCTAGCCATCTTATAGTTCCAAGTTTATTTTTTCACTTTATAGCTTATTTGATAAGGCTGCTTGTAGCTTTAACCTTGTCCCATTTCTCAGTATACACTGAGTCATCAGTGTACTCAAGCCACTTTCATAAGCTCACACAGAGCTTAATAGTGGGTCCTAGAGGTTGAGCTTTAGCTTTTTGAAAAGCCAATAAGCTCAGCTTATTGGATTCATTTTTTGTTTGGGCTTCCAATCTCTCCTGTGGACCCCACAAGTCCTGGAAGTTGGCCAATTAGGCCTGTTTGCTACTCAGTTTTCAGCACAAGTGCTTATTGGCTTATCATAAGCTTATCAGTGCTACTCTTTGTAAATTTTTACTCATTACCAGTTCATTTAGCTTATTTGTATCTTATTTTACTTTTGTTTCTTTTTATTTAGCTTATTTAGCCACTTTGTTTGAACTTAAATCATCAAAATAAGCCATAAGCTCAACTGTTAAGCTCTTTAGCTTTCAAACTGCTTATTTTTAAGTTGTAAAATTTTTGTCTTTATTAAAGTTGCTTAATATCAGTAGTATAATAGTTTTCAAAAAGAAAAAAACACAAAAACATCATTTTAAAAATAGTGATAGCATTTATTTAATATAAATTAGCTTTTTAATTTTCTTTTTCAGCTTATTATTAAGCACTTTCAGATTTTATAATTTTCTTAGCTTTCTGTCATCATAGGATATTTATAGAAAAAATTTCATAATTTTCTTAGCTTGTTTAGTATTTATTAGAATTTAAAATAGTTAAAAAGTATTAAATAATTAATAATAAATAAATAAAAAGCATAAAAAATATCTTTTCAGTTTTAAAATTAGTTTTATAATATTTTAGATTTTTCTAAGTTAAAATTTCATTTTTCCAGGTTAATTTTATATTTTCTTTTATTTAAGTGTATTTTAAATTATTATAAATAGTAATTAATTATTAATAATTAGATAAAAAGTGTAATAAATATATTTTCAATTTTAAAATAAGTTTTATAATATTTTAGATTTTTCTAAGTCATAATTTCATTTTTCTAGGTTTATTTCATATTTTATCATATTTTAGGGTATTATTAAATAGTTAAAAATAGTTTTTAATTAATAATAATTAAATAAATAGTAATAAAAATAATTTTAATTTTCCAATAATTTTATTTTATTATTAGGATTGTAAAAATATCATTTTCATATTTGTAGGTCTTTTATTTCTTAAAACTCACGTTTTATTTTGTACGTTTACGTAATTTAATAAACGTACGTGTTTACATTTGTTTAAATCTGATTGTTGTGCTTAACAATTCTGTATCCAAATACCATTCCAATCAATCAGTAGTGTAGTTACCAATCAAAATCCTTACTGATCATTATCCTTAGTGATCATTCGACATCTGAAAGTTTTGAAACACCATTAATCCTCCGTGGGACTTAACGACCCGAGAATCCACTATATTCCAAGGGAAATTGCATTGGTTTTAGACTGTTTGAATTTTATTACGGTTGACCATTCACAAGTGGTTGACTTGTGTAATAAACTTGACAGGTTGGGATCCAATCAAATTTTGGCGCCGCTGCCGGGGAGGCTTTAGCGTGTTATAAGCATTTTCAGACCCATACTTGCACATATACCACCTTTTGTAAACAGTTTTTTTTTTGTAAAGTTATCAAAAAGTTCATTAACACTTTTCCTAAAATGTTAACAACACCAAAAAAATATAAAACAACAAAACAATCGTAACGTTTTCTATCTTGTATTTTCTTTAAGGTGATTCTTAAAGAGATACGATTTGGTTAACCGAGACGATACCAAAAATATTGTCCAAAAGTATTTAAACCCTTAGCACAAATCCATACCTACGTCTTTTCAGTGGTACTTAAATACATAAAAATCAACCACCGCAAACCAAGGCAGAACACCTACCAACTGGGGGTGTGAACATTAATAAGTTCCCAATCTTAAAGATCAAAACTTGCCTTTGTGTCCTTGTGATTTGGTGTACCTTTTTCAAAGAAGCCATTTCATTTGTGATTATTGGTTTAAGTTCACTTGTCATTTTGCCTCGCATTTGTTTTGAAAACTGATTTTTATACTTAGTGCATGCGCACTCGTTCTTCCAGCTCTACAAGTCCACTTTCAGAGCTTGTAAGTATTCCTCGTAGACGTAGAGGACGTTCTGCTCCTTCAGCCGTGACTGAGGAACGTCTAGCACCACCACCCCCTGTCGTAATGGCAGAAGATAAACCGATGAATGAACTTCTCCAAGCACCCATCGAGGGTTACGGAGATGCCATTATTGTCCCAGCCATCGTGGCTGATACCTTCGAGCTCAAAACCGGGTTGCTTAATCTTGTGACCCAAAGCCAATTTTATGGTTTTGAGCGGGATGATCCTCATGCACATATTCGATGGTTCAACAAGATTGCATCGACCATCAAATACAAGAATGTCCCACATGAAGCAATTAAGCTTCTTCTGTTCCCATTCTCTTTAAAGGGACAAGCCCGAAATTGGCTTGAGAAACAACTCCCTCGTTCCATTGAGACATGGGAGGATTTAGTCACTAAGTTTGTTAACGAATTCTATCCTCCATCCCGAACTACAAGTCTTAAGAATGAGATAATGAAATTCTCTCAAAGATTTGATGAATCATTCGGGGAGGCATGGGATCGTTACAAAGAGTTGCTCCGCAAGTGTCCACATCATGGTTTTACCGAGTTAATGCAAATGGATACTTTCTACAATGGTCTGAACCAAACTAACCAAGACTCTTTAAATGCCTCCGCGGGAGGTAATTTCCTGAGCAAGACCACAAAAGAAGCCTTGCAAATCATTGAAAACAAGTCCCAGGTCTGCCCTTTCCGAACAAAGACATATCAGTCTCAGTCTAATGCAGGACCTTCTACTTCATCTCATGTGAGTACATCTAGCACCGATGCTAAGATTGACAAACTCACAGATATTGTTCAGGCTTTGGTTCTTGCTAACCAAAAGAAAGTCAGTTTCACACAGACACCATCACATGGTGAAGTGAAGAAAGTCGAGGTCTGTGTTACTTGTGGTGGCCCTCATGCATACTACAACTGTACTGCCACTGATGGTAGTCCGTTTGAAGCCAATGCTATAGCCGGTACTTCACATCAGGGAGGTAATCAATACCGTCCTCAAAATGAACCAAACTACCGTGCTAATACTTATCAGGGACCACCCGGTTTTAACCAGAATCCTAACATACAAAACCGGAATCAGAACCAACCTAGAATGAACCAAGGTTATCAAAACCAAGGTAATTTCTATCCCGGACAAAATCAAGGTTTCCAACATCAAGGAAACCTTAATCAAAACAATTTCAATAGAGGGAATCAATTTCAGGGAAATGTGAATCCTAACCAAGGGAATTTTCAACAACAAGGTCATAATCAAAACATACGACCTCAAAATTTCCCTCCACCTCCTCCAGTACCATCATATGATGAGTTATTGAAGCAATTCATGAAATCCCAGGATGAAATGAACAGGTTGTTGGTCAGTCAGATCGCTGATCTAAAGAAGTCTTTAAATGATCAACCCTCGGGCTCAGGAAAACTTCCGAGCAACACGATCGCTAACCCGAGGGGCGATGCAAAGGCGATCACAACCAGAAGTGGTGTTTCATACAATGGACCCGCTATTCCTACTACCTCTTCTTCTTCTCTCCCGAAGGTAGTGGAAAGTGAACCTGAGGCAACAAAGGACAAGGAACTTCCTACTTATAACGGAGGTACCAACGATGTCCATCCTCAAGTTGTCCCGAAACCCAAATCCAATCCAGGAGTTGTTTTTGAACCTCCAGTAGCTCCCGTTGAAAACCCCAAATCCAAATCTTCTATTCCTTACCCATCACGTTTGAATGAGCAAAAGCTCCGCGAAAAAGCCATTCATCAAATGGACAAATTTTCCAAGAACTACATTTTGACATAAGCTTTGCGGATGCTATCATGCTGATGCCCAAGTTTGCATCAACTCTCAAACACATGTTAAGCAACAAGGAAAAACTGTTTGAGATGGCAAAAACTCCTCTTAACGAGAACTGCTCTGCAATTCTGTTAAAGAAGCTTCCCGAGAAGCTTGGAGATCCTGGAAAATTTCTCTTACCTTGTGTTTTTCCAGGAATGGTTGAATGCTTTGCCTTAGCCGATCTTGGTGCAAGCATTAACCTGATGCCTCATTCAGTATGGAAGAAACTTTCTCTTCCGGACCTTACTCCTACATGCATGACTCTCGAGCTTGCAGATTGTACAATATCCCGTCCACTTGGCATCGCCGAGGACGTATTTGTGAAAGTAGGAAAGTTCCATTTTCCAGCTGACTTTGTGGTTGTTGATTTCGATGCTGATCAACGGGTTCCTCTCATTGTTGGACGAGGATTCCTGAGAACGGGCCGTGCTCTCATTGATGTATTTGAGCAAGAAATCACATTACGTGTAGGTAATGAAGCTGTCACTTTTAACCTTGATCAAACTTCGAGGTACTCCGCAAACTATGATTCTGAGTCGGTTAACCGAATAGATATCATTGATGTTGCTTCTGAAGAGTACTCTCAAGAATTTCTTGGTTATGATCATAATTCTTCGAGTGATAATCTCACTCATTCATCTCAACCCATCATTGCCAATTCTACTCCTTCTCTCACTCCATTTGAGGAAAGTGACTTCATCTTAGAAGAGATTGAAGCATACTTGTCTAGTGATTATGTTCCATGGGAAATTGATCACGCTCCCATCGACATCGAGGGGGACATACTTCTCATCGAGAAGATGCTCAATGATGACACTTCTCCTCTACTCCCTCCCGCTAAGCTTCATAACAAGGAAGTCAAGTCAGTTGAGAAAACTGAAGAATTTCCTGAGGTTGAACTTAAGGACTTACCACCTCATCTCGAGTATGCATTTCTTGAGGGTGATGATAAATTACCCGTCATTATTGCTCGAGGTTTGAGTAAAGATGAAAAGACTGCTCTCATAAAGGTCTTGAAGTCACACAAGCAAGCAATTGCTTGGAAACTCTCCGATATTAAGGGTATCAACCTTGAGTTTTGTACTCACAAAATCTTGATGGAGGATGATTTCAAACCAGCAGTTCAACATCAGAGAAGAGTAAATCCAAAAATCCATGATGTTATCAAACAGGAGGTTATCAAACTTCTTGATGCAGGATTAATTTACCCGATCTCTGATAGTCCTTGGGTTAGCCCAATTCACTGTGTTCCTAAAAAGGGTGGCATCACTGTTGTCACAAATGAAAATAACGAGTTAATTCCAACTCGGCTGGTTACGGGATGGCGTGTTTGCATTGACTATCGTAAGTTGAATGACGCCACCCGTAAAGACCATTTTCCTCTACCCTTCATGGACCAAATGCTTGAGAGATTAGCAGGGAACGAATACTATTGTTTCCTTGATGGTTTCTCGGGTTATTTTCAGATCCCCATTGATCCACAGGATCAAGAAAAAACCACATTCACCTGCCCATACGGAACTTTTTCCTACAGACGTATGCCTTTTGGCCTATGTAATGCTCCTGGCACGTTCCAACGATGTATGATGGCAATATTCCACGACATGATCGGGGAAACAATGGAGGTGTTGGATGACTTCTCGGTCATTGGGGACTCATTTCAAACATGTCTCTCCCATTTAGATAAAATGCTAAAACGGTGTGAAGACACCAATCTTTGTCTAAATTGGGAGAAGAGCCACTTTATGGTCAAAGAAGGCATAGTCCTTGGCCATAAGATTTCAAAAAACGGGATTGAGGTTGATAGAGCAAAAGTCGATGTTATTGCTAAATTACTTCATCCTACTACCGTCAAAGGTATTAGGAGTTTTTTAGGTCATGCCGGTTTTTATCCCAGATTCATACAAGACTTTTCTAAGATCGCCCGGCCTATTACCCATCTTCTTGAAAAAGATGCTCCTTTTATCTTCTCACCTGAGTGCATCGAAGCTTTTGAAACATTAAAGAAAAAGCTTACTGAAGCACCCATTCTCGTTGCTCCCGACTGGGATTTACCCTTTGAGCTCATGTGCGATGCAAGTGATTTTGCTATCGGTGCAGTCCTAGGGCAACGTAGATCCAAGCATTTTCAGCCTATCCACTACGCAAGTAAGACTATGACTGAAGCTCAAACCCATTACACCACCACAGAAAAAGAGCTACTAGCCGTGGTGTATGCGTTTGAGAAGTTTCGGCCATACTTAATCTTGACCAAATGCGTAGTGTATACGGATCACTCGGCTCTCAAATATCTCTTTGCAAAACAAGATGCAAAGCCGAGATTACTCCGTTGGGTTCTCCTCCAGCAAGAATTTGATATCATTATACGTGATAAAAAAGGAGCTGAGAACCTAGCTGCTGATCATCTGTCCCGTCTAGAAAACCCTCACCAAGATGTTTTCGAGAAAAAAGAAATAAATGAAACATTTCCTCTCGAGACACTCAATGCGGTTTCTTTTCGTGGAAACTCTACCACCCCATGGTTTGCTGACTTCGCAAATTACCATGCGGGTAACTTCATAGTGAAAGGAATGTCGACCCAACAGAAGAACAAATTCTTCAAGGATGTTAAACATTACTTCTGGGACGACCCCTACTTATTCAAAATCTGTACGGATCAAGTCATCCGACGGTGTGTTTATGGACAAGAAGCTATGGACATTCTCAAAGCTTGCCATGCTGGACCCACCGGGGGCCATCATAGTCCAAACTACACCGCCAAAAAGGTGTTTGATTCCGGGTTTTATTGGCCCACTATTTATAAGGATGCCCACGAATTTGTCAAAACCTGTGACGCTTGTCAACGTCACAGAAATATCTCTCAAAGAAATGAAATGCCGCAAAACGCCATTCAAGTGTGTGAGATCTTTGACATCTGGGGCATTGACTTTATGGGGCCATTTCCATCATCTCGAGGAAACAAATACATACTTGTGGCTGTTGACTATTTGTCAAAATGGGTTGAAGCGAAAGCTTTACCTACCAATGATGCCCGAGTTGTTGTGAAATTCTTAAAATCTCTTTTTGCTAGGTTTGGAACCCCGCGAGCTATAATCAGTGATCGTGGTACGCATTTCTGCAATGACCAATTTGATCGTGTCATGCAAAAGTATGGTGTAACTCACCGTCTCTCTACTGCATACCATCCCCAAACAAGTGGGCAAGTGGAAGTTTCCAACCGTGGTATTAAAAGAATTCTGGAAAGGACAGTAGGCGAAAACCGTGCCTCTTGGTCGGATAAACTAGATGACGCACTCTGGGCCTTCCGTACAGCTTATAAAACACCAATCGGGTGTACTCCATACAAGCTTGTGTACGGAAAGGCTTGTCATCTGCCGATTGAGCTTGAGCACAAAGCATACTGGGCCTTGAAACATGCCAACTTCGATATTCAGACAGCTGGTGATCACAGAAAAGTTCAAATGAATGAATTAAATGAACTCCGTGATCAAGCATACGAGAACTCTTTGATCTACAAACAAAAGACAAAGAAGATTCATGACTCCAAAATCAAGAACCGCGTTTTCAACGTCGGTGATTGAGTCCTTCTTTTCAATTCAAGATTGAAGATTTTCTCAGGAAAACTAAAATCCCGCTGGTCTGGACCATTCACCATCACTAAAGTATTTCCATATGGAACTATTGAGTTATCTCAACCCGATGGTCCAAATTTTAAAGTGAATGGTCATCAATTAAAACACTATTTTGGAGAGGACATTCCACCAGTGGTTGTCCCGGATCTACAAACTTTCCCCATGATCCAATGAATGCGGGGATCGAGTCAAGCTAGTGACTCGGTAATCAAAAACAGTAGCACACCATATGGGTTTTCACCCATATTTCTGACTTCTTTCTATTTTCTACCACCCTAGTGTGGGGGAGTTGCCCCACGCTGTTGTATATAAGTACTCTTTTAAAAAAAAATGTGTATATATCAAAAATAAAATAATGGCCGTAGTATTTCTCTTTTACATTCTATGTTTCGGCATAACCGCCGGTACTTTGAATATTGTGGGCAATATTCATTTATAGTGTGGGGGGGAATTCTCACGAATTTTATCATGTAATTATACCACCCAATTCCCCCATTTTTGGCCAAATTTTTTTTTGGAGTAAGTGTTTTTCACTCACTCAACAAATGGTAATCAGTCCACCATGTCTAACCCACATAAGGATTGGCTAATCTAGGAGAAAAAGGCTCTTGGTAAAGATATCTCAAATCCGTTTATGGCTTGCAATTTGCCCAAAATTGTATGGTGTTCAGCTCACCATATCTTTAATTAGTGAAAAGTTGGCTAGCCCGCAAGTTTATGGCTTGTGGTAAAGGCAGTGGAAAAGCCATAATTGGTAATCGACTCACCAAAGATATTTTATCTAAGAGTTGGCTAGTCAAGAAGCAAACGGCTTCTGGTAAAGACAAATCAAAACCGTTGAAAGCTGGTGATTTGCTCAAAATCATTTGGTTATCATTGTGCCAAGGTTCTTACTTGAACTAAAACAATTGGCTACTCCAGAAGTAATGGCTTTTGGTAAAGAGATGAAATCCATTAAGTTTTCTCAAAATATTGCTAGGGACTAGCAATATCTTAGTGTGGGGGATTGATGAGTGTGCAAATACTCATCATTTTTGTACCTTTTAGACTGCAAAAACATCTGAAAAAACTCAGAAATGCATCAAAATGATGAAAATATCACAAATAAGTGTTTTATGTGTTTCAAATGCAAAAATACCAAAATCAGGTGAAAAACGTATCAAGTTTGCATAATTGGCAGTTTTAGTCTCCCAAGTTTCAAAAGTTGTCAAAAATAGTCCCTGGTAAATCAAAATAATGAAAAATGTTATTTAAAGTCCCTAGGGATTCATGAGTTGTCAAAATTTATCCTTGAAGTTTAAAATTGCAAAATGACAACTTTGGTCCCTCAACTTTGAAAAATGTCAAAAATAGTCCTTGGATATTTAAAAATGGAAAATTATCAAATATTACCCTTGTACTATTAAAGCTTGGCAAGTTTGGTCCTTGTGTTAACTTTGGAAACTTGTCAAATCAGGCCCCTCAAGTTTGGTTGAATTGCAAAATTGGTCCTTGTGTATTAAACAAACCAAACGGACCCCCTTTTGTATTTTTAACTCAGCCAAAACAAAAGAACCCCTGTCATAAACCTTGAACCCCCCATTTTGAACCCCCACTTATTATTAAAACAGGGTCAACGAAAGTCAAATTCCACTGTCACTGTACATCCCTCTCACACAAATCCCGCCAAACCAGATTCCTCCTCAAAACCAAAACCAGAGTGGTTTTTCAACCTTTCCACCTGTTATCCAGTTGTTTAACCACTCCCTTCCACCTCCACATCCTCCCAAACTTCTTTAAATGATAAAACCTGCTCATGACTTTTTTGGCGCCAAATTTACAAATGGACAGTTATTATGATTTTGAAAGATTCAATGGTCAAGATGAAGTGGGAAACAATCAGAGATGTCGACAGAGTCTAAAAAGATCAATATAAAGGAGAGAGGAGCAATGTGAAGGAGTATCTAGAGTAATTTTAGTTTATGAATGTCGAATAGCTTAATTTTAAATTTCCAGTGTATGTCTTAGCTTCCAAGTACTTTGTTTAAGTTATTTCAGTGTATGTGAACCTTTTTCAATAATCAATTTCAGTATCAAGCTTCACTTTCAGTTTATGCAATTTTCATTTCAAAAATCTCATGTTATCTTAAAGTTGTTTATAGTTGTTGTTAAGGACTGAATAAGCTCACTTAAGCTCCTAGAAAGCTTTTCTAAGCTTTTAGTAACTTTAAAACTCAGTTTAGTATCAAAAAGAAAAATATACCAAAAATACTCAAAAATAGTGAGAAAATCAAAAATCACAAGAAATGAAGATCACAGCTGGAGCAGGGTGAATATTGGATTGCCCTGGGTTAGAGGCTTAGTGGTAAGCCTATAGGAGTGGTCTGTTGTTCTTGGTTCTGTGTTTTTAGTTGGATAGTCTCTTGTAAGCTTTTAACTCAACTTTTGCATTTTACTGTATAAGTAGTTTATTGCCTGAATCTGTGTGTTTTCATGTTTCTGTGTTATGGTTAAGTAGATTCATTGATTAAAATAACTTGTTTGTTCTTTGGAATTCATAATTGCTTTGAAATCTCATTTTCACAGTTAAAATTGCATATGGTTCATAGATGTTTTTCATGCTTGAATTGCTGATCTTTTATGATTCTATGGACTGATATAATCATAAGATAAAGTTTATAATCAGTGTTGAGGTTCAAATAATGTATTTGCTTTGAAAATCACTAAATCAGTTTCATATAAGGGTGTTTGGATCTGCTGAATTAGTGGAGTTGAGTGTTGTTTTAGTTGTTGTTATTGCTTGATACATGCTACCTTAGATTCTAATATCTCAATTCTTGCATAAAAACCAGTAGTCATAGTATAAAAAGTCAATAATCACTTTAAGTTTCTTGTTTTCATCAATGTTAGTATTCTAGATTGCATATTCTCTCATATCAGTTTAAAAGTTTGTATTCTAGCTTAATTTCATGTTTTAATAACTTAATATAACATAAACATTCAATAAATTAAGCTCAAAGTTCACTTTAGTCAACTTTAGAGTTTAACTTAAAAAGTCAAAATTTCAGTTTAGTGGTTTTTGAATAAAATAGATAATTTTATATAGGACTTAATATTAAGTTTCAAGATTTGAGCTTTTGGGATAATAATATTCAACTGCTCATCTTTATCATGGTATTTTTTATAATTTCTAGTTAGCTTATTTAACTGCTTAATTTTTAGTTTCTTTTAAGCCCTTGTATGAAAAACCTCCCCTGTGCACAGTTGAGCTAAGCTATTTCACAAGCTCATCAAGATCTTATTAGTGAACCTCAGCTTGTGACCTTTAGCTTTTTGTGTAGCTAACCTAGCCATCTTATAGTTCCAAGTTTATTTTTTCACTTTATAGCTTATTTGATAAGGCTGCTTGTATCTTTAACCTTGTCCCATTTCTCAGTATACACTGAGTCATCAGTGTACTCAAGCCACTTTCATAAGCTCACACAGAGCTTAATAGTGGGTCCTAGAGGTTGAGCTTTAGCTTTTTGAAAAGCCAATAAGCTCAGCTTATTGGATTCATTTTTTGTTTGGGCTTCCAATCTCTCCTGTGGACCCCACAAGGCCTGTAAGTTGGTCAATTAGGCATGTTTGCTACTCAGTTTTCAGCACAAGTGCTTATTGGCTTATCATAAGCTTATCAGTGCTACTCTTTGTAAATTTTTACTCATTACCAGTTCATTTAGCTTATTTGTATCTTATTTTACTTTTGTTTCTTTTTATTTAGCTTATTTAGCCACTTTGTTTGAACTTAAATCATCAAAATAAGCCATAAGCTCAACTGTTAAGCTCTTTAGCTTTCAAACTGCTTATTTTTAAGTTGTAAAATTTTTGTCTTTATTAAAGTTGCTTAATATCAGTAGTATAATAGTTTTCAAAAAGAAAAAAACACAAAAACATCATTTTAAAAATAGTGATAGCATTTATTTAATATAAATTAGCTTTTTAATTTTCTTTTTCAGCTTATTATTAAGCACTTTCAGATTTTATAATTTTCTTAGCTTTCTGTCATCATAGGATATTTATAGAAAAAATTTCATAATTTTCTTAGCTTGTTTAGTATTTATTAGAATTTAAAATAGTTAAAAAGTATTAAATAATTAATAATAAATAAATAAAAAGCATAAAAAATATCTTTTCAGTTTTAAAATTATTTTTATAATATTTTAGATTTTTCTAAGTAAAAATTTATTTTTCCAGGTTAATTTTATATTTTCTTTTATTTAAGTGTATTTTAAATTATTATAAATAGTAATTAATTAATAATAATTAGATAAAAAGTGTAATAAATATATTTTCAAATTTAAAATAAGTTTTATAATATTTTAGATTTTTCTAAGTCATAATTTCATTTTTCTAGCTTTATTTCATATTTTATCATATTTTAGGGTATTATTAAATAGTTAAAAATAGTTTTTAATTAATAATAATTAAATAAATAGTAATAAAAATAATTTTAATTTTCCAATAATTTTCTTTTATTATTAGGATTGTAAAAATATCATTTTCATATTTGTAGGTCTTTTATTTCTTAAAACTCACGTTTTATTTTGTACGTTTACGTAATTTAATAAACGTACGTGTTTACATTTGTTTAAATCTGATTGTTGTGCTTAACAATTCTGTATCCAAATACCATTCCAATCAATCAGTAGTGTAGTTACCAATCAAAATCCTTACTGATCATTATCCTTAGTGATCATTCGACATCTGAAAGTTTTGAAACACCATTAATCCTCCGTGGGACTTAACGACCCGGGAATCCACTATATTCCAAGGGAAATTGCATTGGTTTTAGACTGTTTGAATTTTATTACGGTTGACCATTCACAAGTGGTTGACTTGTGAAATAAAATTGACGGTTGGACTCAATCAGTTCTCTAGGAAGAGCTTTGGTGAAGATGTCTGCTAACTGGTATTCAGTCCTCACAAAGTAAAGTTCCACCACACCGTTTTCAACTTGCTCCCTGATGAAATGATGTCTAATGTCGATGTGCTTTGCTCTTGAGTGTTGTACGTTGTTGCATGAGAGAGCAATAGCACTTTTATTATCACAGTACAGAGGGATTTTGTTGAATTCAAAGCCATAGTCAGATAATTGGGATCTCATCCATAGGATTTTAGCACAACAAGATGACATGGCTATGTATTCCGCCTCTGTAGAGGAAATAGAAGTACTCATTTGCTTCTTTGAAGACCAGCTCACAAGCTTATCACCCAAAAACTGAGCACCTCCAGAAGTACTTCGACGAGTATCTTGACATCCTGCATGATCAACATCTACATAGGCTGTTAGTGACATACCGGTGTCTTTCGGGTACCAAAGTCCCATATTGATGGTTCCTTGGAGATACCGAAAGACCCTTTTAACCGCTTCAAGGTGCTTTTTAGTAGGCTTAGCCTGATATCTAGCACACATGCAAACAGCGAACAAGATGTCTGGTCTACTAGCTGTGCTGTACATCAGGGATCCAATCATACTACGATATTTCGTTTGGTCTACCATGATCCCTGAGTGGTCCTCATCTAGTTTGGTACGTTCAATCATGGGAGTGTCAACTGGGTCACTAGAATCGAATCCAAATTTCTTTAAAATCTCATTTGCATATTTAGATTGATTTATGAAAATGCCTCCGGGACTTTGTGAAATTTGTAATCCCAAGAAAAATGACATTTGTCCCATCATTGACATTTGAAATTTAGAACCCATTTCATTTGAAAAACGGTCACACTCATTAGGGTCAGTTGAGGCAAAGATGATATCATCAACATAAATTTGAACATGAATTAAATGTTTGCCTGACTTCCTGGTGAACAATGTTGGATCAACTGCTCCTTTGTTGAATCCGGTAGATAGAAGAAACTTTGATAGCGTATCATACCATGCCCTTGGAGCTTGCTTTAAACCGTACAGAGCCTTCTTCAAACGATAAACGTGAGTAGGATGCTCTGGATTCACAAAGTCTTTGGGTTGGCTGACGTAGACGACTTCTTTAAGATCTCTGTTCAGAAATGTCGTCTTAACATCCATCTGATAGACTACCATGTTCTTACTAGCAGCATTAGCCAAAAAGATTCTGATTGCCTCGATACAAGCAACAGGAGCAAATGATTCTTCAAAGTCAATACACTCCTCTTGACGGTATACTTTAGCAACCAATCGAGCCTTGTTCTTTAAGACATCACCATGCTCATCAAGTTTCACTTTAAAGATCTATTTTAGAGCAATGATCATAGCACAATCTGGAGCAGGTACTAATTCCCATACATCAAGTCGATCAAACTCATGAATTTCTTCTTGCATGGCATTGAACCAGCTGTCTTCATTCATGGCGGTTTTAACATCTTTTGGTTCGATCTTAGAGAGTACGGAGTTGAAGAAGCACCATAAGGCATCGGTTGCAAGTTGTTTCCGTGTTGATACTGGAGGAGAGGGATTTCCAATGATGTTGTCTAATGGATGATCATGAGTCCATTTTCTAAGGTGTTCATGTGGCAGTTGTTGAGGGACTGAAGTAGCAGAGTCGATGTCTCCTGAGGAAGATGGTTCTGATGATGATTCAGGAGCAAATATATTTTCAAATGGAGCATCTTCGGGAGTAGCAAAGGGATTAACTTCTTCATTGATGCCAGAAACAATTCCATGATGTACATTCGAAGATTGAAGATTTGTTGATGAGACGGAGTGGTCAGCACCAGGCGCTTCTTGACTTAATGATATTGACACTGAAGGGTTGACTTCATTCACAGGGATATGAGCAGCCTCTGTTGAAGGAGATGACACATCATTAGCACTTGGCTCATAGTGTTCATCAAACATAGGATCAAACAATATCTTTAAATCATCTTCATATGGAGGTACATAAGGAGTTGCTGGAGAGAAATTTGGTACAAGGGATGAACCAATGGGACTGTTTTGAAGTGCGGGTCCAGAACTGGGTTATCCAGGAGACATTTGACCAGTCAGCTCATCGAACGTAACGTGATATGTTTCTATGATATTTCGGGTTCTCTTGTTGTAGATTCGGTAACCCTTCTTGTTAGGTGCATACCCAACAAAAACTCCAATATCTACATTTGCTCTTATTTACCTAAATCTTGACTGTCATTTGTTGGATAACACAAAGCTCCAAACACACGAAGGTAGGAGAGATCAGGTTTTCGTTTATGAACAAGTTCATATGGAGTTTTTCCATGAGGGGTGTGTATAAGGGAAAAATTTTGGGAGTAGCATGCAGTGGCAATGGCTTCAGCCCATAGAAACATTGGAACCTTCGAATAAATAAGCATTGTTCTTGCGGCTTCTACAAGAGTTCGATTTCGTCTTTCAACTACACCGTTCTGTTGAGGAGTTCGTGGAACACTTCTTTGATGACTGATTCCAACACTTTCATAAAACTGAATTAAGTCTTTGTTGACAAACTCTGTGCCATTGTCTGTTCGAACAATTCTGACAGTATTGTTGAGTCGAACCTGAAGCTGTTTGATTAGTTTGATGATGACATCTGGAGTTTCATCCTTTGTCCTCAAAAACTTTACCCAAGTAAATCGAGAGTAATCATCAACAACTACTAGAATGTATTTCTTCCCATTTATCGTTTGCACTCTCATTGGTCCGCACAGATCCATATGAAGGGTATGAAGAACTTCCATTACAGAATTTGTGGGTTTTGGTTTGTGGGCATATTTCGTGCTTTTACCTAATTGGCAAGCTGAACAAAGATGATCTTTTTCATATTTTAATATGGGTAAGCCTCTGACAAGATCCTTTCTGGAAAGGTTTTTTATGGTGCCGAAGTTCAAGTGATTGAGACGACGATGCCATAACCAAGACTTTGTTTTAGAAGCCTTTGATAGCAAGCAGATTGGAGAGGACTTCATCATGTCATCGATAGAGATGGTGTATAGGTTAGAACCTCGAGTACCTCTTAATAATTCTACACCATCAAGTTCTCTAACGAAGCAAGTATGTTTTCTAAAAGCCACTTCTAGATCGGAATCACAGAATTGACCAACAGAGAACAGATTGTGACCAAGACCTTCCACATAATATACCCTGGAAATCACACTTTTACCAACCACATACTCTCCATAACCCATAATAGCTTCCCAAATCTAACTGTCCCGATAAATTTACTCACGAAGTTCATGAGCCGCGACCGGTCTCCAGTCATATGCTTGGAACAACCTGAGTCCAGGTACCACAGAACGATTTGAACGATCTGCAGTTGAACACAGACAAGAATGGATAACTGGATAATTGGGATACCCATGCAAGAATGGGTTCCATTTGGTTAGTAACAGTGATTGGAACACCCACATCAGAAATAGAAACATTCATATCAGAAATTGAATCAATGGAGTTTATATGAGTAGATGTAGTACTAGTGTCCGTATTTGCCCTATTTAAAGTATGTTCACTTCTTAAGGGAATAGTTCTACCAGTAGGCATCCATTTTCTAGTGGGCATTGTCTGATTAACCTTATGGCCAACAGGTATCCATTGATAACCTATCTTACTAAATGTTCTTCCTGTGGGCTTCCACTGTTTTCTAACTTTCTTTAGCCTTTGCCTTTTTGCCTTCTTAGCATGATATTTTGCTTTAACAATGTTAACTGGAGATTTGACAACTATAGACAAAACATTCACACCACATTCATGATTAGTAACAGAATTCAAGCAGACATCATTACAAGGTTTGCAAATAGTATCAGAATTCGAATTAATTACAGTACGCCTAAGGCAAATACTAGAATCAACACGATTCGTTTTATTCGGCTCAAACTTAAAGTTCCTTGGTTTGTCTTCTACTCTCTTCCAATGCACATTCTTAGCTTGCGAGGTCCTATCATTCCTTGTATTGTCTTGAGACTTTGACCAGCTTGCTTTAATGTCATTGATTACTCCTGTAGAGGGAATGGGAACATTAGTTGGTTTTGCTACTCTTTGCATCTCCTGTTTAGATGTGCTGGGATCTGAATTACATGCAGGCACACTAGGGTTCACTTTCTTAACACTAGAAGTGCTGGGATTTGTACTCCTAGAAGGCACACTAGGGTTCGCTTTCTTAGCACTAACAGATCTGGAATCTGAACTACTTGAAGGCACACTAAGGTTCACATTCATAATATTGGGCATTGAATGGATTTCATGCTTGGCACTAGGCATAGAACAAGGAATCAAATGATTAACTCTCTCACCTAAGGACTTAGGGCATATTGTGATTAAGCATTCTAGAAGTTCTTGAGATCGTTCGACATATAAGCATGCATGCCCAATTGCATTATCAAGTGGTTTCTCTAACTTATCTTCTTCAACAATCTCACGGAGACATTCTAGACAATCCTTAAGGTATGAGAAATAAGTTTGAATTGCAAGTTTGTTATTCCTAAGATGAGAGGGAACATATTTCACAGACAAAGCATATTTGTTACAAGAGTGAACCTTTGATACACCATTCTCCCCATTGGTCATTGGCATTTTCCCTTTTACCTGGCTCTTCAGATTCTCAATTTCCTTTTGCAATGAAGCTGTTTGTTCATTATTTTTGTTACGAGTGATCTTAATTGATTCAAATAACTCATTGAAACGACGTTTAACCTTTTCATTTTCTTCTAGAAAACTTTCGTTTTCCTTTTGTAATGCATTTACTAAGTTTTGAAGATGAAACGTTTGAGAATTCTGAGAATCTAAAGGAGGAGGCATTTGGGAACCAGTCACATTGTTCTTTTGACCCTTTAATTGAGAGATTTGGGTTTTCAATTTTCTGATCGTGTTACAATGACCTTGAATCTGTTCATCACGTTTGTTAATTTGAAAAACTGCATCAAACTCTGGAGCATCTGAGGATGTCTTGATATTTGAAGTTTTGACATTTTCTTTAAGATGTTGATATTTTAGTTGTAAATTAAAATGCTCAACCTCTAGTTTAGAAAAATGTTTAACCAAATTGTCGTGATCATCCAGTTCAATTTTCTCATTTAGTTTAGAATTAGTCTTTTCAAGCTCAATGACACGATCATGGGAGACTTTCAGGGCAACAGATAATTCATGAAATTGAGAAGCATTAATGGAACAGTTTGTAGCAGTGAAAAACACATCTTGAGTAATACATTCAGAAATAAGAGTCTCATTCAATGTATGCAAGTTCTTCCTCTCAATCTCATTATATTTTAGTGCTCGCTCATAGTCACTAACCTCAACTATCATTGCATCAAACTCCTTTTCCATTTCTTTAATGTCTAAGTTCATTCCCTTTTTAAGACTTTTAAAATGATCTTTTAGTTGTTTAAAGAAAGGCATGACTTCAGTTAAATAACATTCTGTAACATATTGGATTTCATAAACACACTAAACCATAAGATCAAATAGGCGTACAAAGAGTTCTAGAGAGAGAAAGTTAGAGGTTTAGGGAACTTTAGTGAGAGAAAGAAAAGTCTTATTATGAGCTCCAACTCTCTGCCTTGGGAGGTAGAGAGTATTTATAGTCATTACATAAATCGCCATCTATCGGGCTGTGGATCAGGCATACAGTGGGTAAAGACCCGTCCGTCCTCCACGGTGTTACTTAAACTAAATACTACTTAACTAATAATAATCTATGACTACGAGCTTTCTAACGATTACATATACTTGAGGTGATCGACTCTTTAATACATGGATTTACTAAATCCTAACACATTCTTTCGTTTGCTCAAAACCCCTTTCTCCTTCAGTTATACCAGTGGGTGTGATCCTTTTCTTACAAGTTTTCTCAAAATCAACAAATAGTTGAAAAATAACATATTGACTGATTAAGGTCTTGCTTTTAGTGGCAATAGTCCTAGGAACTAAATGCATTGGTGTATTGGGAGGATACACAGTCGCTGAAGGCATTTTCCTAAAGGGGGGGTTAGTTACAACAAGATTCTCTGCTTTTTGCTTATCTAAATCCTTTTTCCAGAATACTTGTTCGGGTGTTAACAATGTCTGAGGCTTAAACATGTTCAAGGAAATCCAATTCTCCTTCTTGTAATCATGGGGTGTGATATTTATTTTCTTCTCTTTTCATTTAGGATCATCTAGTTTCTTGTTCATCTTTTCCCTAGTGACTTCATCTGATTTCTTATCGTCCTCAGTGCACTCAACGCAACTAGGTTTCTGTCTAGGCTTAAGGATTTCATTGCCATCATAAAGAACCTTATGAGCATTTCTAGCCTTCTTAATGACATCTGGATTTGGTTCCTCAACAAGGGGAATGCTATGCTTATCGCTTAAGACTCTATGCTTAGTGATTAAATGAGCAGTCTGAATGGTATTTCCTTGTACGTACAACTTATTTTCAAGCTTGTTCTTCAAGGTTTTTAGATTAGAAAAATCATTCAAAAGTTTTGATTCCTTAGCACTGAATTCTTGCTTAAGCATTTTAACATTTTCTTGAAGTTCTTGTTTTTGCTTAGCAGTTTTAGAAAGCTTTTCTTGTAAGGAGTTTAACTCTTGTTTTAATACTTCTTCTTTAAACCTACTTTTTCTAATAGTTGTACGCATTTGGTCATCCATTTCCTGCTCACGGGTGGTTAACTCAAATTTTGCACGTTGTTCATATATAGCAACGCGTTCTTTATAGGCATTCAGTTCAGAGATGACAGAATCATCAGGGGCACATGCAGTGAATTCATCAAAAACATAATCATTGTTGACTGCAGAAGATGAATCACTTGGTACAATCTCACTTTCACTTTGTTTCACATATTGATCATATGGGACAACATTGATATTACCCATATTTTTAATATCTGACTCAATAATTACAGTTGATTGTACTTCGTTATGTATCTTTTGCTCATCAACTTCATCATATAATCTTAATACCTCAGAAATGATTTTGTCTTTGGATGGACCAGCTTGTGGTGATGAAGAGACTTTAGGAGAGATCATTGGAGAAATGCTAGCCATAAAAATGGTTTATGCAGTAGGTTCTTCACCAACATCAAAGTCGTATGCATCACAATCAGCTACTTGAAAGGCATTCTGATGATTATGGCCTATCTCCTGAATTGGTTGCTCATCCACATCTGCATCATATGTCTTAGCATTTCCTTCTGCCAAAAACAACAACTCCTCTTCATCCAAAGCTGCACCATTATCCTGAGCTTGCACAAGCAACATCTTATCCCTGAAGTATTCTGCATTCTGAGGGCGTTTTAGCGATGTGCAGTTTCTTGCAATGTGTCCCTCACCTCCACAGTTGTAACATTTTATTGGCTTAGCTTGACCCTGGTTTCCATTCCTTCCCCTATTCTGATTAGCAGCATAACCTCTACCAGCTCCACCTCTTCCTTGTTCGTACTGCCTTTCTTGAACTGGCTGCACCATAACCTTTCCATCTCTGACAGTTGCCTGATTGTGTGGATTAGATGCTGTTCTGAGGTTGTTGTTGGTGTGTGGGAGAGAGTTTATGTTTTGATTGATCATGAGAGCCAGTTGATTAATGAAGTTTCCCACATGTGCATCAGCATCAGCTTGTTTGAACATTGGATCGGGAATGAGTTTGTGATTACCAATACCTATGGGTATGACTTGTGAGGCTTTGGTTGTGATTCCAATGTTTGAGTAGAAGGCAGTTGAATCATTCGATGAGCTTGTCTCTCCCTGGTTGGTTTTGAACTGATTAAGAATCCTTTTTTCAAACATAACATGTCTCTCATTCTGAAGAAGGAAGGCATAGAGTTGCTCATAGTTTGTATTCTTCAATCCTTTGGTTAGCTTCACAGAGGTGACAAACTTGTGCCATTCGGGATTCATGTTGTTCACAAACTTTGAGTTCAGCTGAATGTTTGGCATAGTCATTCTGATGTTCCTCATATCATTAACAAGCTTGTGGAATCTCACGTAATACTCATAGACACTCTCATCTGGTTTCATCTTGAAGTGTTCAAATTCATCATAGAGTTGTGATTCTCTGTCTTCCATAGTTAATTCAGAACCTGAGAGAAGCATCTTGACATTATGCCACACTGCCTTGGCTTCGGTGTTGTGATTGATCAGCTTGTAGATATCTTTTGGGAGACCTTGAAGTACGATGTTAGAAGCCCTGATATCAACATCGAATCTATTTTTCTCCTTATCATTGAGCTCATCATATGTCTTTGGTCTATCTATTCCATAGATCATTGTTCCATCTTCAGCTGTATCAATTAAGTCTCTAGTAGTCTCAACCCGATATGGTCCTTCATCAATGGATTTGAGAATGTTGACTCCATTTTCCTTTCCAAGACAGTACAATTTGATTCGTTGAGCCCAAGAGTCGTAGTCAGTTCTGTCAAGCATGGGTGGATGAGTATCTGAACCAGCTGCTTGAACATCCTCGGCAACAGTGGAGATGATTGTAGGAACGTTGGTAGACATGGTAGACATGTTGACAGATTAAACGGGATTTTATAACTCTATGATTAAACCGGGAAATAGATTCTTTCACGGGATTTTACTAAATCAAGAGAAAACCGTATTACAGACAGAGTAAGCCAAGTCGCTACGAAAACCTGAACCAAGTCGCTAAGCACCAAGTCGCTATAATACCAAGTTGCTAAATAACAACTCGCTAAGAACCAAGTCGCTAGCAAAATTTTGACAGCAAGTCGCTAAGCACCAAGTCGCTAAGTTGACAAGTCGCTAAAGAGCAACTCGCTAAGCACCAAATCGCTAACACTAAGTCGCTAACAAACTTAAGTACAAGTCGCTAACTTTCACCAAGTCGCTACCCGTAGTGGAGAATCCACTAAGTGTACTGTTTGTCGGCTTGTCTCAATAGACAAGTCGCTAGCTCAACTCGCTAAGACCTTCAACTACAACTCGCTACCAAATTACAAAGCAAGTCGCTACCAAGATAACTTATCCGTGGCTTAAGTCGCTAGCAAGAAAAACACATAAACACCACTTTTCCATCCAAAAACAACCCAACCACGATGATTCAAGCTAACCAAATCAAAACCCAAGCACATACAATGATTCTAAACACAAAACTACACCCAAGATTCAAACTTTAACACTAGAAATGATCCAAATGATGCAAAAACCACTAAACTTTTTCAAACTCTAAAGCCACCTAAAAGTCACTAGAAATCCAAAGATATGTAAGAGATGATCAAACCATGGCTCTTGATACCATTTGTAACATATTGGATTTCATAAACATACTAAACCATAAGATCAAATAGGCGTACAATATGATTCTAGAGAGAGAAAGTTAGAGGTTTAGGGAACTTTAGTGAGAGAAAGAAAAATCTTATTATGAGCTCCAACTCTCTACCTTGGAAGGTAGAGAGTATTTATAGTCTTTACATAAATCGCCACCTATCGGGCTGTGGATCAGGCATACAGTGGGTAAAGACCCGTCCGTCCTCCACGGTGTTACTTAAACTAAATACTACTTAACTTATAATAATCTACGACTACGAGCTTTCTAATGATTACATATAATTGAGGTGACCGACTCTTTATTACTTGGATTTACTAAATCCTAACAAAGAGATATTTTTCAGAAAAGAATTTTACCCCATGTTAAAAAGTTGAAAAATTATGCATTGTATTGGGAAAGGGAATTTCATAAGGAACTTGGATTGATGAAAGTCGTTTTTGAGAAAATAGAAACATCTATTTCTAACACAAAACGTAAGAAGAAAATGTTACGAAAAGATGTTGATCGACTCTTGGAAGATGTTATCTGTGCTGATATCCATAATGTTGTGTTATTTCATTCTTTGTCACATGCATCTGATTATATCTCTGCTGATTCTGTTGATTCTGTTGAAATTGTTGAGAATACTGATAATGTGCATCAGATCGAGTCTTTAAAAGTTGAAAATAAACGACTGTTAAACGAACTTTCAAATGCAAAACGTCGTCTTCAATGGTGTCAAAAAGATTGTCAAAATCGTGAACTTGCTTTGCACAACAAAATCAACCAGTTGCAAACCACAATTTTTAATCCAAAATTTAAGCAACTGGATGATCAAAACGCGTCTTTAAAATGTCAAATCTCAAAATATGAACAGGAACTTGCAAAAGTTAAAAAGGAATATGGTGTCATATTTGATTTACTCAAACAGACTCGTGATGAAGCATCAAACGAACTTGATCATTATCTTGCACACACTAAAGAAGTCATGAACTTTTCCGGAAATCTTCGTTATGAAAATCAAGATTTGGTGCACACTATCATTAAGTTAAGAGAGATGTTAGGAAAGTATGAACAAGTTCAGCCTAGCATCATTAAGAATATTGCACCTGTAACACTTAGCAAACGTAACCCCAGAATGCCTACTGACAAACCACAATATACTAATGTGCTTCCCTCTACTGAAACAAGAATAGTTTCCTCTTTTCCCAACGTCCGCACTTCACAGCCTAGGAGCAATACAAGGAAGAATAGGAAGTTGCGACCTAAGAAAAGAACAATAAAGAATGCTGAAGTAGAAGAACACCCTAGGACTTTGAATAAGACCCGAGTTGCACCCACTTTAGATATTGCGTCTGACAAATGTAATGGAAAAAGTGTTGTAACGAATGCTGAACCTTTAAGTACTTTTGATATTAAGTCTGAAGCTTCTTGTGTTATATGTCGTAAAAGTATGCTTTCTGATTGTCATGATAAATGTGTTGCTAATGCTATCTTGTCTCGTTTACGGAATCCTAAGAAACGGAATACCTCTAGGCCCACTAATGCTTCTAAGTCTGTGCTTAGTAAACCGCCCTCTTTAGATTCTAAAAAACGCATTGATGTCCCTGTAGTTTCAGTATCACCTCCAAGGAATGTAGTACCACCTAGTGCATTCACTAAGACTAAAGCAAAGACTAGTTGGAGATGGCAGAAATGGATTCATAATACACTAGGATTTAAATGGATGCCTAAAATCATTGAGGTGTGTATTTTGACTATAACTGCTTCGGAACCCTCTAACTCTTCGGGTTCCACATCCACTTCTATTCCATCTGTGTCGTCTGTGTGTAATGCAGGTGATACATATCATCCTTTGGATTGTTGATAGTGGATGTTCCCGACACATGACAGGCTATCTTAAACTGTTATCAAACTTTATTGCAAAGTTCATTGGCACTGTCAGATTTGGGAACTATCACTTCGCAGCTATCATAGGCTACGGAGATTATATCAATGGCAATATCGAAATTAGAAGGGTTTATTATGTGGAAGGCCTCGGTCACAATCTATTTTCAGTCGGTCAATTCTGTGATGGAGATTTGGAAGTTGCTTTTTGGGAGAAAACTTGTTTCATTCGTGATCTACAAGGAAACGATCTTATGTCTGGCTCTCGCAATTCTAGTCTGTACACAATCTCAATGCAAGACATGGTTGCTTCATCTCCCATCTGTCTACTTTCAAAGGCAACATCAACAAAATCCTGGCTATGGCACCGTCGTCTCTCACATTTAAACTTTCAAACCATCACCAACCTTGCTCGACACAAACTTGTTGAAGGTCTCCCGAGATTCCGGTATTCTAAAGATCACCTTTGCTCCGCTTGTGAACAAGGGAAAAGCACTCGTGCTCATTTTCCTTCAAAGGTGGAACACAGCTCTCAGCATGTGCTTCATCTTCTTCATATGGATTTGTGTGGCCCGATGCGCGTGCAAATGATTAATGGCAAACGCTACATCTTGGTAATTGTCGATGACTACTCACGATGGACTTGGGTCTACTTTCTTCGAAGCAAAGATCAAACTCCACAGATGATCATCACCTTTCTCACGAAAATTCAAGTTCAGCTCCGGAACACCGTCCACCAAATAAGAACAGACAAAGGAACTGAATTTGTAAACCAAACTCTTCGAGACTTTTATGAGAAAGTGGGAATTGAGCATCAGACATCTATTGCACGTACACCAGAAAAAAATGAAGTTGTTGAAAGACGAAACCGTACGTTAGTGGAAGCTGCAAGAACAATGTTAATCAATGCTAAACTCCCAGATTACTTGTGGGCAGAAGCTGTATCAACTGCAGGCTACACTCAAAACCGATCAATGATTACAAAATGCCACAACAAAACACCTTTTGAGCTTATCCACAACAGAAAACCGAATCTCAAACACTTTCATGTATTTGGATCCCTTTGCTACCCAAATAATGATCGTGATGACTTTGGAAAGCTCAAAGCCAAAGCTGAAATTGGAGTCTTTATTGGATACTTTGAGAATTCTAAAGGTTACCAGATCTGGAATCGTTGTACAAAGCAGGTTGTGGAAACAATTCATGCTAATTTTGACGAGCTTACTGAAATGGCTTCTGAGTAAAACAGCTTGGAACCCGGTCAGAACAATTTACCCTCAAACCCCATCATCAGCAGATACAAGCCCCCAGCTTACTCGTCAACAAATGGAAAAGCTATTTGCTCCGCTGTTTAGTGTTGACATTGATGAACGTGCTCCAGGTGTATCCGATGTTTCCGCTGCACAACCTGATCATATTCCAATACCTGATACACCTGCTACAACAACTACGGTTGCTGAAGCACCACCAGTTGACTCTACAATAACAGTTGAACAAACTGCATCCAACGACGCTGAACCAGCTGATGATGTTCTTAATGAAGTACCCCCACCTGCAGATTTTGATCCAAATGCGTTCTTTAACCCATTTGCTAATGAAACTGCTGCACCTGATGTTGCGGAATCATCTACAAGCCATTTGCATCCTCAAAATCTGCACAATGTATACCAACATCAACCCTCTACACATTGTTGGACAAAAGACCATCCTCTAGAGAATATTATTAGTAAGCCGAATCAACCAGTCGTTATAAGACAACGTCTTCACACAGATGGTGAACAATGCATTTATGCACTCACTATCTGCCAATCTGAACCTAAAAACATTAAAGACGCAATGACAAAAGACAACTGGATTGAATCCATGCAAGAAGAACTCAACCAATTCAAATTTCTTAAAGTATGGGAACTGGTTGAAAGACCAACAGGGGTCTACGTCATTGGTCTCAAATGGATTTGGAAGAATAAATTGGATGCTGAAGGGAACGTAATCAGAAACAAGTCACGTCTGGTGGCTAAGGGTTATAGACAGGAAGAGGGTATTGACTTTGAAGAATCATTTGCTCCGGTTGCTCGTCTTGAGGCTGTTCAGATCTTTCTCGCGTTCGCGGCTCATATGAATATAACGGTCTTTCAGATGGACGTCAAAACTGCTTTTCTGAATGGTCAACTGAAAGAAATGGTTTATGTCAGCCAGCCAGAAGGATTCGTTGATCCCGAGTTCCCGAACCATGTCTACAAACTGAACAAAGCTCTGTACGGACTCAAACAAGCTCCTCGGGCGTGGTACAATAAGTTATCATCCTTCCTCATTACCAATAATTTCACCAAAGGTTCGGTTGACCCAACTCTTTTCATACAATATCATGGGGCACACATCTTAATTGTTCAAATTTACGTGGATGACATTATTTTTGGGTCAACACATAAAAAGTACTCAATCGCTTTTGCAAAACTAATGAAAAAACATTTTCAAATGTCCATGATGAGTGAACTTACGTTCTTTCTAGGACTGCAAGTTCATCAATCACCCATTGGTATTTTCTTGAGTCAGTCCAAATATGCCCTTGAACTGCTAAAAAAATTTGGAATGCAAAACTGTGACACCTATGTCACACCAATGGCTCATACCAAGAAGTTAGACGGTGATTTACATGGGAAATTGGTGGACCCTACCAAATACCGTAGTATCATTGGGTCTCTCATGTATCTAACAGCTAGCAGACCTGATATTGTTTTTGCCGTATATCTCTGCTCCCGTTATCAGTCAAGACCAACTGAAACCCACCTCTCTGAGGCTAAAAGAATCCTCCGATACATCAAGGGAACCATTAATTTGGGGATCTGGTATCCGAAGGATTCTGGTTTTGAACTAATAGCTTTTTCAGACGCTGACCACGCAGGATGCTTAGATTCATGGAAAAGTACTTTAGGAGCATTACAATTTCTTGGTGATAAACTGGTGTCATGGCAATCGAAGAAGCAGGATTGTACATCGCTGTCCTCAACAGAAGCATAATATGTAGCCATGTCGGCGTGTTGTGCTCAAGTCATTTGGATGAGAACACAACTCAAAGACTATGGTTATGTATTTGACAGAATCCCGATGTACTGCGATAATCGGAGTGCTATTGTGATCTCGTGCAACTCTGTTCAACATTCGAAATCAAAGCACATCGATCTTCTATATCATTTCATCAAGGATCACGTGGAACAGGGTACTGTTGAATTATACTTTGTGGGTACTGAATACCAATTGGCAGATCTTCTCACCAAAGCCTTAGCTCCTGCTAGGTTTAATGAGTTGGTCCACCGGATTGGTATGCGGTGTTTGACTCAAGAGGAACTAGATGTTCTCTTAAAACATTCTTAACACCAGTCAAACACCAAAACCTCTTTTGTAAATATTTTTTTTTTCAAAAAAAAAACAAAATACAAAAATATAAAATCTGATAAAACAACAAAAATATTCTTATATCTATATTTCTTTTCACATGGCAAGTACAATTCTTCCGTCAACACTCTATTCTTTCAAAATTCATTATTTTTTCGATCAAGTGTTGAGGGGGAGAAAACAAATATTTTACGGTTTCGTAAAAACCTTGTACTTGCATGTTACCTAATCCCGGTTGTTTCTTTAATAATGGTGGTCAAACACCTGGTTTACTGACACTCCTCAGACTAAAATTTATAAACATTCATTAATTTTTAAGTTGAGGGGGAGTATCGTCAAATTTCTTTCAAAATATCTTTCGTTTGGTAACCAAAATGGAAGTTAAGGGCATTGGATGTAAATGGTACAGGTGGAGGGACTAATTGTGTCAAATGTTCAAAGTTATTTTAACAAAAGCTTCCACCTAACTCATTAACTTCACTATATTTATTATCTCACCAAACCAATCCTACGCCTAAAATCAATCTTCAAATCCTTAGTCTTGATCATCAATTTGTAAATATGTTCTTTGTTATCATCTAAACAAAGGTTTTAAATATTTTTGAAATCCAACAGTTAGATTTTAACTTAGAGATGATTTAATGTTCTACGCATAAGCGTATGGACATCTAATCAAGGTTGTGTGTTTGTGGATAAAATGAGTGTGCCAAAACGTTTATCTAACATCATTGAAACCATTTTTATCATTGAACATAACCCAGATACATGAATTGATTGATTTTGAAAACTAGGGTTTATGCGTGAAATTGGGTATTTTCATATGAGAGTGTTTCTGGTTGAATAGGTAGTTGAATGAGGTTGTGTTCATGTTAAATTGATCATATCTAGGCTCAGAATCAACCCCGTAACATTAATTGCTAGTTTATTAAGAATTAGGGTTTATGTTCTTGAAATTTGGGTATTTTTGATTCACTTAGAGTTTGATGTCAAAACATGGATAGAACAACTCAATAGGCTTCCTAGACATCCCAGAATCATTTTGGTGCAATTCCTATGGCTAAATAACTTACACGTAAAAATTGAGCCTTAGGGTTTTAAGTCTTACGCGTAAAGTATGTTCTTCGCATAACTGTCTTAATAAGTTTACATGCTCAAATCTGATAGGAATTGAATGAAGATGTTAATGTTGATGTTATGATGAATTTAATTCAGGTTTTCTACGCTTGTGATAACGCTACACGCGTCGTTCGGGGTCAAAGGAACTTCCTTTTCTTCGAGCAAGTTTTATAACACCCTAGGCAGTGAACCTAATCGTTGTAGTGTAGTATTAGGGTAAGCCACGGGTATTGATATCGTTCTCTAGGGGAATAGGAATGCTAGTGAGAAGTTACTACGCTAAGGTTGGGGTTGATGAAGAGTATTTTTATCTTTTTATGTTTTTTAGGAATTAGAAAGGTACGAATCTTGGGGTTTGGATTTGGGGGTTGGTATTTCTACCGATTACTCTATTTATCTAATTATCTAATCTAAGGTGTATGTAGTCTATGTCTAATTATTGTGTGCTCGTATGATAGTTTAAAGATGTGTTCACTTAGGTTTTATTACTCCTTAATTATCTCCTATTGATGGTTGAATTGTCACGTCCTTATTCTTAATCGCGTTGTGTATCTAAAGTCGTAGGGTATGCGTTTATCCCTAACTCTTTGAAAATACCAAAGGGTCTCGTCTACCAAATCTCTAGGAATTATAAACTCTAACTCTAAGGTATCTCTGGATGGTTTAGCCTACAACTACTCTAGGTGTTATAGCCTAAGGTTCACAAAGATTAATCAAGCATTAACTACAATGACCTATCACATTACTAGATCATTAACAATTAAGATAAGAGACAACCAATCAATATTCAATAATTAAGTTTCATATTCCCTAAGCAAACACACAAGTAAATTAGCCGGACATGGAGAACATGCAAGCATACACACAAATAATTGAAGACATAATTGAATTAATGAAGTAAAACACTTATCTTGTGGTAAGATAGGGTTTGGAACCCTAAAATACTGTACAAGACAGCCTTGGTTCGGTTTAGGTTTTTACTCCAAAAGACTACACACAAATACTGAAAAATTCGGATTCTATATATAAGATTACAATAGCGACTGCGTCACCTTATGAATTGTGACGCCGTCGGGTCGCCGTCATTAGGGTTTTGTCTTGGCCACGTTAGTCTTGCGACGGCGTCACCTTATGACTGTGATGCCGTCCCCTTCAGTCTCTGACGCCGTCTGGATCAAATCTAGGCCGTATGAGTTGCGACGGCCTACTCTTTTAAAGCCTGATATCGTCACTTGAAAATAAGCAATTTGGCTACTGTCCCGTCACAGAAGTGCTCCGACGGCGTCACAATTAACACCTGACGCCATCCCCTTGTATTTCAGCAGCTTGAGTGTCTCGATTCTTGACTTTGGCCATTTTCTTCGTATATCCGCGCCTTTTCGTCCAAATAAGTGCCATTCCAGCAATTTGCCTTCAAGAGACCTAAAAAGTGAAAAGGAACGATATTAAGTAATAACGGATACAAAAGTGATCAAATAAGGGCTTAAACGACCCCTCAAAAAGGTACATTTTAAAACCTTATCAAATATCCCTACACTTGGTATTTGCTTGTCCTCAAGCAAATATGCTTTTAGCCAATTAATTTATAAGTTAAGGGTCATGAAGCATTTGTTTAAAACAGTCCACAACACATATAAGCCCCGCAAAAGTCATAACAAGCACGAAAATTACATACTAGCACCTCACATGGGGTGTTTGGATACTCACATCTCTCGGGTGTATATGAAATATAACAAGTTGGAAATGGAAGATAAACACTCATTAACCGGTCCTAGTACATAGATTACCATAAGCTTGAGAATAGATCAAACCTCCATCACTTTAGCGTAAGCACCTAGGAAAGACTATCAAAGAGGTCTTTAAAGGGTTGTAATGTTAGGCTTACGGTAGGGAAACAAAGGGTTTGGTGGGATAGGCTATTTACTGGTGGCAAGTCAAAAATCTCTATGTTACAAGCATACGAAGAATGGCGTTGCTAAGCCAAGACTCGACACTCTAAACTCTAGATAACTGAAACAAAAAAACATAAATTTAAAGGATAGATGTAGGATGGTAGCCCGTATGTTTTTTTTTAACACTCTTTTTTTTTCTTTTCTCTTTTTCTATTTTTTTCGATTATTTTTCCATACACTTTTACTCTACCATCCTCTATGGTAACATCAAAATGATAGGGATTTATAGGCGCATCCCTACACTTGAGTTTTTATTAACACTAATTTGACCCGAATTGAAAAGATCAAAACACTTGGGGTACGTTATTACGCATATAAGGGAAATTAACGTTCCCTTCCAGTCATTTCATAAACTTTAACTTTTCCCATGAGTCCCAATCGTCCCAAAACTGTGTACAAAGGATATGACTCGACTTAGCAACTCATGCAAGCAACTAGATAATTGAACTAAGGGTTTAGGGTGATAACAATAATGCACTAAAAGTGAGTGCATACAAGGTAGGCTAAGGCGATTTGGGTGTACATTTTGGGGTGGGGTGTAAACAATGCTCTTCATTAATATTCTGAAAAACCGAAACATCACGAGAACCGATAAAAGGATAGGCTCTGAGGGGTTAACTAGGGGTATCGTGTACTAAAGATGAGTACAACGCAAAGGTGTGGGGGAATTACTCAACCGATGTGGAAGAAGTAATTATATTACGGGTATCAAACAAGGGTTATCCTAATGCCTCTTATCATTTAGTTATTCCTAACTACACAAGTGTAGTCTTACTAGCGATCTCGGGATGCATCACAAAACAAGTTCTAGAATCTAATATACTACCGATTCACACTCTAAGCATTAAAGATGAATGCTTCAATTCCTACTAATCTAAGGGCGATCCTCACATTTTGGGTGGAATTTAGGTGGTAAAGGGTTTTTGTGCTAGTCATATAACTTCCTATCCGTGAGACGCTTTTGTTAAGACTAATGGCTCACTCCTATATGTCATGAAAAAATTTAAATTTGGTGCCAAAATTACCCTAACCGACATTTTCTCTTGGTTTATTACACAAATACAATTGGATAAAGCAAATAATCAAGGATAAGCATAGTTTCAAAGTTCCCGTTTTCTTTTCCCTCCCTACACTTAAACTGAACATTGTCCCCAATGTTCCCCGAAAGTATCAAAGTTATGATAATAGAAGGTGATTAAAAACGAAAGAAACTAATACTCCCCTGATTAGCTTGGTAGGATCCGTGTAAAGTAGTGGTTAAATCCTTTCCAAGAAAAATGTATGCGTGAAAAGCTCCTTCCAATCTTTTGTTTCTTCTTCTTGATAAATAAAACCTGCACACTTGAAGAAAACAAACGAAACCTTCGCGTAAAATTTGCGGTAATAATATATATAAGACTCTATTAAACTAGGATATAATGCTTGTTGAATGGATGTTTACAGAATTTCTGGAAAATTAAGACCTGGAAAATTCCAAAAAATTTATAAGTAGCTCAGAAAATGAGAAAAAAGTAATCTGTTGTTTTTACTCCTTCCTGACGACGTCAGGTTGCGATCCTGACGCCGTTAGGTTATCCTGACAAAAACTGGTCTGCGATTTTCTGGAAAAAATTCTGGAAAATTTACATCTTTAGAATCTGGAAAAATTTCTGCAAAACATCCATTATGACTCGATACAAGCATTTGACTCGAACAAACACACATATATATCTTTTAATTAATTGTTATTCTCATGTTCATGTTTCTTTAGAAAACGTGTGTAATCCTCCCTACACTTATCCTTTATGTAAAATACCTTTATATGCAATTAAGACGAGGTTAAAAACAAAATAAAGCATTTTTACAAATTTAAACATGAGAATAAACAATCAATAAAGGATATATGACACTAACAAGCAAACAATTAAGCATGGGTTGCCTCCCACGAAGCGCTTTTCTTTATTTATGAGTCTTGTAGCTAGACTCGTAGTCGTGCTCTTACGTTTTCCTTCTCTTAGAGGCCCATTCTATTATCTCAACTCTATTTTCATCACGAATATATTCAGGGCCCAACTCTAGACAAGCGGTATAGCGAATCTTGTCTTCCCAATCAACTTCAAAGGCCGGAATGCTGTCTACATCAAGATCATCAATACCCTCAAACTTCTTATTTTTGTAGGGCATTATATACTTAACACATTCGGTCCCATTTGAGAATTTGACTATTCCTTCCTCTTGATCATAAACCATCATAGAATCTTCAATAAATGGTCTCCAAAGTATCACATCTCCTAAAACTCCATCGATAATGCCCTTAACATTTTCTAGGATCATGAAATCGCACCTATATGTGAAGTTTCCTATGAAGACATGCAATCCTTTAACCCTCCCAACATAGTTACTCACCTTCCTAGGGTAAAAGGGATCCCTCATAGGTCCTAACTTTTCACTCATGATCCAATTGTAGTAAAGCCTAGACATTATGTTCATAGGTGCCTTATAATCTATGTAAGTGTGATCCCTATATAAGTATCCAATCATGCACGGTATCTTGATATTTTTAGGGTTACCACTTTTTATGCATGGGTCGAAAGGTGGTCGTGGAAAGTTAACTACGTTATAGTGATAAGCAGTTTCCTTACCATTAGGGTATGAATCGAAATACTCCCTAAGTTCCTCCTCCTCTTTACTTCCATCCATAATCTCCAAAACCTTATAATCTCCTTCCACAATTTCATCTTCCGAATCACTTGAGGTTGAATCACTATCTAGGGTACCAGTGGATTCCTCAAGGGCTTTTTCAAGTGCACTTTCAATTATCCTATTAAGTTTTTTGAGTTCTCCAATTTCACTAACAATGCGAGCTTGGAGTTGGTTGGCAAAAGTTGGATCGAGTGGTGGGTATTTGTTTGATGGTAAAGTGTTGTTTGGTGGTTGGTTATCACCTTCCATGATGAAAAGTGATGGGATACGAACAAAGGTCACGAAGAAGGGGGATAGACTACGAAGAAGCTAAAAATGAGAAAAAATTTACTTGATAGGAATCAAGCAAATAAACCTAAACGAGGTGGATTACTAACTAGCTATTCTATTCCCCGGAAGCGGCGCCAAAAACTTGATAACGCTACACGCGTCGTTCGGGGTCAAAGGAACTTCCTTTTCTTCGAGCAAGTTTTATAACACCCTAGGCAGTGAACCTAATCGTTGTAGTGTAGTATTAGGGTAAGCCACGGGTATTGATATCGTTCTCTAGGGGAATAGGAATGCTAGTGAGAAGTTACTACGCTAAGGTTGGGGTTGAGGAAGAATATTTTTTATCTTTTTATGTTTTTTTAGGTATTAGAAAGGTACGAATCTCGGGGTTTGGATTTGGGGGTTGGTATTTCTACCGATTACTCTATTTATCTAATTATCTAATCTAAGGTGTATGTAGTCTATGTCTAATTATTGTGTGCTCGTATGATAGTTTAAAGATGTGTTCACTTAGGTTTTATTACTCCTTAATTATCTCCTATTGATGGTTGAATTGTCACGTCCTTATTCTTAATCGCGTTGTGTGTCTAAAGTCGTAGGGTATGCGTTTATCCCTAACTCTTTGAAACTACCAAAGGGTCTCGTCTACAAAATCTCTAGGAATTATAAACTCTAACTCTAAGGTATCTTTGGATGGTTTAGCCTACAACTACTCTAGGTGTTATAGCCTAAGGTTCACAAAGATTAATCAAGCATTAACTACACAACGAATGACCTATCGCATTACTAGATCATTAACAATTAAGATAAGAGACAACCAATCAATATTCAATAATTAAGTTTCATATTCCCTAAGCAAACACACAAGTAAATTAGCCGGACATGGAGAACATGCAAGCATACACACAAATAATTGAAGACATAATTGAATTAATGAAGTAAAACACTTATCTTGTGGTAAGATAGGGTTTGGAACCCTAAAATACTGTACAAGACAGCCTTGGTTCGATTTAGGTTTTTACTCCAAAAGACTACACACAAATACTGAAAAATTTGAATTCTATATATAAGATTACAATAGCGACGACGTCACCTTATGAATTGTGACGCCGTCGGGTCGCCGTAATTAGGGTTTCGTCTTGGCCACGTTAGTCTTACGACGGCGTCACCTTATGATTGTGACGCCGTCCCCTTCAGTCTCTGACGCCTTCTGGATCAAATCTAGGCCGTATGAGTTGCGACGGCCTACTCTTTTAAAGCCTTACACCGTCACTTGAAAATAAGCAATTTGGCTACTGTCCCGTCACAGAAGTGCTCCGACGGCGTCGCAAATAACACATGACGCCGTCCCCTTGTATTTCAGCAGCTTGAGTGTCTCGATTCTTGACTTTGGCCATTTTCTTCGTATATCCGCGCCTTTTCGTCCAAATAAGTGCCATTCCAGCAATTTGCCTTCAAGAGACCTAAAAAGTGAAAAGGAACGATATTAAGTAATAACGGATACAAAAGTGATCAAATAAGGGCTTAAACGACCCCTCAAAAAGGTACATTTTAAAACCTTATCAGCTTGAAAATTCAGAATCAAGGTTACTTGCAATCTACGCATAAGGATCACCTTACGCGTAGCATGTTATGCGTAAGAGAAATCTTACGCGTAACGTTTACGTGTAAGGTTCTACATTGGGGACTACGCGTATCCTATGAAGGATATGCGTAAACAGTGACCTCTACGCATAAGGTTGACTCTTACGAGTAAGCCTTACGCGTAAGGTTCCATATACGCTTACGCGTAAGCTTTACGCATAAGGCCCTCTTTTCCTACGCGTAATATCTCTTATGCGTAAGTCAAGAACCTATGCATAAGTTTATGCTTACGCGTATACCACTCCTGTTTACGCATAAGCTTGCCATTTCTATGCCTAAGCCTTGTTTTAACCTTAATTATGAATTGTTACACGTGCAAACTTGTAAATAAATAAATCATAATGCCACGAAACCAATAATGTCACCAATAAGCTTAAACGTTTAATAAGTTGTGAAATATAAGTGAAAACTTGGACTTTAAAAGTTAACCAACTCATGAAACTTATCATGACGTCTTTGGACTATTGGACAAACAAGTGACATTGGACTCGTAACAATCTTCGACATATCACATTCAAATAATAGACAATACAATCAACTGTTGACTAACGTAATGTCTTTCGATATGTTGGTTCTTTTGGCTAAATATCTTTCAGATCACGACATGGACGCTCAAATGCAAAATGTGGAAGCACCAAACATTCTCACCGTTGAAGATATCTTTCCTAATGGCTATCCGATGAAGATAGGAAAGAACAACCTTCGTGTTGATTTTGATAGTCTCACCTGCTCAGAGTCTTCTTGCTTAAAAGTTGTGGACATTCTGAAGAATCACCCTTATCAGAACATGCTCACCAATTCTGCTACAGTGCCGGAGATCTACATTCACCAGTTTTGCCATACAATGCGAAAGATCAAAGGTCAAAATGCTGTGACGGTGACGCTCAACCACAAACAAGTCACCATCACACCGGCAGACTTAAGGGCCGTTCTTCTCATACCTGTCATCGAGCCAACCGAATACACTACCACACCAACTGAAGAGGCTGTTATGCAGTTCATGATCGACATTGGTTATGACGAAGCTTCAGGAGTAATCACAAAGCATTCATACGTGGATCTTAAGAATATTCCTCAGCCATGGAGAACCCTCTACATCATCATCACCAAATCCATTTCTGGACGTGATAGTGGTTATGAGCATCCCAAGCTCGTTGAACTACCGATCTTTTGGGCTTTGGTAAACATGAAACACATTGAAGTTGAAGCTCTGATATGGGACAACATGATGTCATTCCTCAAAAAGCTTGGCTCCAAAATCCCATACATTAGATATACAAAACTGTTGATCCAAAGAGCTCTAGGGTATAATCCTGATATCCCCTTGAGAACCAATGACCCCAACAATCACTCCATGTTGTATGAGCCTACACTCACAGTCAGATTTAAGGAATCTACAACAAAGAAACAGGGTGCAGTGTTGCCAGATCACCTTCTAACTGATGCAGTCAAACAACTCTATTCATACAAAAGGTATCTGGTAGCGGTTGATGAAGGCAAAGTCGGTTTTCTTGATGAAAAGTCCTCCGGTACACCTACTAGGAAAACAAGGAGAGGCAGTGCAGGAAGTGTTACAAGCACTGAGAGTCAAAGAAAGTTCCCTAAGAGGAAACCTGCACTCAAAAGGAAAATTCCCTCTAAGGAAGCTGTTCTTATTTCTATTCCCAAGGCTGAACCGTAACGAAAGCTACTGGATGAAAACTCTGAGGAAACTAAATCAGACGAAGAGGTCACCTACTCTGAAACTACAATCGATGACACTCCAACAGTAGCTAAACCTCCCAGTCCAATAGCTGAAAAAGGCAAAGGAAAAACTCCTGTGCTTGAGCATGATAAGGAAAGTTCTGAAGAAGAACCAGTTGATGGGAAAGAGAATATCAAAAGAGGTTGAAGAACCTCAGACTCAAATACCTTGCCGATGAATTTGTAAAGGATCAAACTCGTGGCCCCAGAGGGTCAAGTGGTGGAACACATGCCACACCAGTTCCCGATGCGGTTAATCAACCCGATAAGGGAACTGGTACCACCATCACCCACAAACAACAACAAAGGCAGATTGAGGATTCCATCGACTTTGACATAAAGGAACCAGACACGGAAAAGACTGAGAAAACTTCTGGTGAAGATACCAAGGCTGATGAAACGGCTAAGTCTGGAAATGATGAAGAAACTGATTATGATAATTTTCTTCTAGACAGTCCCGCACGCTCCAAGGAGGACACTTCTGAGCCAACCAAGGACCCTGAGCCACCTCAAGTCTCCTCTTCATCAGACTCGTCTTCTCACTCTTCACTTCCACCATCCAAAGGAACAACAAGATCCAAATCCAAATTTATGAAGAAACCAACTGATCTTGGATATCCCGGGCTAAAACCAAGATTGTCAAAGCTGTCAAGCAAGTACGGAAGAAGGATGTAACCAACAAAAAGCTGAATCAACTCGCTGACAGAATCAATTATCTTCAAAACGGGATAAACGAGTTGTTGAAAGAAAGAGAACAAATCCAGAAGTTTATCAAAGGAGATTTCCAAAAGGAATTGGAGAAGACGGCAAGAGAATATACTCACAAGTTTCTTCTCGACACTGTCCCTGGTTTGACAAGAGAAGTATTTTCCAGACAACTTACTCCAAATATCGTCGCATTGGTTAAACATATAATGGCCAAAGAATCTGATCTCTCTGAAACTGAGTTAATTGCTAAATTGGTGATGCAAATGTCAAAACGATCTGCAACTTTCACTTTGGATGAAGCTAAATTTTTTGAAGGTCTACTAGATTATCAACTCAGATCATCATGCAAAGAATCAGCATACCAACCTAAACGACCAAGAGATGACGATGATAAGGACAAGGACTCTGCACCTAAACGTCCAAAGAAGTCTGGTGAATCTTCCTCCATGCCTCCTCCACCCCAAAGGACTCCAGCTCAACAACGATCTCCTCCACGCTATTCTGCTGACAAACCTCTGGACTCTGAGTTACCACCTCAGGCAAAGAAAATCGGTGATCACTTCGAATACACTGGTGGTAACGATGAAGAGAGACCTGAGCCCCAACAACAACCCACCTCTCCGGCTTCAACAAAGAAACCAGCATCCTCATCTAGGCCAAAGAAGAAGAAGAAGTCACCTAAGGCTGATGTCGTCTCATGGCTAGACGAAGATGACACCGAGTTTGAATGGTTCTCTACACTTGTTGATGCTACTCCCGCCCTAACTGATGATCAAGATTTCGTAGAAGGTCGAACATTGGAGCATGCTAAGTTACTTCAAGAGAAGTTTCGAGTGAAGAAGATGACCAAGTCAGAGTTAAAACGTATCAAGAATGAAGCCTTTCAATTGCTCAAAGACAGCTCGAAAAGTGCTATCGAAGTTGAATACCATCTTGAAAATATAGCACGAGCCATGTCTAACAACATCGATTGGCTCAACCCTGAAGCTAACATTGACTTCACACGAAAAGACAATGCTCCATACTACACCGACTGGACCAGACCTTTACCAACGATTGGTCAACCAGATCAACCTAAGATTCTATTTCGCTACTTTTTCAACAAAGACCTGGAATTTCTTCTACACGGTAGCGATGGTTCAAGGAAATACGCTACCTCACTTACACTTCCATTCCCGGCAGCCATATACTCCAACTATATAGCCATCGAGGAAAAGGCTAACCACATGTTTGCCAACAACGTGGAACGGTATGACATCGATGCAATGTATGAGATTCACCATTGGCTTGAACGCCGAAGAATCTACTACAAAAGCTGCCAGGTTCTAAAGTCTAAACATGAAGTGTACAGTGATAAAGGGATCGTTGCTGTTAAGCATGTGGCTCTCTCATCTAAATGGGACTACACTTTCCTCCAGAAAATCGTGGTCAATAGACAAGACAAAAGGGACTATGAGTTCTATGAAGCGGAATTTCATAATTTGTCTCTCAACGACATTGAAGATCTGTATCTTGCCAAGGTACAGGGAAGAATGACACAATTCTCGATTGAAATCCAACGTGAATACATCAAGTCCTTGCTCATCTTCATCAGAAGCATAGTAATCCAAGAACGTGTAGAAGACTTGCAACTTGCCGTTGAATCTTATCAGACACGCGTCAACTTCACCAGACCTCAGCTAGAACTTCCTGACATCAATCATCTTCCTCAATACACTCTCATCAGCAAACCGTTTGGAGTAGTCTACCGTAGTGAACTACATCGCAACTACTTGATGGCGTGTAGAGATCTTCATAAGTTTGGAGATCACACACTGAAGAAAGTCAGGAACGGCTTAGCTTATCGGTTAAAGGCGATACAACAAGGCATTGGGTCACCGAAGAGATGGAATTCTCAGGAGAGACGGAATGTGAAGAGAATCATCACGCGGATTGATGAAAGGTTGTTCAGAAGGGATCAGTTCAGAACTTTGGAGAGCTTTGTAGGTGGTCGTTCCAGGATTACTCTCACAGGCTATCAACGCCCAGTTCGCATTCCTGGAGACATTGCTGGACTACCTGATTCCCCTGGTACCCCTTAAACTGTTTCATTTTCATATTGATTTGGATGTGTGATTATTTTTATGACAATGGCTTGTGCACAAATAACAGTGTACAACCCGATCTTGTAATGAAAGGACCCTGTGGTACGCTTCAGTGCCACAATCCTTATAAAAGGAGCGAAAGCTTCTTACTTTTGAGTAAAACTTATCAAACCTTTCATTTTTTAAAAGGTTTTGCTCAAAAGAACAAGTACTTCCCCTTATGATTTTCAAAACCTCAACCGTTAATATCACTCGTTGAGGGGGAGTGTTTCTGAAAAAATTTGTTCACAAATTGTTCTTTGTTGTAATCTTCCCACAAAACTCAAAATGGTCATATTTAATCTCAACATTTCTTCAAAAATAACATATTTATATGCCATTTTTGAGGGGGAGAAAAATTATTTGATAAGAAATATGTTGTGAAACTGCAAATGAATCTTTGTGCTATAGACTTAACCATAGAATTGACGAGATCTTAAATGTTAGTAACTCGAAAAGACTTGTCCGGGATGGGTAATAATTTCAAGCTAGTTCGCTAGTGATGTAAACGTGTCTTGCAGAGGACTTGTCCGAGTAGAATGTACCATTCGAGAAACTCTTGGTAGACATGAACTTTGACGGGTTTGACAACATTTCGCGGGGGATTGTCTATCTTGAGTTGATCAATTCAAAAAGTGCGCGCTCTTCTCTCACCATGCAAATTTCAGTCAAAACACTTAAGCATGTGTGGAGGGGGAGTATTTCTGCAAAATCTTAAACTCTCACAGTGGTTCAAAATGGTTTTACTCATAATCACTTTGAGAGATTTTCGTGAAAATGGTTTTATGGAAATGGAGTTATAAGGTGATTAAGGTTAGGAATAACCATCCTATGATCCGCCAGAGCCGGAGGGATCTACCCAAGGACACTTCCAATAGTTAGAATTAGAAGTCCTTAGGTATGATTATAAAAGGAGAAAATGAGAATCGGAGAAAGAAGGAGTTGAAGAATTAAAAGGAAAAGCAAAGAAAAGGGTGAAAAGAAATAGCCCTCCAGATTATTCAACTTAGGGCAGACACCGGGTTCAATTCATATGCTACTGGTTGTCACTTGATTACACCGGTATTGAAGATCAAAGTCGTCATGGACCCAGTGACGCATGCACTAAACCTTCTTAGCCACTCAAGTTTCTCTCAACAGAAGCTTGTTTCATTCTCACAGGGAACCCTACGTAAACTATCAGCTTTCTCTTAGAGATTGCTGGTATTGAAGAAGGAGACCCTCTCCCTAGTCTCCGCTCATGAAAAACAAAACGCACTATTGAGTCTAGAGCCGCGAGATTCATCAAAAGATCTCTTAGGTACACTTGAAAATTCATCGCTTGTCGTTCAACAATAAGGACGCAAGTAATACATTATCGTGTCCGTCACAGATCTTAGCAATCTGTCGAGAACATTTATGAGAGGTTCACACATGTGATCCTCAGTGATTGAATGGAAACTCCTGCCAGGGTCAACTTCAAACAGCCCTGACAGGAGGTCACTTCGGTAACTCTCCGTGGATTACGCTTAGTTTGTCTCAAACGGTCTACAGTCGTGAGGTGATGCTTCGGTATACCTCAGCGACTCATCTGAACTGTAGGTGTACTTCGGTACATCGCGTTATCTCACTTGTGGGACTCCAGTTCAGGAACAGCCTTTGTGAGAATTAGAGTTGTGTTTTCACACTATGCTGTTAACACTCTCGAAGTTCAAACTTGTAAGTGCTGGAATCCGTTTATCACTAATCATTCTGATGTTTTCTTCTTATGGAAGCTCTGGAGCGGACTGATCGTGTAGATTCTTCAGATGCTCATACCAACAACATCTCTAATGGAAGTTCTCTCAAAAGGCAACACAAAGTCAGAATGATTCTTCATCATGTCAAAGAATCTACAAAGTTTAAAGACTAAAAGAACTTCATCAGTACTGAAATCCAACGTCAAAGAGCATGTGAGCATGTTGAAGAAAGACGTGGAGACACTGGAGCAACGAAGCAGACCTGACGCAGACAACAACAACATACTATCACTACCATCACAAAGAACAAAGATCAAAGAACAAAGAAAATGATGACGTCAAAGCTGAATACTTCAAAGAAAACAATTTCTCTACACTGGGAAGATTGTTCGAATCAAGACACTTCTTCTCACAAGAAAAAAGAATGTTAGAAGACGTCAAAGCTACTATTACATCAGCACCTACAACGTTTATCATTCTTTCATTCATCACCAACACTTAGGGGAGATTGTTGGAATCACTCCTAAACCTTAAATTCAAGTGTTAGTGATTCATATGTAATAGTTAGCTTAATATGGCCTTTATGTTTGTTATTAAGCTAAGGCTTATGTAGAAGGCCCATAAGCCTTGGCCCAAGCCCATAAGAAGGGAAGGAGTCTAGAAGTGTTGCCCTAGCTCCTTGCCTATAAATACCTCTTGTAAACCTTCTATTGAAGGTTGGTTGTTCAATTCATTTCACTTCATACG
Organism: Chrysanthemum seticuspe; assembly: GCA_019973895.1. Lineage (NCBI taxonomy): Eukaryota > Viridiplantae > Streptophyta > Magnoliopsida > Asterales > Asteraceae > Chrysanthemum > Chrysanthemum seticuspe. The sequence goes on from BPTQ01000002.1 coordinate 161,472,849, forward strand.
CATAACTATTCTTATTTCATACGCATAGTGTTTTGTTTAGTTCAACCGATCATCTTGTATTTCTTTCTTACATATTGTGGCTTGTGTTACTAATATGGGAACCTAACATGGTCAGACAAAGGAAAGGGTTCCCTTGTGTTTTTAGCCCTATGATAGACCTCACATACATGCACATAAGCATTCTTGGAGAAACCAAGATCAGACTTAAGAACATTCAAAACTGGATCAACAGGATGACCCAGTCTGTTATGCTAAATAAACTTAGACACATTATAAGACATGATCATATTACATTTCCTCACAGAATTATCAGGATGAACATCAAATAGATATAGGCCAACAGACTGAGTACCAGTCCCCAAGACATTCTCCCTTTTCAAGTCCTGAATATAACACTTATCCTCATCAAAACCAACAAACATCTTACTATCTCTGATAAGTTTATTAACAGATAGCAGGCTAACACAATAACAGGAACAACTAAAACATCATACAGAACCACATTATTAGTAAGCTTCAGATTACTAACATGACTTATAGTAGCAAGAGTACCATTAGGGTAACCAACAGTTATTTTTAAACTAGATATATCAGCAACATTGAACATTACATCAATAAAAATAGTAAGGTGCTGATTAGCACTAGAGTCAATAATCCACCCCAAGGTAAGAGTCTTAAAAGTAAGACTAGAATTGGAAAAATAATATTTAGAAAAAGTTATATTAAACCAAACATTGTGATTAAAGAATGAAGCCCTACCTGCCATATTGGCATGTATGCTTCCAGATGGAGAATAATTAATCAAAGACAGAAGTTTCTTCATTTGTTCATAAGTAAAACCAGAAGAAGTACTAGCAGAAGAAGACTTTTCATTTTGTTTAACCTCGATAGTAGCATTATAAGTTTGTTTAAAACCATTTTTCTTAAAAGAGCCATTGGTTTTAGAAAACCCAGGAGGAAAACCAACAATTTCATAACATCTCTCTATAATGTGTCCAATATTTCCACAGTTTTTACAATTGAAATTAGGATTAGGACCTCTATTAACAATGTTGTTATTAGTACTTTTAGTATTATTATTAGTATTGTTGTTGTTAAACCCCCTTATATTGTTATTAAAAGTTATAACAGCAAATGAAGAAGCATCCAGTTTAGATTCAGTAACACTAGAAGACTCGGGAACACCTCTGTGAGATTCCTCTCTAGAAACAGTAATATAAGCATCTTTAACCTCTGGGAGAGGATCCCTAGTTAACAAAGCAGTTCTAACAGGTTGATAACAATCATCCAAACCCATGAAAAACTGCATTAACCTCATAAGTTGCTTATGCAACACTAATTCTTTACTAGCATCACAAGAGCACTTAACTTCACAAACACATATAGGCAACTTAGTTAAAGCATCAAATTCTCTCCAAAGAGAGTTAAGCATATGATAATAATCAGCCACAAAGCTACTACCTTGTTTAACACAATTAATTTTCTGTAACAGATTATAGACAACAGAACCATCAACTTTATCATATGTTTACTTTAACTCTTTCCAGACAGATGCAACATTTTCAGAATAGACAAGACCCATATAAACATCTTGAGACACGGAATTCATAAGCCAAGTCAAAACAATAGCATTGCATCTATCCCATTGAGCAGTCAAAACATCACTAGTAATAAAAGACTCTCTTAAACATGTTCCATCAACAAAACTATACTTATTTCTAGCTTGTAAAGCAAGTTTCATAGCACCAGACCATATTCTATAATTTTCAGTACCACTTAATTTGAATTGAATTAGAGTAGTATTATTGTTATCATTAGTTTGAATATGTAGAGGATTACAAACATCAATATTATTGATCAGAACATTATTAACACCACTAGGCTCACCATTTTAAGACATGATGAAAGAATAAGAAACACAACAATCAAACAAGAAAAAGAAGAGAAACAAACAATAACCAAACAACTACCACAACAGAAAACCAAACAAACAATAAACCACAACCAACAATCAACAACTTCCAACAATCCCAAGAACCTATCCTCCAACAATCTAGACACAACAAACACTATACTAATCAAAATAAAAAATAAACTCACACCCAAGAAACAACCAAGAATGAGTTAATTGAACTAGGGTTGGCCAGAGCAGGTATCTACACCATTCAAGATGGAGGGTCAAGATGTTAACCGAACCCGTTTGCACCCAATTAACCAAACACTTGTTGTTCTTAAGAGAGAAAGGTTACTTACAGAGCAACAAACCAGCAGCGGAAGAAAACAATCAATAACTCTAATTTTAGACCTAAAGAACACCCAACAAGAGCCATCAAACAATAACAGATACCATGAATTAAGAAACCCCAAAAATCAAATTAGGGCTTCAGAAACCCTAATTTTCCAATCCCACAGAAATCCACCAGATCTCACCTAAACAGATGAAACTCACCACGGCCGTAAAGAATACGACCTCAATTAACTAATAACAGCACCATATCCAAAAATCCCCAAATTAGGTAACAAACCCTAATTCAAGAATCAAACCAAGAACCACCAAATCAGAACCGTGGCTCTGATACCATGTAAAAATGGTAAAGAACACACAACAACTAGATATTATACCCAGCCAACCACCCCTTGGTGTATTTTATTAATCAATTGCTATGGCAGATAAGTCTCCAAATGGGTGCTTACCAAACAAATACAAAAGACAAGATGTGATCTCTGTGAATATAAATAAAGCCATAAAACGTTTATTTATATTTTATGATCTTCTAATGTTTTGTCAATAACAAACGTAAAATCATTTTAACGAAACAAATAAAATATGTAAAAGGTTTGAGCCAATAGTTTGCTAACACGCTTTTACTAAACATATTAAAACTATATCAAAACATGTTTAGTAAATAAGTTATATAAAACCAAAGACATTTTTATATAAACACTAACAAGTAATATTGTTTACATCTTATAGAAATACATATGTATAACAACTAGTGTTTACATAATATAGAAATGTATATATACTTTATATATTGTAATGGGTAAAGTAATGATAAAAACCAAAGTCGATGACCCATGACCCATAACCCATGATCCATTGACTAGGTGCAATAAATGTTGTTGGGTAAAAACCAAAGTCCATAACCCATACCCATGGAGCATGATCCATAACCCATGACCCATTGCATGACATCATGCATGAAGTCATATTAGGTATTATCCATGATCCATGACCCAAAGTCCATGATCCATGACCCAAGATCCATAACCCAATGACTAGGTACAATGCATCTTGTTGAGTATTCATAATCCATTACCCATAACCCAGTTTGCAACTCAAAATCCAGATTAAACTGACCCAGTAGCCGGATCCCTGGTTTTGCACTAGCTGGATCCCTCTGGGGAGGGATCCGTGAGAACCGTGGGACAGTAGACGTAATTTGTCTATAAATAGTGAGCCATTTCTCTCTTGCTCACTACCACACTTAGATACACTTTCTCCCAGTATTCTAACATCTCTAACCACTTATCCAAATGATCATTTTATTTAGTTTTATGTTTGTGTGATTCTCTAGGTTCCTCTTAAAGGTGAGATCACCACCTCTTGAAGACATGCAAGCTCAAGTCATGAGTTGCTAAGCTTCGTCATCATCAAGACCATTGAAGTGCATCTTGTTGATAGTTCTTTCCTCCCTCCATAGAAGTGTTGTGTTGAAGGCATTAGTGAAAGGTGCCGAAAGGTCGTGTTGAAGGCATTAGTGAAAGGTACCAAGGGTGAACATTCGATATGGTGCATCGATGTACAAGTTGTATAAGCTGGATTAAAGGATGTTGATATCATTCTAGTGTTGTAACAAGGAGTGTGTCTCCTTTGGGGTAGTTGTGTTGTGGTGTAGTGTTGGGTAGTAGTTCTTCCTTTGTAATGGAACTCGGTATCTAGCCTTGTATCAGATAAAGTGTAGGCGACGTTTTGATAGGTTTGGTTCTACCTCGTGGAAGAACTCGATGTCTAGCCTTGTACCGGATAAAAAGTAGGCAACGTTGTAAAGGCTTCTTCGCCACATTAAGGAGCTTCTGTTGTGTAGTGCTTACAAACTCTCGAGTGGGGTACTCGGGGAGTGGAGTAGGGCAAGGAAGGTGTCCTTGTAGACGAACCACTATAAATACTCGTGTTGTGGTTTTGTGTTTCTTTACTCTTTACCTTTCGCATTAGTTTCTTATATGTTCATCTATCAATATCCAACACACATACCAAATAAATTGACATAAGTCGATCTAAATACATTAAAACGAATTTTTAATCGGTAAAACTATTCAATCCCCCTCTAGTTTTCCACAATCTCCATCAGAAGGACACCACAAGAACCTCACTACAAATACTCTCAATCACAAAAACTAACAAGATCAAAGGTGTTTGATCTTGAATCAACTACCAGAATACACGAGTATGTGTAGAACTCTTGAGAGAGAAAACAAGCAGAGATACAAAACAAAATGAAAAGTTATGAACCCTAGATTTGAAAGAGAGATTATATACTCTAGAAGTTTCCACTTTATCCCTTCAAAAATCTTTGACAATCATCAACTTTTCTCTTTTAAAGCATAAAAAACTTCTGAATAAAGATATAACTAGCCCCTCAACTTATATAAGAGCTACATGAAAAGAGGCCTTTTAGGACCTTTTCCTGCGACGCTTTTTTAAGCAGGGTCCTAAAAACACATCTAATATGACGAGCTAGTTTATGAGTCTTATTATCGTGGAACCTAATAAGACATTTCATGTATTGGTCTTATTAGATGAGTTTCATAGAACAATAACTTATTTGAGTCTCGTTATGATATAACATAATATGAACACTTGCTATTTAGGTCCTATTATCTTAAGTTTTATAGAACTAAAAGCCGTAGAGGTCATATTATATGTAATCTAGAATGACATAGGTACATGTGTCCTATTATATTTGATTTTATAGGACACTTGTATCGTTTGGTCGTATAATGAAGAATTTTAATATGACACTTGTTATACATGTCATATTAAATATGTTTTATGGGACACTTGTTTACTTAGCTTTTATTATGCAAGAAACTTGATATGACACTTAATATTTTAGTCTTATTATCACAAATTTTATCGAATACTATTTCGTTGGTGCCTTATTGTATATGACCTTATACACATTTGATATACGTTATTATCGTATTATACAAAACTCAAAAGTATTACATATAGATTTATACTAATGTTATGTTACTAGTTTTTTTTATAGTATTTTAAAACCTACACCAATCATTAAAGCAACTTAGTTAAAAGTGCCATTTGACTCATTGAACTCAACTTCAAACATGAAAGGGAAAGCTCGGTTAAACTCAACTGAACTTTTGATCATTGAGTTTCTGATAAGGTTTTAAAATGTACCTTTTTGAGGGGTCGTTTAAGCCCTTATTTGATCACTTTTGTATCCGTTATTACTTAATATCGTTCCTTTTCACTTTTTAGGTATCTTGAAGGCAAAATGCTGGAATGACACTTATTCGGACGAAAAGGCGCGAATATACGAAGAAAATGGCCAAAGTCAAGAATCGAGACACTAAGGCTGCTGGAATTAAAGGGGACGGCGTTAGGTGTTATCTGCGATGCCGTCGGACCACTTTTGTGACGGCTCAGTAGCCAAATTGCTTATTTACAAGTGACGGCTTCAGGTTTTAAAAGAGTAGGTCGTCGCAACTGAGACGGCCTTGATTTGATCCAGACGACGTCAGAGACTGAAGGGGACGGCGTCACAAGCATAAGGTGACGCCGTCGCAAGACTAACGTGGCCAAGACGAAACCCTAATGATGGCGACCCGACGGCGTCACAAATCAAAGGGTGACGCCGTCGCATATGTAATCTTATATATAGAATCCGAATTTTTTAGTTTTTGGTGTGTAGTCTTATGGAGTAAAAACCTAAACCGAACCAAGGCTGTCTTGTACAGTATTTTAGGGTTCTATACCCTATCTTACATCAAGATAAGTGTTTTACTTCATTAATTCAAATTATGTATTCAATTTCTTGTGTGTTTGCTTGCATGTTTCCCATGTCCGGCTAATTTACATGTGTGTTTGCTTAGGGTTAGTTAATGCTTGATTAATCTTTGTGAACCTTAGCTTATAATACCTAGTGTCATTGTTGGCTAAACCATCCGAATAGTACCTTAGAGTTAAGTTTATAAATCCTAGAGATTTTGTAGGCGATTACCTTTGGTAGTTTCAAAGAGTTAGGGATAAACGCATACCCTACGACCTTAGACACACAACACGATTAAGAATAAAGACGTGACAATTCAACCATCAATAGGAGATAATTAAGGAGTAATAAAACCTAAGTAAACACATCTTTAAATCATCATAAGAGCACACAATAATTAGACATAGACTTCATACACCACTAGATTAGATAATTAGATAAGTAGAAGTAATCGGTAGAAATACCAATCCCCAAATCCAAACCCCGAGATTCGTACCTTTCTATTTCCTAAAAAAACAAAAAAAAAGATAAAAAATAATCTTCCTCAACCCTAACCTTAGCGTAGTAACTTCTCACTAGCATTCCTATTCCCCTAGAGAACGATATCAATTCCCGTGGCTTACCCTAATACTTCACTACAACGATTAGGTTCACTGCCTAGGGTGTTGAAAAACTTGCTCGACAAAAAGGAAGTTCCTTTGACCCCGAACGATGCGTGTAGCATTATCAAGTTTTTGGTGCCGCTGCCGGGGAATAGAATAGCTAGTTAGGAGTCCGCCTCGTTTAGGTTTCTTTGCTTGATTCCTATTGATTGTGCAAAAGATTGCACTACCAGGCTTCGATGAGGATCAAAGTAATGAGGGGTGTATGTTCCAGCCAAGACTCGCATGTAACCTGAGAATAAGAAATACTAAGATACTACGTTAAGTGATTACGCAGGGGTAGGACCCTGCGAACCACCTCCGGCGTGAGAGTAAGTATGAGTTATGGTTGTATAAGTGTGTGTAAGTAAAAAGATGAGTGTGTAATGAGCATACCATAATCCATCGTCCGTCTAACCTATTTATAGTGGAAGAAATACGGTTAGAGGTACTCTTGCATGAATGTCGGAGATCATGGGGGCGTCCCATGATTGTGGGTAACCGCTAGGGGTTAGTGACCCACGTTCTCAGACTTGACGGGGAAGCCAAGAGAGAGAGGGAGATCGTGGGTTTGACCAAGTCAGGAGGTTCCTTATCCATTGTTCCTTCGTCAACCATACCCCGAAGGGCTTAGAGCTGCGAATGGCGAATTCCCCTAAGGTAACCTTCGTGCCAACGAATGGTTTGACGCCTGTGGATATTTTGGAATCCTAACCTGGGCCTTCGTATGGAAGGGCTTCGACACGTCTCGGAGGAGTTTCCTTCGAGCTACTCAGAGGGTACATCATCAAGCCCCCCAGTCAAAAGTGATGCATATGAGCGAAGAGGCATTGCATTCGACTTCTTGCTTCTAAAAAATTACATCTCGCTGCAAATTGCGTTAGTTAGGAGATAAGTACTTACCTAACTGAGCGCATTAAATGCGAAATAATTATTACCGCTGCCCGCTACAGGAATCACACTATCCCACTTTACCCGGAAACCAAAAGTCATCCTTATTCAAAATTTAAAATTTTTAAACGAGTAATACTTATTGATCGGGACACGTGTGCGGTGTTTAATAGCTGCCAAAGGGAGTATAAAAAGAGGGTAGATGAAACCCTAACCCATTTTACTCTCTCCGACTATTTTCACACGCAATAAACGCCATCGCCATCACTCCGAAACAAAGGTAATCCTTCTTTCTTACTGATAGCTTGTTGTTTTTCCTTTAAAAAATGGATTCCAAGTTCATTATAAAACAGCAAAAGTGTACATTATTTGCAAAAGATCTTCATGATCACTTAGCCGATTATCCCATCCCACTAGAACATAAAGTGATGTTACCCAAACCTACTCAGGGTATCTTTGATGCCCCTCCAGGTTTCGTAGGGCTGTATACACATGCATTTAGTCATTCAAACCTTAGGATTCCGTTGCATCCACTGATATTAGAGTTTATGCAATACTACAAAGTTCATATCTCTAGGTTTAATCCCTTTGGTTTTGCCAAATTAACCACATTCATAGTGATGTGTAAAGCCTACGGCTATGAACCAACATTGACAGTTTTAAGAGGATTTTTGAACTTGTACCCTGGGGGCAATTGGTTGACACTAGCAAAAAGACCTGAGGCAGATGTACCCAACCTGTTTGGCAAGGTGTACACAAACATAACAGGTTGGAAGGGTAGCTTTTTCTACGTGCAAGACACTATTGTTCCCCCTACATATTCAGAGCTGCTGAACAAGGAAAATATGTATAATGCTAAACGGTATAATGACCCCCTGCCCTACAAGGTTCGAAGTGATCCCTGTTATCAGCGTTTGGTCAAATATCCTGTGGATGTGCAAGTATTCCCTGAAGCCATTTTATACATGGCTGGGATTGCTCAGAGTTGGGAGGTGTCTCCCAAGAAGCCTATGATCATATACCAAGGACAAAGTATGTTTATCTACTTCTATTTAAGTAGGACCAATGTAGCACTGATATTTATTTCTTCGTGTTTCTATTTTGTAGAGATGTCGTTCAGAAACTTTATGTTCCAAGACTTGGATGAAGATTTAAGTTTCATGCCTGCGGAGAAGACTGAGGAGTCTTATGGTGTTGGCTCTCCTTCAACATCTGTAAACAACAACGAGGTAGACATTCCGAAGCCAGAGCCTCTTTCATCAGCATCTCCGCAACTTGCTTTGGAGGGTCCATCCCAACTGGTAGAGAATATTGCTGGCTCGGACGATCTTGCAGATGAGGATGTCCCCTTCTTTGGTTCAACAGGAATAGCTGATAGGTTGAAGAGTAGGAAAGGGACAGCGGCCAAGGCTGTGAAGTCTACCAACAAAAGGAAAAATCCCCTGCCTGCCTCTGGGAGCAGAGTTGTGAAGCAGAAGAGTGCCGAAGGCAGAAAGTTTGTGAAGTCTGCCTTCGAATTACCCGATGAATCCGTTGAGGTTCATGGTAAGTAGTTTTTCCTTATGAAACATGTGAAATTATAAATTGCACAACTATGTTAACTGGTATACATTGTGTTGCTCACAGGTCTTCCAGAGACGAAGGAACTCCCCAATGCTTTGGCCTATCACCGAATTGTTGGCCATGTGACCCCTCCGCAATGGAAGAGTATGCTAGAAAACATGTCTATTGAAAAGTTCTGTGACATGCATGATAATGGGGTTGCGAGGCAGGCAGTAATGGATAATCAGTTGAATGCCAAGACCAGAGAGTTGCTCAGAACTATGGCCAAGCTGGAAGCTAAGTGTGACGAGATTGAGGGAAATGTTGAGAAAAACCCCATCGTCAAGGACCTTCGAGAAAAGGTAGCCCAACTAACCGTTGAACGCGGTAATCTTAAGTTGGAAGAAGCCAAGGTCGTCACTCTCACAGGTCAGAATGCAGCTCTTGAGGCAAAATGTGCTGGGCTGGAAAGTTAGAAGGCTAGGCTCGGGGAGGTAGAGGTGAAGTTGAGGGAGGAGATCGATGGCTTGCAGATGAGGTATAAGATGCTGCAAAAGGATCGTGCGGAGGTTGTTTCGAAGGTGGTGCCTTACATAGCCATGGAGCTTTATCACAGCGATGAATTGGGAGCTCAGATGTGGAAGGTCATCAAATCAGCCATATTTCGTGGACGGTGCTTGGCGCTGGAGGAGGCTGCCAAAACAGGTAAGCCCGTGGACCTCTCCAAGATTGAATGCTACCATCCCACTTCGAAGGCTGAGTATGATGAGGCAGGAAATGCATTTGCAACTGTAGAGTACTCCTTCCTTGCTGAGGCTACCAAAGATCCTATGGCACCCCTCGAAGACCTCCTTTCCAAGAAACCTCGGAAGCTGAAGCCTACCACTCCAACCAAGAAGACTATGTCTACCAAGCCAGTCTCAGTGCAACCATCCCCCACTCCATCTTAAAAAAAGCAAGAATGAAGGCTGCTCTGTTAACAATAATTTGGTTCCAAAGGGTGGCATGTACCCTTAAGACAATTTATTTTATGTGACAATGTGTGTCTTGTCTTCCAAACAATTTAAATGCTTTTGATGTATGGCCATGGGCCAAGAAAAATTTAACTGGAGCATAGGCTCCTCATGCAGGTGTAAGGGCAATAGTCCTTATTTTGAATGTGACAGTGTTGGGGATGTACCCCTACACACTTAGTTTATATTTGTTAGCTTCTCATACGCCATTTTTCCGACGCTTAAGTTTTACAACCTAAGGTTAAACAACCTCATTGTGAGTAAATTACAACACCAAGAATATAATGACCAACTTGATCATTGACAGAGGGTCGCGACCCACTCTATCTCAAATCCTTTACATAGTATGACTTTGTAAAAAAACATTTTACAAGCGCCAAAAACTACTAGGAGAGTTAATGTGAATGTTTATATTGGCTTAAATGATAAGGTGTGTATTACACCTCAAGCCATTCGACATTGAAACTCATTAACGACTTGGCTGAATAAATCTTTATGTTTAAGAAACGAAGCAAGAGATTTGTGGGAAATGTCTTATTTGTCATTGAATTGGTAGGGAGGATTACATCATTCTTGAAAATGAAAACTAAGACAACTACCAATAATGTGTGCTTTCCCTTGAGAAGCTTCTAATTACAAGGAAAAGATAAAAAATACTTCTTAAACATAGAACTTTCGAAGGTTCGTACCATTCCATGTTATGTCGATGGGTTTTCCGAGAAGAGTGGCCAATTTTTAGGCTCCGTTGCCGTAGGCCTCAGCTACCATGTAAGGTCCTTCCCAAGTTGGTCCCAGCTTTCCCTGATACTATGCTTTGCTCGCGCTATTGAGGCGTATCACATATTCTCCAGGTTTGAAAGTGGAAGGTCTGACCCTTTTGTTATAGTAGCCTTCAATCTTATGTTTGTGCATTGCTTCTCGGATGGAGGCTATTTCTCGCCTTTCTTCTAGTAGATCAAGGTTTTCCCTGATTCTTTCGTCATTTTGGGAGGCATCATACGTTGCCACACGCTCCGTGTGTACAATTAGTTCCGAAGGGATGACCGCTTCTGTTCCGTATGTTAGGATGAAGGGGGTTTCACCATTGCTTGACTTAGGATGCGTCTTGTGAGCCCATAAGACTTGAGGGAGCTCGTCCACCCATCCGTGATGAGTTCGCCCTAGCCTTTTCTCGATCCCTTTGACGATGTCTCTGTTTGTAACCTCCACTTGTCCGTTACCTTGCGGGTGGTAGACGGATGTCCAGGATTGCTTTATGTTGAGCCCTTGACAGAAGTCGTAGAAGACTCCTTCGGCAAACTGCTTCCCATTGTCAGATATGATTATGTGGGGCACTCCGAATCTGCACACAATGTGCTCCCACACAAACTTCTCGATCTGTCTCCCTGTTACAGAGGCTAGTGGTTTAGCTTCCACCCACTTAGTGAAGTAATCGATCGCTACCAGCAAGAATTTGACTCCTCCGGGCGCTACAGTCATAGGCCCTACAATATCGATGCCCCATTGAGAGAAGGGCCATGCGGATGTCACACTTGTCATGTCTTGCTTTGGAATTTTTGGGACGTTTAAGTGTATCTGACAAGCTTCACATTTGAGAATGATTTCGGCTGCGTCCCTGTGCATCGAAGGCCAATGGTAGCCCAACTTCATTATCTTCGAGACAACTGAGCGTAGTCCTGCATGAAGACCGCATGATCCTTCATGGACTTCGGAGATGATGCTCGAAGCTTGCTTGGGGCCTACACATTGTAACCAGGGTGACAAAAATGACCTCCTATATAGGGTTTCCCCTATTATCCGGTACTGTAGAGACTTAACCCGAATTTTCCTTGCTAGTTTGGGATCTTCAGGGAGAAGACCACTTATCAAATATTCCCTTATGGGAGTCATCCATGTCTCTCCTTCTTCGTGAATCACATCAGCAACCTCTTTAAGGACAATGGATTTTTCAGGAAGGACTTCCACGAGCACCTCTTTAGTGAGATGAGCGAAGGCCATTGAAGCTAGCTTACTTAGTGCGTTTGCCTTCTTATTCTGGTTCCTACGAACATGCTGGATGGTGTAGGAGTCGAAGTTTTCCAGCATCTCCTTCATTTTTTCTAAGTACTGTTTGATGACGGGCTGTGATGTGCCCGGTTGGTGCAAGTTTTAAATTTATAAAAGGTGAATTACCAATATTACCAATAACACATACGAGCAAGTATACTCGTCCGTTATAGCAAGATTATGAAGGTAAGTCGGGATCGTTCGCAGGGATTTGAGTGAATCTAAGCACAAGTTTGAATTAACGGAGTCTATCAAAAACATATAACAAAGCAAATAGATATAATGAAATTCAGATGATTAAAAACTACACTTGCTTAAACTAGTATCATAACATAGATTAATGTGATTGTGTTAACTACTTAACATGTTGGTTGTGATAATTAGTTGAAAACTAATCTATTGTTCTTACAAGTTAAACCTTCGTCAAGATTTTAGTTCATAAAAACAAGCTTTAAGTTTAACCAATCAATTCAAGATCAATTCAAGTTTCATAAGTCTATATCAATAAACTTAAACACAAAAACATCCGCTTGCTCATCAAATTGCTTAAGAAATGGTCAATACAAAAGGTAACCGATCATAGACAAAAGGCTACAATTGATTCTCAACAACTAATCTTACGACCATTTAGATGTTTCCAACCAATCCAATTTGATAATCAAAAAGCGTTTCTATTACAACCACACCTTAATTCCTTTCTATAATCAAGAATAATGGGTAAAAACAATCATCCATAGACAAAATGATTATGACTAGTTGAATAACACGAAGTTCTTTCGACCCCAACGATTACTACCAATTAGCCAAACTTGATTAACAAATGTCACTATGAAACTTTAGCACAATTGGATCTTAGAATTAACTTGAAATTGAATTAAAACATGTTAACACAATCACTAACTAATCATATGATAATCAACATCATTTAAGCAAGTGTATAAAGAAACTAGCCACTCATAGCAAACATGAACATAAACTCATAACTTTGATCATTAGAAAACATGATTGAAAGTCTTACAATGCTTGGAATAAGATTACAAATGATGAAGTAATGATTCCCAAAGGATCGTGGTGGACTTCTTGGTGTTTTGGCCTCCAAAGGTGGAACTTCTGGAACTCCAAACTTCTCTGGATTTCTAAGGACGAATTTTAAGAGGTTAAGGCTTGGTTTGATGAGTAGAGAGCTTTGTAATTGAGGTGTGTCTCATATGCTCACAATTAGCCTCTATTTATACTAATTCCAAGGCCTAGGGTGTTAAATGCTTAACTTGGCCTGCAAGGAGTAAGGAAGGGACTAGAATACACCAAGAGAAGGACCTAGAATCGTTTGGATGCAAAGGGGAAGCTTAGTGATGAAGATTTGACAACTGCAGCTTCTCCAACCGGATCGGTCATATGACCAACCGATCCGGTTGGTCTTCAATAATAACACGCCGACCGATCCGGTTGCGGTTTGCGACCGATCGGTTGGCTATGGCAAAAATACTAATTCCGACCAACTTCCAACCGATCCGGCTGAAGGTGTAACCGGATCCGGTTGGATCTTCTGAGATACAAAACTTGATCTTTTCTCTTCACTATGTCTTGTAGAACTTGGTTCTTCAATTACTAAAGTCTTCAAAGGTACTTGAGATTTAGCTTTACTGAAACGGGAATCTTCGATTAGCTGCATATTTCCACATTTTCCTCCATTTCCCTGCACTTGGTTATAAATACTAGACAAACATCTCTAGATACGATTAAGTACTAAAATCACGCAAATATAACCAAATAACAGATATAAAAGTACACATAATGCTACTAAAAACATGCACAATCTGAGTGTTATCAAATTCCCCCACACTTAAACTTTGCTTGCCCTCAAGCAAATCTAGGAAAAACATCCACTGGTACAAGATCGTGATTATGAAAAATGTGATGCAAATCAACCAAGTATAAATACGAGAGAAGATTCATCAATTTCGCTTTATAACAGTGAAACGTCAAGATGTTTGACAATATCCAATGATTTTCTTGCATGATAAACATTTCAAAACACCTCACTAAAAATAATGGAATATAATTCACTCAATCACTCATTTTTAGTGGAGTAACAAGATAAATCACACTCATTGCTCAGTCGTGATTAGATTATTACCATAAGCTTGTACAAGAAACAAAACTCCACCGACGTGGCGTGAGCACCAAGTAAAAACATCTAAAGAGGGCTTTTATTTGGGTTATAATGATAGGCTTCGGGTTAAGGGTATGGATAAGGCATGGGAATGTTAATGAAATTGGTGTTAAAATAAAAAATGAAATCAAGTCTAATACCCATGTTGCTAGCTATCAAACATTCCACGAACCAAATAAATGATTATAGCTTTGCTTTCTTCTTTTCCACTTTCCACAACTTTTTGCTTTGCCATGACAATTGTTCCACGATCATAGCACATTGGCTATTATTTCCATACTCTCAACACAACTTTTTTTTTTTTTTTTTTTTTTTTTTTTTTTTTTTTTTTTTTTTTTAGAGAAACTAACGTAATGCATGGCTCAATCAATCACAAAGGATGTGGTACTCATAATCATTTGAACAATCTTCTCTTCCATGAAACTAGCAACCAACCGTTTAGACATTGATATGGGATAGGCTTAGGTTTTAAGTGTAAAATCTTTTTGTATTTTCTGGGTGAAGCAAAAATGAAAGGGATGGCTCGGAAGGTGTAACTAGGGGTATCTAGTGCTAAAAATGAGCACTACAAATGGGTCCATGTGGGAGGTTAACTAACCAATAAGGCTAGCTAATATATCATTAGATGTAAAATGGAAGGCCATTTGGGTTAAATCCTAAGGTGCCTCTTTATCACACGAATTCACTTAACGGATAAAGGGGAGGTTTTCCCTACACTTAAGTTTAAGTGCGGGTGATAGTAGCGATACACACCCTTAAGGTGGAAATATGCCACGTTAGGTGAAGGGGGTGTGTGAATGGCTTCCTTCATCCTAAAACTACCCGGACTAAATTGGTCGATGGGTGGGTCGGTTCCTCGTTTATTTAAGGATGGAAGTAAAGATTGAGGTTCCGGTTCATCAACACTAGGAAATTCCCTAGAACTAAGAGTAAGACTGGGACTACAAGTATTCAAACCTATATTTTCCAGTTGCATTTGGTTCAAATGTTCAACCTCCATTGGGATTCCTAAAGTCTCTTCTGCTACTTCCGGGTAAGTCACGTGCGGTGTGTATGCCTTAAATGATGGTGGGACTTTTGGGATACCTTGTGGGTCTAGACTTTTCACCTTATCCTCAATCACTTCTACATCATCTATATGCTCATCATGTGCTATTTCCTTAGGTCGTGATGAAACCAAACTTAGTAATTGATCCAACTTATGGTTTAATGCTTGGTTGCTTACCATAATATTTTCACAGATTTGGTCAGTTCTCCTAAGGGCCTTACTAACAATAGTTTCTAAACATGGAGGTTGTTCACGAAAGTCTATCCTAGGTGAAGGCTCATACGAAGCACAGGTTTCACTAGATGAGGTGTTTTGTGGGCTTGATGGAATGGTGAAATCCTCAAAAGGTTTATGGACTTGGTTAGTTTCTTCCCACCATCTTGAATAATCCGTTTTAGTAATATCATAATTATTTATGAAAAAACCTAATCGCGGATATAGTGGATTCGCGTTCTCCATAATGGTGAACGGAAGAGTCAATGGACAAGTTTTACGAACAAAGGCACAAAGAAGGGAGATAGACTACAAGGAAGCTAATAAAAAGAAAAAAAAAATCTCACTTGATAGGAATCTTGTGAGTAGACCTAAACGAGATAGAAATCAAGCCTAAACAATAACTATTCCCCGGCAGCGGCGCCAAAAACTTGATACGCTTACACAGCGCGTTCGGGGTCAAAGGAACTTCCTTTTCGTCGAGCAAGTTTTTCAACACCCTAGGCAGTGAACCTAATCGTTGTAGTGTAGTATTAGGGGTAAGCCACGGGTATTGATATCGTTCTCTAGGGGAATAGTGTCGTTAGGCTGAAGTATATGTCGATTTAAGTCTAAAGATGAGGGATGATTATTTTTGTATTTTTATATTTTATGAATCTCGGTTTTGGAGGGGAGGGTGGAATTAGTTGCTAGTCAACTATCCCAAAAGGTACTAACTAAATTAGGGGTCTACCAGTAACGTGAAGCGTATCTACTTATGATATATTACTCCTTGCTAGCTATCCAATTCTACCTACTGAATTGTCACGTCCTATTGATGGTTGAATTTTCACGTCCTTATTCTTAACGCGTTGTGTTTTCTAAGGTCGTAAGGTGTGCATTCCCTAACTCTTTAAATTCACCTTTAAGTGTAGTAAACAAAATCCACTAAGTCATTCATAAACTAACTTTAAGGTTATCTTTGGTTTAGTAAACGAAATCCACCAAGTCATTCATAAACTATCAAAGATTTATCAAGTATTAAACACAACGATAGCCTAGTCGCACTCCTAAGCTAATTACAATTAAGATAATAGACAACCAATCAAACAAGAGACAGTAGGGTGCAAGAATTATAAACTAAACCAATTAGACTCATTGAAATTGTCACACCCCTAATGATGAAGATAGACACAAGCATCACTAAGAAATCAATAAGATCTAATAATTATATACAAGTTTCATACAATCATAAGCAAACACAAGGTGAATTAGCCAAGCATAATTAATGAAGAGCAAGCAACAATTGTGATAATTGAAGACATATCATAGGATTGGATTAACAAACAAATCATTACACGATGTTTATGGAGTGTTTGAAACCCTTTAAGTTGCTAGAAAAACACCTACCTAAACCCTGGAATCGGACTTAGGGTTTAGGGCTTACAAAAAGTGAAGTTATAATGTTATATTTATAGGCAGATTTTCTGTCGGCAAAGAGTGACGGCGTCACACTTATAGAGTGACGACGTCACGACCATTTTTTCAGCAAATTGTAGATTTTCTCGTTCCGGTCGCGTGGGCTTTTGAATCACCTAAATCCGAGTTCGTATGCAAAAGTTATGGCCAAAACAATATCAACTACTTCGCGCGCATGTTGTGACTTGATCAGCTTGTGACGGCGTCACCTTAAGGTTGTGACGTCGTCGCCTTCAGTCTCTGACGTCGTCTGGGTCGCATCTAGGCCGTCTGAGTAGCGATGGCCTACTCTTTCACAACTAGACGTCGTCAGTTGAAAATACGAGTTTTGAGTTCTGCATCGTCACAAAAATCTTGGGACGGCGTCGCCAATAGCACCTGACGCCGTCGCCTTATACTTTCAGCAACTGTGAGTGTCTCGATTTTGACTTTGGCCATTTTCTTCATATATTCGCGCCTTTTCGTCCAAATAAGTGCCATTCCAGCATTTTGCCTTCACGAGACCTAAAAAGTGAAAAGGAACGATATTAAGCAATAACGGATACAAAAGTGATCAAATAAGGACTTAAACGACCCCTCAAAATGGTACCTTTTAAAACCTTATCAATAATCAGTCGCAAATCGATGATGAACTCCATATCTTTTCATGGTTTTTTCCATTTGTTGATTGCGGAAATGAGTTCCTCGATCGCTTATGAGTGCTTTGGGAATTCCATAACGAGCGAAAAGCTTTTTGAGAAAATTAACGACGACACGAGCATCGTTTGTTGGTAAAGCTTCAGCTTCTGCCCATTTGGACACGTAATCTATAGCAACGAGAATGTATTCGAATTTGTGGGATTTAGGGAAAGGTCCCATGAAATCTATTCCCCAAATATCGAATATTTCGCACACTTGAATGCTTGTTAATGGCATTTCATCCCTTCGAGAGAGATTGGTGGTTCTTTGACAAGCGTCACAGTTTTGAACAAGTGTATGTGCTTCTTTGAATATTGTTGGCCAATAGAATCCAGCATCAAAAACTTTTTTAGCTGTGGAAGAAGGACCATAATGTCCCCCAGTTGGGCCATGGTGACATTCGTCAAGAATTTTACGAGTTTCGGAACCAAAAATACATCTTCGGATCATCCCATCGGGACACATTTTGAAAAGATATGGCTCTTCCCAAAAGTAGTATTTGAGTTCCGAAAAGAATTTGCTTCTTTGAGCATGAGTTAGTCCTTTTCTGAGAATTCCTCCGGCGAGGTAGTTTGCAAAGTCAGCAAACCAAGGATCGTCATTTCCGTCGATGGTCATAAGAGTTTCATCGGGAAAATAATCATCGATTTCTTCTTCTTTCAACTCCTCAAGATTAGGATTTTCGAGATGGGATAAGTGATCAGCAGCAAGATTCTCTGCTCCTTTCTTATCTTTGATTTCGATGTCAAATTCTTGGAGTAGCAAAATCCATTGAATAAGACGTGGTTTAGCGTCTTGCTTGGTGAACAGATACTTGAGTGCTGAATGATCGGTAAAAACGACTGTTTTTGAGAGCACAAGATATGATCTGAATTTGTCAAAGGCGAAAACGACAGCCAGTAATTCTTTTTCTGTGACGGTATAATTTTGCTGGGCACTATTCAGTGTCTTGCTGGCAAAATATATAGGCCGAAAGTGTTTTCCTTCGCGTTGTCCTAAGACAGCTCCAACAGCAAAATCGCTTGCGTCGCACATAAGTTCGAAGGGTAGTGTCCAATTAGGTGAAACCATGATTGAAGCACTAGTAAGTTGAGTTTTCAGTGATTCAAAAGCTTTTATGCAATCAGCATCGAAGTCAAAGATAGATTCTTTCTCAAGAAGTTTTGTCATTGGACGAGATATTTTGGAAAAATCTTTGATGAATCGGCGGTAAAAACCAGCATGTCCTAAAAAACTCCTAACGGATTTGACGTTGGTTGGTGGTGGAAGTTTTGAGATGACATCGACCTTTGCTTTGTCGACTTCCATTCCGGCACTAGAGATTTTGTGGCCAAGTACAATTCCTTCGGTTACCATAAAGTGGCATTTCTCCCAGTTGAGAACAAGATGTGCAGCTTCGCATCTTTCGAGCATTTTATTGAGATTAAAAAGGCAAGCTTCGAATGAATCTCCAAAGACTGAAAAATCATCCATGAAAACTTCCATGGAGGTTTCTAGCATGTCTTGGAATATGGCGATCATACACCTTTAAAAAGTCGCGGGTGCATTGCAAAGACCAAAAGGCATACGCCGATATGCGTAGGTTCCAAAAGGACAAGTAAAGGTGGTCTTTTCTTGATCGTTAGGATCGATGGGAATTTGGAAATATCCTGAAAATCCGTCGAGGAAACAAAAGAATTTATTTCATGCTAGTCTTTCAAGCATTTGATCCATGAACGGGAGCGGAAAGTGATCCTTTCTGGTGGCTTTGTTTAACTTACGATAGTCAATACAAACACGCCAACCGGTGACAGTTCTAGTTGGAACTAGTTCATTTCGCTCGTTAGTTACAACCGTCATTCCTCCTTTCTTGGGAACACAGTGAACAGGGCTTACCCAAGGGTTATCCTCAATTGGGTAAATGATTCCAGCATCGAGAAGTTTAATGATTTCCTTTTTAACAACTTCTTTCATGTTGGGATTGAGTCTACGTTGACGTTCTACCACAGGTTTAATCCCTTCTTCAAAATTGATTTTGTGTTTGCAAAAATTAGGACTAATTCCTGGGATATCAGACGTTTTCCAAGCAAAAGCTTGTTTGTGATTCTTGAGCACGGAAACTAAACTTTCTTTCTCATTATCCTCGAGGAATGAAGATATGACTACTGGAAGAAGTGAGTTCTCCTCCAGATAAGCATATTCAAGATGATTTGGGAGAGGTTTGAGTTCGAGATCCGTGGTTGGTTCTTCGATAGAGGATTTTATTCGCATCTTGTCATTGAAAGTGATTTCCTCAAAATTTTCTTCCTCTTCCTCTATTTCTTCTTCTTCTGAGTTATCTTCTTCAAATTCTACTTTCATGAAATCATCAAACTCTTTGTCAGAATCTGTTTCATTGATTTTTTCAGAAGTAGTCATGAATGGATCGGATTCGTTCAGTAATGCATCTAATTCCTCATCAGTGACTTCATCAATAACATCGACGTTAAAACAAGTGTCATCACTGGAATGTGGGTAGCGCATTGCTTTATCGATAAGAAAAGTGATTCGATCTTCCCCAACTTCAAGGTTGAGTTCTTTTCCTTTAACTTTGATGATTGCGTCGGCGGTATTTAGGAAAGGTCTTCCTAAAATGAGTGGGACTTTACTATCTTCTTCCATTTCCAAGATTACAAAGTCCACGGGAAAAATGAATTTACCGACTTGAACAAGCATATTCTCAGCGATTCCCACAGGATATTGATAGGAATGATTTGCCAATCGGATGCTCATTTTTGTTGGTTTCAGGCTGTTGTTGCACAACTTGGAATAGAGTGAATAAGGCATTAAATTGATACTTGCGCCAAGATCGGCTAAAGCATCACATTTAACGTTATTCCCGAAAGTACATGGAATAAGAAAGCTCCCAGGATCTCCGAGTTTTGGTGGAATTTTGTTTTGAACTATGGCTGAGCATTCTTCGTTAAGAAAAGTTGCTGATATTTGCTCAAGCTTGTTTTTGTTATTAAGAAGTTCTTTCAAAAATTTCCCGTAATTGGGCATTCCGGCTATAACATCAACGAGAGGAACATTGAGTCTAACCTCTTTGATTATTTCGATAAACTTCTTATAACGCTCTTCCATCTTTTCTTTCTTTAGGCGTTGAGGATAAGGAATTTTTGGTGTATACGCCTTGACGGATAGAATGTCTTTCTTTTTGGTGGTTTGAGTTGTGTTTGGTTCTTCGTTTTCATCCTCACTATCAACGGTGACAGGAGTAGTAGGATTAAGTGGTGGATCGTACGAGAGACCACTTCTTGTGAAAACAGCATTGATATGTTCATTTCTTGTTTGGGGTGGACGGTACGTCTTATCATTTGATGGTTTTGGATTGGATTGAGTGTTACTTGGCAATGAACCAGATGGTCTAGAGGAATGTTGGTCAGAAAGTCTGCCAAGCTTGTTTTCAAGATCTTGGATAGATGCTTGATGATTTTTCTGTCCTTGCTCAACTTTGGCTTTGAGATTGAAAAATTGATTTTTGATAAAATCATTTGCGGATTTTTGACCAGCCACGAATTCTCTCATGGTTTTTTCGAATTCGGTTTCTTCTGTCTTTTTGTCGGAAGTTTGGTGTGGTAGATCGTCAGTTCGTGGTTGAGAATCACGGTTATCATCCCTTGGTCGGCGATCTTGCCAATTTCCAGAATTTCAACCGTAATAATTATTACGATATCCTCCTCCACGGTATCCTCCTTGAGCGTAATTTGCTTCTCCTTCTTTCGGTCCACCCATAGGTTTATCGTCGCACTCGGACGATGGGTGATTTCCTCCACAATTGTTGCATCCGTCTCGCATGTCTTTCATTTCATCTCTGATATCCTTGTATTGCGAGTTGATTTGTGAGGTTAACGCTTCCATCTTCTCCATGAGTTTTGAGGTATCGGTGTTTTCGACAAAAGCAACGGTTTTTCGGATAGGTTTGGTTTTGGAATCTTTGGACCAATCAAGTTTGAGAAGTACTCGATCTTTGAGTAATTGATGTGCATCATTGGGAGTCTTATAGAGAAAAATTCCTCCAGCATCAAGGATGCCTTGAGAGATTTCATCTAGTCCATGGCAAAAGATTTGGATAATGGTTCCTTTTCATAATCCATGTCCATGACAACTACGAAGTAAATCTTTCATTCGAAGCCAAGCTTCGACAAGTGATTCATTTGGGTTTTGGTTGAAAGCACGAATTTCTCCCATTAATCGATCAAACATGGCAGGTGGAAAGAAACGGCTCACAAAAGCTTGTCTCATCTCCTCCCAAGTATTTATGATTCCTGGGGTTAATTCATTGTACCATACTTTAGCATCTCCGGCGAGTGATGATGGAAAAAGTTTGAGTTTAATGGCATTGACATCGGTGTCGCCATAACGAAACGTGCCGCAAATTTCGATGAATTCGGCATTGTGCTTATGCGGATCGGCCCGCGCACGGCCATCGAATTGTCGGTCTTTGATCATAGAAAGGTGATGTCCCTTCACGGTGAAGTTGTCACCAAGGTTAATAGCAACAATAGCACTTCCGGGGGTTGGTGCTACGGTTCGGTTGGTTCCCCACATGGGTTGATCGTCCGCCATGGGAAAAGGTAAATTGGTGAAAGGATTGTAAACAACTTTGGCTTCAATGAGGTTATCAAATGGTGGGTTAGGTACTCTTGACACACGATTTTCTAATGGTATGAAACGTGTTCTTATTCTTCTTCGAATCAAACGTTCGGGGTTGGTAAGAGGTGTAATTGGTTCTATTCCTGCTGCTCGAGTGTTCATACAATGTCCTAGAGAATCCCGGCAATATCTAAACACACGGACAAACAACGAAAACAGTGTTCCAGATACAGATTAGGTAACCGGATCGGTTGCGGGATGCGACCGATCGGTTAGACCAGCTGAGTTATGGGTAAAAATTGTAACCGATTCGGTTGAGGGGTAACCGGATCCGGTTAAGGTTTTTGTGTTTTTTTTTTTTTTTTTTTTTTTTCGAATTGACTTTAGGGAATTTCAAAAACTTGTTGAAACACAATCAAATCCCCGGCAGCGGCGCCAAAAACTTGATGTGCCCGGTTGGTGCAAGTTTTAAATTTATAAAAGGTGAATTACCAATATTACCAATAACACATACGAGCAAGTATACTCGTCCGTTATAGCAAGATTATGAAGGTAAGTCGGGATCGTTCGCAGGGATTTGAGTGAATCTAAGCACAAGTTTGAATTAACGGAGTCTATCAAAAACATATAACAAAGCAAATAGATATAATGAAATTCAGATGATTAAAAACTACACTTGCTTAAACTAGTATCATAACATAGATTAATGTGATTGTGTTAACTACTTAACATGTTGGTTGTGATAATTAGTTGAAAACTAATCTATTGTTCTTACAAGTTAAACCTTCGTCAAGATTTTAGTTCATAAAAACAAGCTTTAAGTTTAACCAATCAATTCAAGATCAATTCAAGTTTCATAAGTCTATATCAATAAACTTAAACACAAAAACATCCGCTTGCTCATCAAATTGCTTAAGAAATGGTCAATACAAAAGGTAACCGATCATAGACAAAAGGCTACAATTGATTCTCAACAACTAATCTTACGACCATTTAGATGTTTCCAACCAATCCAATTTGATAATCAAAAAGCGTTTCTATTACAACCACACCTTAATTCCTTTCTATAATCAAGAATAATGGGTAAAAACAATCATCCATAGACAAAATGATTATGACTAGTTGAATAACACGAAGTTCTTTCGACCCTAACGATTACTACCAATTAGCCAAACTTGATTAACAAATGTCACTATGAAACCTTAGCACAATTGGATCTTAGAATTAACTTGAAATTGAATTAAAACATGTTAACACAATCACTAACTAATCATATGATAATCAACATCATTTAAGCAAGTGTATAAAGAAACTAGCCACTCATAGCAAACATGAACATAAACTCATAACTTTGATCATTAGAAAACATGATTGAAAGTCTTACAATGCTTGGAATAAGATTACAAATGATGAAGTAATGATTCCCAAAGGATCGTGGTGGACTTCTTGGTGTTTTGGCCTCCAAAGGTGGAACTTCTGGAACTCCAAACTTCTCTGGATTTCTAAGGACGAATTTTAAGAGGTTAAGGCTTGGTTTGATGAGTAGAGAGCTTTGTAATTGAGGTGTGTCTCATATGCTCACAATTAGCCTCTATTTATACTAATTCCAAGGCCTAGGGTGTTAAATGCTTAACTTGGCCTCCAAGGAGTAAGGAAGGGACTAGAATACACCAAGAGAAGGACCTAGAATCGTTTGGATGCAAAGGGGAAGCTTAGTGATGAAGATTTGACAACTGCAGCTTCTCCAAGCGGATCGGTTGAAGGTGTAACCGGATCCGGTTGGATCTTCTGAGATACAAAACTTGATCTTTTCTCTTCACTATGTCTTGTAGAACTTGGTTCTTCAATTACTAAAGTCTTCAAAGGTACTTAAGATTTAGCTTTACTGAAACGAGAATCTTCGATTAGCTGCATATTTCCACATTTTCCTCCATTTCCCTGTACTTGGTTATAAATACTAGACAAACATCTCTAGATACGATTAAGTACTAAAATCACGCAAATATAACCAAATAACATATATAAAAGTACACATAATGCTACTAAAAACATGCACAATCTGAGTGTTATCAGGCTGCCTTGCTTCATAGGAGCCTGTCACTTGGTTTGCGACCAACTGGGAGTCCATGAAAACAGCGAGAGCTTTGACCTCCATATCTTTAGCTAATCGGAGTCCTGCTAGCAGCGCTTAATATTCTGCCTCGTTGTTTGTGGTTCGAAATCAAAACGAAGAGCATATGTATGCTCCTTCCCTTCAGGACTAATCAACATTAGTCCTGCTCCAGAACCGTCGGAGCTAGATGCTCCGTCTGTGTAAAGCTTCCATTCAACCTGCACTTGAGAGAGGTTAGTTTTGGGCTCTTCCATTCCTTTATCAGGTTCGGAAGGTGTTTCTGCCAAGAAGTCTGCGAGAATCTGCCCTTTAATAGAGTTTCGTCCTTTGAACTCTATTTCATGTTCTCCAAGCTCAATAGCCCATTTAGCCACTTGTCCCGACTTTTCAGGCTTCGACAAGATCTGTTTTAGTGGCTTGTCGGTTAAGACTGTCACTGGATGGGCCTGAAAATAGCGTCGGAGCCTCCTTGCTGCGTAGATTAAGGCGAGTATTAACTTCTCCAACGTTGGATAGTTGATCTCTGCTCCTTGTAGGACCCTGCTAACAAAGTAAATGGGGATTTGTCGCTTGTCCCGTTCCGCCATAAGGACTGCGTTAACACTCTCCATTGAGGATGCTAAATACATGAACAATACTTCGCCTTTGATTGGGGCTGTGAGTGTTGGAAGGAAATGATGTTCAACTGTCACATAAACGTCAAGGTATGTTCGAGTATTGTTTCAGTGAAGTACGTGTTTAAGTATGTCTACAAGGGTCACGATAAACAGGTTGTCCATGTCGATCCAGATAGTGAAAATACAGTTATTAACGAGATAAAGAGATTTCAAGATGCCCGTTATGTGTCTCCTCCCGAGGCAATTTGGAGGATTTTTAGCTTCTCTCTTTCACAGATCCAACCATATGTGATGGCATTGCAAATTCATCTCCCAAATAAACAAATGGTCAGGTTCAGAGAAGATGATATATTGACCGACATTGTTGATAGGCAGAGAGACAAGAGATCAATTCTGGCTGCTTTTTTTGAGACGAATAAATTCAATGTTGGTGCGAGACAATACTTTTACAAGGACTTTCCCAAGCACTTCACATGGAATAAGGCAACGCGATGTTGGAATCCTCGAAAAAAAGGATCAATGAGGGGAAGAATGGTTTCTGCTAATCCCGCTGAAGGAGAACGATTCTACCTACGCTTACTCCTGTCACATGTTTGTGGGCCTACGGACTGGAAAGATCTGAACACAGTCAACCACGTGTTGTACAAGACTTTTCGAAGAGCTGCTCTCGAGAGAGGATTAATTGAGAATGATGATGCTTTATCGACATGTCTTGGCGAGGGTTCTCTTTTTCAGTTTCCACCCGCTCTTAGGAGGTTATTTGCAACTATTTCGATCTTTTGTGAACCGGGAGATGTTTGGAAGTTATGGGATGACCACTACAAATCCTTTTCGGAAGATTACAGACGACTATATGAAAATGTGGAGGTAGCCCGAAATATGGTCCTAAAAGACATCAAAGTTTTTCTGCAGTCTATGGGTAAAGATCTTGATGATTTTGATCTTCCTAAACAAAACATCTATGTCAATTTAGAATCTGGGGTTGTTCGGGAATTACAAGAGGAGTACTTCATAGTTGTAGAAGAGGAACACTTGTTTGCTTCTGACTCTCTTAATTCTGACCAGAGATACGCGTATGATGAGATCTTGAGGCATGTGGATAACCAAATCCTGGGTGTGTTCTTTATAGATGACCCAGGAGGAACAGGAAAAACGTTTTTGTATAAAGCTTTGCTTGCAAAGGTCCGGTCTCGTGGTCTCATTGCACTCGAAACCGCTTCATCGGGTGCTGCAGCCAATAACATGGCGGGTGGTAGAACAGCACACTCCCGATTCAAGATTCCAATTAACCTTGAAAATAACTCACTCTATAACATTAAAAAACAAAGTGGGACTGCAAAACTGCTTAGAGCTGCCACACTAATCATATGGGACGAGACTTCGATGGCTAAGAGGCAAGCTGTGGAGGCACTGGATCGATCAATGCAAGACATCATAGGCACAAGACTCCCTTTTGGTGGAAAAATAATGGTCTTAGGAGGTGATTTTAGACAAGTTTTGACAGTCATGAGACGTGGAACGCGAGCACAAATCGTAGACTCCAGCCTACGAATGTCACCACTATGGTCTGTGATTAAAAAAATTAGGTTGACTTTGAATATGAGAGCGCGAACAGATCCATGGTTTTCTGATTTTCTTTTACAAGTCGGCAATGGAGATGAAGAAGTGATTGACGAAAATTACATTCGCATCCCTGAAGACATGACCATTCCATACAATGATATGGCCCGATCTAAGGAAGAGTTGATCAACGCAATCTTTCCTTCTTTGCAGGTCAACGGAAATTCATCAGATTATATCATTTCTAGGGCAATTTTATCAACCAAAAATGAGCATGTGGACGAGCTTAACGAGAAGTTGATCGATAGATTTTGTGGAGTCGAGAAAATCTATTATAATTTCGATGAAGCACAAGACGACAGAAACAAATTATATCCCATGGATTTTGTGGTAAACTAGAAGGGGGGGTTGAATAGTTTTACCAATTTAAAACTTGCTTTTAAATATTTAGATCGACTTATGTCAATCTATTTGGTTGTTTATGTTGGACGTTGATAGATAGATATATAAAAGTGTAATGAAAGATAAAGAGTAAGAAGCACATCACCACGACACAAGTATTTATAGTGGTTCGGCTACAAGGACACCTTCCTTGCCCTACTCCACTCCCCGAGTCACCTACTCGAGAGTTCGTAAGCACTACACCAATCTCCTTATGGCGGAGAAGCCTTCACAACGTCGCTTAACCTTGTTCTGGTACAAAGCTAAATAACGAGTTCTTTCACACCAAGGCGAACAACACCTAACACAACGTCGCCTACCCTTTATACGGTGCTAGGCTAACCACCGAGTTCTTTCACACCAAGGAGAACTAATCCTATCACAACGTCGCCTACCCTTTAATAGGTACTAGGCTAAGCACCTAGTTCCGTTACTATGGAGGAACTACTACCCTTCACAACACAACACCTAATATCAAGGAGATCCACTCCTTGTTACAACATCATCAAGGATATCACCATCCTTGGAAATAAACAAATACTTATATGTATAACGATGCACCTCATCGATTATACGACCTAGGCATTCTTTCCAAATGCTACTTGATTTGATTCTTTGGCATCCTTCACTAATGCCTTTGACACAACGCTTGGCACCCTTCACTAATGCCTTCGTCTTGACACCTTTAGCATTCTTCACTAATGATTTGACACGGATGATGAGCACCTTTCACTAATGCTTTCATCTTGACACTTTCGGCATTCTTCACTAATGCCTTCAACCCAACATCTATGGAGAAAGGAAGAACTATCAACAAGAGAACCATAGTTGTCTTGATGATGACGAAGCATGGCAACTCATGGACTTGAGCTTGCACGTCTTCAAGAAGTGGTGATCTTGCCTTTAAGAGGAACCTAGAAGATCACACAAAAACAAAAGACATCTGAGGTTAGAGAGATATAATTCTTGGAGAGAATATATGTGAAGTGGTGAGCTAAAAGGAAAGAAATGGCTCACTATTTATAGAGAAAATTCTCTACTGTTCCCCGGATCCCACGGATCCCTTCCACTTAGGATCCGACTAGCACAAAGCTAGGGATCCGTGGAACGCTCCTCTTTACCCATGGGTATTTTTGGTTATGGGTCATGGGTCATGGGTTGATCCATGGATCTTTAGCTAGATACAATGTATCTCTTGAGTGCTCACCAAGGGTTCAATGTATCTAGACATTCTCTTGAGTGCTCACCAAGGATTCAATGTATCTAGACATTGGGTATGGGTCAATACCATAGGTTATGGATATTATCCATATATGATATAAGCATGATGTCATGCAAATGGGTTATGGGTCAAGCTCCATGGGTCATGGGCTTTGGGTTGTACCCAACTACATTCAATGTATTTGCCCAATGGGTTATGATACTTAAGTTTCTACCCATTTATATTACCCAATATACTACATACTAGTTATGTGTATATTTTACCCAAATATGTAAACACTAGTTGTTGTACATACGTAATATTAAATCATAAAATCACTTATACTTGTTTTAGTGTTTTATGTGAAAATGTGAATATGTTAGAAACTATTAGTTCAAACCATTTACGTATTTTATTTGTTACGTTAAAATGATTTTACGTTTGTTATCGACAAAACATTAGAAGATCGTAAAATATAAATAAACGTTTTTACGGCTTATTTGTATTAACAATCTCCCCCTTTTTGTTGATGACAAAACATAAAATTATTTTAAGGAAAAGCTAAAATTCGTAAAAGTTTGAATTTGTAGTTTTTACTTTTTCTCCCCCTTTTTGTCGAAACAAAAAGAGCCTTGAAAGAAAGCAACACATTGTTTTTAAGAAAAACATGTGAAAGAGATAAAAAGGGGTAGAGAGCAAGTAACGGGAAAGGATCTCGTCTTTACTCCCCCTTGACGAGTCCATCCCTAGGTAAGGGCGTCAAGAAAGTAATACTAATCTAGTTTGTTTGCAACTAAGTTTGCAAAAGATTTCGTCTAAGTGACGAATGTGCTCCCCCTTGATGATTGCAATTTTGCAAAGGGATGTCGAGAAATGTAATCCTAATATTGCAAGTAATTTGCAATGTATTGTTTTGACACAAAGCTCCCCCTAGCTTTAGGGTGTCAAAGGCTTCAAGTGTAGATTGAATAACTACAAAACAAAGGTTAGAAAACAAGTATAATGCACAATTTCCTGCATATGTGATCCAAGTTAGTAGAAAAATAGTTTTCTGTCTCACGGATCCCACGGTTCCCTCCTAGTAGGGATCCGTCTAGGCAATTTTGAGGGATCCGTATAGCTGATGATTAAATTCAGCACTGGTGATGTAACAAGTAATGTTAACATCAAAATGAGATATGTATTCAACCAACAAACATATACTCAATGCAATATGGCAAGTAAACTATCATTCAATAAAACATAAGAGATGATCAACAAATCTCTAAAACTAAGAGAATGATTTAGCCATATTCTACTAATACTAATAAGTGACCAAAGCTTAAGAAGCAACAATGTGCTTGAGTCTAGGGATGAGTAGACTTGTTGATTTGGTCCAATCTTTCAAGAAGATGATTAAACATGAAATGCAACTCATTTCGTACTTCTTGAACAAGTCCTTGGGTGATTAGACAATTAGAGCAATTATTGTCTTGATTAGGAACATGATGTTTTGAGGAGGTTCTACAAATGATGGTGGAGGTACATTGAGTAATTTAGGATGAGGTTCTACTAGGAATGAGAGTGGTGGTAATGGAAATTCCTCCATATGATCAAGTCCTTGGTGGTTCCTTGTTTTCAACGATGGACTAGTTGGTGATGTAGGTGGTTCCTATTTTAACGAGAAGGTTGGTGAATGGGAAGTTCTCGGTTGTGAATGCTCTAATGAATAGAGAGAGGCTTGGTAAAGGAGTGTAGTCCATGCTCTAGGAATGAAGGTTTAGACGTTTTGCTAGAACTAGGTACGTTTGGTTTAGAGCTCGATGATCCCTTTTCTAACCTAAGAGGTTTAATGCTAATTATTGCGGTTCTCTTGGCAATTTTTGATTGGGTTTGTTGAGGTGAGATTCTAGCACTATTATCTCTTACGGATGATGATTCGGTGGATGGGAAGTCCTACCATTTGTGGGTTTAACCGGAGATGATTCGGTTGAGGAAATTTCGTGTACAACACGAGCAAGTTTCTTGGCACTGGGTTGGCCACCCAAGTTTGGTATTTGACCTCCCTCAGGATGCCTGCTTGTGTGAGTTCGTCAACTTCTTTGCAGGCTGCGGCGTTTCTCTCGGGGGAAAGGCTTCTCCTTTTCTGCTTTATTGGCTCAATGTGCTTGTACTCATTGAGTTTATGCTCCGTTCTGAAGGACTGTCCATCTATCAGCAAAGTTCTCGGAACCCCTGTCATGTCAGAATATTTCCATGTAAAAACATCAAGGTTAGTCTGCAACAGTTCGACGAGCTTCGCTTTGAAATTTGCCGGGAGTTGTTTTCCTACTACCACCGTTTGTTCAGGGTAGCTGGATTTTACTACAACTCGTTCCTCTGCATCTGTGCAGCTAAGAATTGCCATCGGAGACTCCTCCGATTCCTCTCTGATCTTTTTGACACCGTATACACCCTTATCCGCTCCGTAACTAGAATGAACAGTTCCTACTCCGAAGGGAGTTTGGAACTTAATAGCAGCATGTATGGTGGAAACAACAATTCCCATTCTTTGCATAGCTGTTCTCCCTATTAACAAATTATAAGGGGAATCTGACCTTACGATGACGAAAATGAGTGTTTCCGTACGGGATAAGGGGCCTTTGCCTACTGTGATTTCCAACGGTACTTCTCCCAGGGGCCATGAGTGTTCACCGGAGAATCCTACTAGTGGTGCCTTTGAGTCTACCCTCCGTGAGCGTATGGATGCCTTGAGCTTTAGGAAACAATGCTCATAGATGATCTCGCAGGAGCTTCCACAATCCATATATGCTCGGTTTACCTCCCTGTTTGAGATTTGTACCTTGATGATAATGGGGTCAGTCGAAGGTGTCTTCCCCAATATGTAAGGGAAGGTTATTTCCCCTACGCTTCCCAGCTCTCCCTCTGCTTCCTTCCTTTTCAAGGTGGTATCATGTCTGCGTACCATTAGTATTGGAGCTTCTGCTGGCGTAGTTTCCTTCTTGTTCCCCTTTCATTCTCCTAGTTGAGTATCGGAGAACTTATCCTTTCCCTTCTTGATGCCTTTGACCAGATGTGCTAACTTCCCGGATCGTACCGCCTTTTCAATTTGCTTCTTTAGTTCCGTGCAGTTATTCGTGTCATGTCCATGATCTTCATGGAAATGGCAATACTTGGACATGTCTCTGGCCTTGTTCCGTGCTATCATCCGAGGCGGGGGATCGAATGACATTGCGGCTTTCTCGGTGGCTAGGATCTCTCGAGGAGATTTAACCAAGTTTGCCAAGAGTCCATGGTTCGAACCTTTGTTGTAGGGAGTGAAGCGATCTCTGTTCTTCTTCTTGTTTTTGGATCCTTCCCAGGAGGACCCTCTAGAGAATTTGTTAGACGCTTCCTTTTGCTCTATCGGAGCCCCGTTTGTTGCTACCTCCTTAGACTCAATCCAGGTGTAAGCCTTCTTAATCAATGCTTTGTAGGTGTTGGGAAGGTCGGTGGACAGGAATTCCACCAAACTTCGAGTCCGAAGGCCATGTACGAAGCCAGAGATCATCTGATCTTCGTGTAACCCTAGAATTTGCAAGGTTTCATCAGTGTACCTGGTAACAAAGGCCCTCGTACTTTCGTTGTCCCTTTGTTTGATGGTGTGCACGGTTAGGTGAGTTTTGGTGTACTTCTTCTGCTGGCTGAAGTGTAACCGGAACTTAGCCTTAAGATCATCTAGACTCATAATGCTCCCCAACTTCTGTCCGTTCCACCATATTTGTGCGGAGTCTCTGAGCGTGTAAGTGAACATGTGGCATGCTACAGGCATGACCCACTTTTGCATTTTGATAGCGCCTTCGAATAAGTGGAGAAAGTTATCAGGATCGCCTTTCCCATCGTAGGTGCCTATGTGGGTAGGCATCTTTACACCATCAGGTAAGGCGTAGTCCTTGATCCACTTCACGAAAGGTGTGCAAGCTCCAGAGGCTTCGGTACAGTAAGGGTTGTATGGAGGCGGATAAACAGGTGTAGGGTTATACGGGTTAGGAAATGGTTGTGAGTAGGTAGGGTAAATAGTAGAGGGTTGATACGAAGGGTATACCCCCATTGATTGCGTAGGAACCTGTCCATAGGGCATTTGATGGTAATTCTGGTTGGGGAGTGAACCATTTGGAGGGTAAGTGTTGTAGGTTTGAGCAGGTAGGTAGGGATTCATTCCCGGAGGGGGTAACTGATTCATGTTGGAGTATGGAGGTGGATCTCCGACACTCGAAACATAAGAGGGGGGTACTGGAGCCTCTATCCCTTCTCTTCCCAAGTGAGCAGCAAGAAGAGGGGGCAGGTTTACCCCTCCGTTTCCTACCGGGTTTTTTCCTCCATTGGAGTTCTCGCTCCTCCTTTCACCATGCATTCTTTCCCTTCTTCCCGGATTTCCTCTGGGTCCTTCTTCAAAACCCACCATCCTTCCATTTGACCTTCTAATGGAAGGAGAACCATTTCGCAGGGCCGTGCGCCCCCTGCCTACAGATTGAGGTCTGCCCTCTGCTTCGATCTCCTCGTCATACTCCTCACTGGAGTATTCCAACTCTCTCTGCATTTCAGTATTGCGAACTTGTCTCTTGTGAGCCCTTAGCAAAGAATCTAAGGCCTCAAAGTTTGCCTCAACGAAGGCGGGGCTAATGTCTGGAATAGGGTTAGCGGATGTTGAGGCGTGATGCACGGGAGTAGTTTCCAAACGAGATCGTGTGGTATATGTTGAGGCTGTTATGGGAGCGAGATTGTCGGTGTTAGTTGTGGTGAGTGGGACCAGAGTAGAGAAACCTGGTGGAGGTGAATCTTTTCTTCCTGGTTCCATGCCGGAAAAGTAGTGTAGTTGGTTAGGGTATTAGGACTGGGTGATTACGGGACTAATAGTTGTGGTCCCACGGATGGCGCCACTGATTGTGCAAAAGATTGCACTACCATGCTTCGATGAGGATAAAAGTAATGAGGGGTGTATGTTCCAGCCAAAACTCGCCTGTAACCTGAGAATAAGAAATACTAAGACACTACGTTAAGTGATTACGCAGGGGTAGGACCCTGCGAACCACCTCCGGCGTGAGAGTAAGTATGAGTTATGGTTGTATAAGTGTGTGTAAGTAAAAAGATGAGTGTGGAATGAGCATACCATAATTCATCGTCCGTCTAACCTATTTATAGTGGAAGAAATACGGTTAGAGGTACTCTTGCATGAATGTCAGATATCATGGGGGCGTCCCATGATTGTGGGTAACCGCTAGGGGTTAGTGACCCACGTTCTCAGACTTGACGGGGAAGCCAAGAGAGATAGGGAGATCGTGGGTTTGACCAGGTCAGGAGGTTCCTTATCCATTGTTCCTTCGTCAACCATACCCCGAAGGGCTTAGAGCTGCGAATGGCGAATTCCCCTAAGGTAACCTTCGTGCCAACGAATGGTTTGACGCCTGTGGATATTTTGGAATCCTAACCTGGGCCTTCGTATGGAAGGGCTTCGACACGTCTCGGAGGAGTGTCCTTCGAGCTATTCGGAGGGTACATCATCACCTATCAAGTAAATTTTTCCCATTTTTAGCTTTCTCGTAGTCTATCCCCCTTCTTCGTGACCTTTGTTCGTAAAACCTATCACTCACCATGATACGTGTCTTCCGCCGAAGATTATTTACACTACCCGTTCCCAATCGCAATCCCACAAAACCCTTCACCTGTTCACCACTTTGGAAATCACCTAGGGCATAATGAGATAAATTGGCAACAACAAAGTCCTTTCTATGACTCAGATCCCGATGAGGAATTTGATTATGGTGAAGCACTTGACAACGGGGAGGTCATTGATGAAGTTAGTTTTGAAATGGAAGAAGACCCCTCCCAATGTTTTGACCCTAGGTGTAGAATTGAGAAGGGTGGTCCCTTTAACATGCAATTCCCTTGCAAAATAGGATTAGAAGGGTTCGATGCTTACTTGAATTCGTTCTTGCCTTTAAACTTAATCTCAAGGAACCTATACAATAAAATCAAGGTCAATGACTTAACTTATCAAGGGAACAATGTTGTTGAAGCAGTCACTCATTTGCATGTGTTTGGTAGAAGTTTTGCTTATTTGGTAGAGTTCATGGTCCTAGAAAACTTAGGAGAATTTATTGATAAGGACCTCACTCAAGTAATTTTTGGAAAACCTTTCAAGAGAATGACTAGGTTGAATGAACGGATGATTTATGGTCTAATCACATTCTCTGATGAAGTTGAAGACTTTATCTACCAAATGCCACGTGCTCATCCTAGGTTTAAACACAAGGATATTGAGGCGTGTAATAGAATGACCCATATTCCATTGCTTATTGAAACGGATAAGCAAAGTGGACTTAGGTACCCATATGAGAAAACTAAGAGGTATTACAAAAAATGCCTAGAGTTAGGAGAGGATTACAAAAAGAACGATAGAACATTGGAATGGCTTAGGTATGGGCACGTAAGCGTGCACGAGACCACGTAGGGGCACGACTACGAGTCTAGCTACAAGACTCATAAATAAAGAAAAGCGCTTCATGGGAGGCAACCCATGCTTAATTGTTTGCTTGTTTGTGTCATATATCTTTTATTGATTGTTTATTCTCATGTTTAAATTTGTAAAAATGCTTTATTTTGTCTTTAACCTCGTCTTAATTACATATAAAGGTATTTTACATAAGGGATAAGTGTATGGAGGATTACACACGTTTTCAAAAGAAACGTAAACATGAGAATTTCAATTAATTGAAAGATATACATGTGTGTTTGTTCGAGTCAAATGCTTGTATCGAGTCATAATAGATGTTTTGCAGGGAATTTTTCCAGATTCTAAAGATGTAAATTTTCCAGAATTTTTTCCAGAAAATCGCAGACCAGTTTTTGTTAGGAAAACCTGACGGCGTCAGGATCGCAACCTGACGGCGTCAGGAAGGAGCAAAAACAACTGATTAGTTTTTCTCGTTTTCTGAGCAACTTATAATATTTTTGGAATTTTCCAGGTCTTAATTTTACAGAAATTCTGTAAACATCCATTCCACAAGCATTATATGCTAGTTTAGTAGAGTCTTATATATATTATTACCGCTGATTTTACGCGAAGGTTTCGTTTGTTTTCTTCAAGTGTGCAGGTTTAATTTACCAAGAAGAAGATACATAAGATGAGAAGGAGCTTTTCACGCAAACGTTCTTCTTGAAGAATGATGTAACCACCACTTTACACGGATCCTACCGAGCTAATCAGGGGAGTACTAGTTTCTTTCATATTTTATTACCTTCCATTATCATAACTTTGATACTTTCGGAGAACATTGGGGACAATGTTCAGTTTAAGTGTAGGGAGGGAAAATAAAACGGGAACTTTGAAACTATGCTTATCCTTGATTATTTGTTTTGTCCAATTGCATTTGTGTAATAAACCATGAGAAAATGTCGGTTAGGGTAATTTTGGCACCAAATTTAAAATTTTTCATGACATATAGGAGTGGGCCATTAGTCTTAATAAAGCGTCTCATGGATAGGAAGTTATATGACTAGCACAAAAACCCTTTACCACTTAAATTCCACCCAAAATGTGAGGATCACCCTTAGATTAGTAGGAATTAAAACATTCACCTTTAATGCTTAGTGTGTGAACCGGTAGTATAATAGATTCTAGAACTTGTTTTGTGATGCATCCCGAGATCGCTAGTAAGACTATACTTGTGTAGTTAGAAATAACTAAATGATAAGAGGCATTAGGATAACCCTTGTTTGATACCCGTAATATAATTACTTCTTCCACATCGGTTGAGTAATTCCCCCACACCTGTGCGTTGTACTCATCTTTAGTACACGATACCCCTAGTTAACCCCTCAAAGCCTATCCTTTTCGCGGTTCTCGTGATGTTTCGGTTTTCCGGAATATCAATGAAGAGCATTGTTTACACCCCACCCCCAAATGTACACCAAAATCACCTTAGCCTACCTTGTATGCACTCACTTTTAGTGCATTATTGTTATCACACTAAACCCTTAGTTCAATTATCTAGTTGCTTGCATAAGTTGCTAAGTCGAGTCATATCCTTTGTACACAGTTTTGGGACGATTGGGACTCATGGGAAAAGTTAAAGTTTATGAAATGACGGGAAGGGAACGTTAAATTCAAATTCCTTTTATTTGCGTAATAATGTACTCTAAGTGTTTTGATTTTTTCAATTCGGGTCATATTAGTATTAGAGTAATACAAACTCAAGTGTAGGGATGTGCCTATAAATCCCTATCATTTTGATGTTATCGTGGAGGACGGTAGAGTAAAAGTGTATTGAAAAAAAAAATCAAAAAAAAAATATAGAAAAAAGAGAAAAAGAAAAAAAATAGATTAAAAAAAAAATATACGGGCTACCATCCTACATCTATCTTTAATTTATGTTTGTTTGTTTCCGTTATCTACAGTTTAGAGTGTCGAGTCTTGGCTTAGCAACGGCATTCTTCGCATGCTTGTAACATAAAGATTTTTGACTTGCCACCACTAAATAGCCTATCCCACCAAACCCTTTGTTTCCCTACCGTAAGCCTAACATTACAACCCTTTAAAAGACCTCTTTGATAGTGTTTCCTAGGTGCTTACGCCAAAGCGATGAAGGTTTGATCTAGTCTCAAGCATATGGTAATCTATGTACTAGGACCGGTTAATGAGTGTTTATCTTCCATTTCCAACTTGTTATATTTCATATACACCCGAGAGATGTGAGTATCCAAACACCCCATGTGAGGTGCTAGTATGTAATTTTCATGCTTGTTATGACTTTTGCGGGACTTATATGTGTTGTGGATTGTTCTAAACCAATGCTTCATGACCCCTAATTTATAAATTAATTGGCTAAAAGCACATTTGCTTGAGGACAAGCAAATACCAAGTGTAGGGATATTTGAGAAGGTTTTAAAATGTACCTTTTTGAGGGGTCGTTTAAGCCCTTATTTGATCACTTTTGTATCCGTTATTACTTAATATCGTTCCTTTTCACTTTTTAGGTATCTTGAAGGCAAAATGCTGGAATGACACTTATTCGGACGAAAAGGCGCGAATATACGAAGAAAATGGCCAAAGTTAAGAATCGAGGCACTCAGGCTGCTGGAATTGAAGGGGACGGCGTCAGTGTTATCTGCGACGCCGTCGGACCACTTTTGTGACAGCTCAGTAGCCAAATTGCTTATTTACAAGTGACGGCTTCAGGTTTTAAAAGAGTAGGTCGTCGCAACTCAGACGGCCTAGATTTGATCCAGACGACGTCAGAGACTGAAGGGGACGGCGTCACAAGCATAAGTTGACGCCGTCACAAGACTAACGTGGCCAAGATGAAACCCTAATGACGGCGACCCGACGGCGTCACAAATCAAAGGGTGACGCCGTCGCATATGTAATCTTATATATAGAATCCGAATTTTTTAGTTTTCGGTGTGTAGTCTTTTGGAGTAAAAACCTAAACCGAACCAAGGCTATCTTGTACAGTATTTTAGGGTTCTATACCCTATCTTACATCAAGATAAGTGTTTTACTTCATTAATTCAATTATGCGTTCAATTACTTGTGTGTATGCTTGCATGTTTCCCATGTCCGGCTAATTTACTTGTGTGTTTGCTTAGGGAATATGAAACTTAATTATTGAATATTGATTGGTTGTCTCTTATCTTAATAGTTAATGATCTAGTATTGCGATAGGTCATCCGTTGTGTAGTTAATGCTTGGTTAATCTTTGTGAACCTTAGCTTATAATACCTCGAGTCATTGTAGGCTAAACCATCCGAAGAGTACCTTAGAGTTAAGTTTATAAATCCTAGAGATTTTGTAGGCGATAACCTTTGGTAGTTTCAAAGAGTTAGGGATAAACGCATACCCTACAACCTTAGACACACAACGCGATTAAGAATAAGGACGTGACAATTCAACCATCAATAGGAGATAATTAAGGAGTAATAAAACCTAAGTAAACACATCTTTAAATCATCATACGAGCACACAATAATTAGACATAGACTACATACACCACTAGATTAGATAATTAGATAAGTAGAAGCAATCGGTAGAAATACCAACCCCCAAATCCAAACCCCGAGATTCGTACATTTCCATTTCCTTAAAAACAAAAAAAAGATAAAAAATAATCTTTCTCAACCCCAACCTTTGCGTAGTAACTTCTGACTAGCATTCCTATTCCCCTAGAGAACGATATCAATTCCCGTGGCTTACCCTAATACTACACTACAACGATTAGGTTCACTGCCTAGGGTGTTGAAAATTTGCTCGACGAAAAGAAAGTTCCTTTGACCCCGAACGACGCGTGTAGCGTTATCAGTTTCACAGTTGAATTTTTGGTATTTCAATTCTAAAGTAAAATTGAGCTTGGTAATTTCGTACTACGTTTATACAAACATATAACGGCTACACAAACTAATTTTCCAAATGGAAAATTTTTATGTTATTTGAGCTTATGTGACTATCTAAGTCAATTTTGCGTGGACTAGTTGACAAAAATGTCAAGAACCGTAACACTTTAACACGTACGGAACCAGGGGTTCGCTGGGTCCCTGGACCCCTATGATATTTATCGATGTAGTGTTAATTTTTAATAACACAAAAAATTTCCTTAATGCATCTTAAATGCACCATGTCCATTGAAATGTGTTTCTAGTGTTATTTAGTTAGTATACTTACAAATAAAAAAACAAACTTTTAGTGAAATCCTAATTAGGCAATGTAAATTAAAGCCCAAAAGATTTTTGTACACCCGGTCATATCTCGTATTAGTTCCGTCCTTGATGTTAACATATATAAAAGAATTATGTGAAATTTTGTATTGTAATTAACTCGATTACGTCCTATATCTAATAAAGATAACTTCACATATAATTTGTAATTTATATTGAATTGCTCATTCTAAATCTCAAACATAACGATATAAGATTTTGATTATTAAAAATTTGATGAATATACCATCACTATTTTATTTGAGTTAAGTTTTTGTAAAACAAAACTTTTGTGAAAAGAAATATACTTTGCACTTTCCCTCCCCTTTTTCCCCTAATATTTTTTATTTTTATGTACATCCCGCCAAAGCCCAAAGTTAAAACCATTGCCCTTCCTCACAATTTATATAGATCCACTTTTCTCTCCTTCTCGACATAGTTAGAGCAGTCCCAATGGTAACTCAAGTTATCATTTTACACGTGCCACATCAGCGCCACATCAGCTTTAACATTTCACCTTAACTCACCAAAAAACACCCACAATGGTTAACATTCCCAAGTTAAACTTTAACTCACCAACAATTTATAAAAACAACCCCTCATTTAAGGGCAGAAATGAAAAAAAAATGAAAAAAAAAATGCAATTAACGGGCGTTGGTGTGTTAACACCCAACGTTAACTTGGGAATAACATGGTGACCACAATGGTTAACTTGGGAATAACACCGAATGATAAACAATAACATGTGGGTGTGGGGGGGGGGGCGTTATCATTCGGAATGCTCTTAGAACCACCCAAACTACTATCACAAAACAAGGTAAAATAATCTTTCGCTTTCTTTTACACTATCTATGCATTATTTTTATGATTACACTATGTGAGTGTACCCTAAACTTGATGGAGATCTAGGCTTATCATAAATTTTGAAATATTAAAACCCTCGTTTTTTGTAATTTAATTAACTTTTTTGATTCTTTATGATTTATGCAATTCATTGATAAAATTGAGTAAATGATTAGTAGATGCCCCAAAATTTTGGTTATATCTCCAAGCGTATTAGTTAATTTAGGGTAATAAGAAAACATGTAATGATTCAATGAATAAATGATTTATTTTCAGACGATGCCGTCAATGAAGAATAAAAGAGCTCGCGCCAGAAGTGGCCACGACAACCAACAAGTTGAAGATGTACTTGAGGTCAAATCATTCAGATGATGATGAAGGTATGTAGTCATTTTATAGCGTGTTATATGGTTCAGTAAAAGCTCTAAATCGTGTCATACAATATCTATTTTGTTATACATTATAACAAGATGCTGATTCGTTCAAAAGTAAAGACGATAACATGACATATTTTGCGGGAGATTATTTTTATCTTATTTCTTGTATCTTATATTATAGCCTTTGTGGCCATATACCTCACTTACATTGTATATTAATTTTTAGCATTGGGTAGAAACTGTTGGTTTGTGGGAGTTAAAAACACTCGAAACGACTAGAAGTGTGTGAGTCTATGGGGGCACACACGATAAACACGAGAGTACGTGTCGAACGTATAGTTACTTGAATGTACGACCCGTTTATGCTTGCATAGAAACCCGATCATATAACACGATGGGTTGTTTTGGCTGTCAATTGGGTCGGTGTGGGTGTTGCCTTGAGCCTTGTATCTGATCGGGTTGAAAGGGGTGCTTTGGATCTTTTTGTAGGTCAATACAATATATAAATACACCCTCCTGCATGGAACGATTATGTAACTATCCCTAAACCTATTATGTAATCAATCTATCCAGCAAGTCATGTACTTGATCGGATTTTAATAAATCTGATTAAGTATTGTTTGTTTAATTGAATCCTAAACTTGCATGATTATTATTCCAAGTTTGATTTAGGTTTCGTGTTATATTACTCTTTTATTTGCTCCATGTTATCACGAAGTAAAAGAATTGATTGGTTCATGTTTTGGTTTCTCGGTCAATACAAGTCAAAGATATCGGACAAGCATGTCCGATATCGGGTAA
This sequence comes from Chrysanthemum seticuspe, assembly GCA_019973895.1. NCBI lineage: Eukaryota > Viridiplantae > Streptophyta > Magnoliopsida > Asterales > Asteraceae > Chrysanthemum > Chrysanthemum seticuspe. Next base: position 161,513,840 of record BPTQ01000002.1, read on the forward strand.
AACTAAAAGATGTTCTTGGGCAGATTTTAGTTATCGGATAGAAAAGTTTTTCTTGTTCGTGTGATATTCAAGTTATCAAGGGGTTGATTGGTTTATACGTTCTCGACTAGATTCTTATCGAACGTACTTGGTTTAAGTGTTTGTGTGCGATACTCATAGAGGCATCTATTTTAGATGCTTAGTTTCATATTGGTTTTATTGTCCATTACACTTGCGTTCAAATAGCCACGAAAGGTTAGGTTTTCTTTTATCCCTTTTATTAATTAATTATTGTATTAATTAATTATTTATTAATTACATGTTTAACCTAATTGCAATTACTAGATCCTTATCCGCTGCGTACTCGTATGCGTTAATTGGTTAACGTAGTTCTAAAATCCCAACAGTGGCATCACGAGCCATCTCGTTTTTGCGATTATGGGTTACACGTTTCTTATTAATAAACATATTTAAAAGGATACATGAAACCTAATTTAGTTATTCGTTTTATTTTGTTTTGACAACTATATGCAATACTTGTCAATTTTTAATAAAAAATAACTAGTCACACACAAATCAAATTATATTGATAATTAGAATTAATTTGTTAATTTATATTACATGTTAATTAGAATTACTTTGCTAATTTGAATTAACTTGTTAATTAGAATTACTTTGTTAATTGAAATTAAATTGTTAATTAGAATTACATGTGATACGCGTACAACGCGCGTTCGGGGTCAAAGGAACTTCCTTTTCGTCGAGCAAGTTTTTTAACACCCTAGGCAGTGAACTTAATCGTTATAGTGTAGTATTAGGGTAAGCCTCGGGAATTGATATCGTTCTATACGGGAATAGGAATGCTAGTGAGAAATTACTACACTAAGGTTGGGGTTGAGGAAGATTATTTTTTTTTATCTTTTTTATGTTTTTTAGAAAATGGAAATGTACGAATCTCTGGGTATTGGATTTGGGGGGGTTGGTATTTCTACCGATTACTCTACTATTCTAATTATCTAAACTAAGGTGAGTGTAGTCTATGTCTATTGTTATGTGCTTTTATGATGATTTAAAGATGTGTTTACTTAGATGCTATTACTCCCTAGTTATCTCCTATTGATGGTTGAATTGTCACGTCCTTATTCATAACGCGTTGTGTTTTCTAAGGTCGTAGGGTATGCGTATATCCCTAACTCTTTGAAGCTACCTAAGGTTAATGACTACGAAATCTTTAGGATTCATAAACTTAACACTAAGGTTATCTTTGGATATCTAGCCTATAATTCCACTAGTAACTATAAGCTAAGGTTCAACAAAGATTAATCAAGCATTAAAAACACAACGGATGACCTATCGCAATACTAGGTCAATCACAATTAAGATAAGAGACAACCAATCCATATTCAATACCTAGGTTTCATATATCTAAGCAAATACACAAGTAAATTAGCCGGACATGGAAAACATGCAAGCATACACACCAACAATTAAAGACATAATTGAATTAATGAAGTAAATCACTTATCTTGTTGTAAAATAGGGTATGGAACCCTAAGATACTGCCCAAGACAGCCTAGGTTCGGTTTAGGTTTTACTCCACAAAACTACCTCTCTAAAATACTGAAAATTCGAATTCTATATATAGAGTTACAATATGCGACGACGTCACTCTTTAATTGTGACGCCGTCGGGTCGCCACCATTAGGGTTTCGTCTTGGCCACGTCAACTCTGTGACGGCGTCACCTTATCCTCGTAGCGCCGTCGGCTTCAACGTCTGACGCCATCGGGATCCAAATCTAGGCCGTCTGAGTTGCGACACCCTACTCTTTTAAACCTGATGCCGTCACTTGTAAAATAGCAATTTTCTCTCTGAGTCGTCTCAAGGTGTGTCGCGACGGCGTCGCAATTAAGCCGCGACGCCGTCCCCTTCAATTCCAGCAGCTTGAGTGTCTCGATTCTTGACTTTGGCCATTTTCTTCGTATATTCGCGCCTTTTCGTCTGAATAAGTGTCATTCCAGCAATTTTCCTTTAAGAGACCTAAAAAATGAAATGGAACGAAATTAAGTAGTAACGGATACAAAAGTGATCAATTAAGGGCTTAAATAACCCCTCAAAAGTGTACCATTTAAATCCTTATCAAATATCCCTACACTTGGTATTTGCTTGTCCTCAAGCAAATGTGCTTTTAGCCATTTAATTTATAAGTTAGGGGTCATGAAGCATTAGTTTAGAACAATTCATAACACATATAAGCCCCGCAAAAGTCATAACAAGCACGGAAATTACATACTAGCACCTTACAAGTGCTGTTTGGATACTCTCATCTCTCGGGTGTATATGAAATATATCAAGTTGGAAATGGAAGATAAACACTCATAAACCGGTCCTAGTACATAGATTACCATAGGCTTGAGACTAGATCAAACCTCTATCGCTTTGGCGTAAGCACCTAAGAAAAACTATCCAAGAGGTCTTTTAAAGGGTTGTAACGTTAGTCTTACGGTAGGGAAACAAAGGGTTTGGTGGGATAGGCGATTTAGTGGTGGCAAGTCAAATTTTTTTATGTTACAAGCATGAGAAGAATAGCGTTGCTAAGCCAAGACTCGACACTCTAAACTCTAGATAAATTGAAACAAACAAACATAAATTTAAAGATAGATGTAGGATGGTAGCCCGTATGTTTTTTTCATTTTTTTTTACACTTTTTTTTTTAATACACTTTTACTCTACCATCCTCTACGATAACATCAAAATAATAGTGATTTATAGGCACATCCCTACACTTGAGTTTTTATTACTCTAACACTAATTTGACCCTAATTGAAAAGATCAAAACATTTGGAGTACATTATTACGCAAATAAAGAGAATTTGAATTTAACGTTCCTTCCCGTCATTTTATAAACTTTAACTTTTCCCATGAGTCCCAATCGTCCCAAAACTGTGTACAAAGGATATGACTCGACTTAGCAACTTATGCAAGCAACTAGATAATTGAACTAAGGGTTTAGTATGATAACAATAATGCACTAAAAGTGAGTGCATACAAGGTAGGCTAAGGCGATTTGGGTGTACATTTGGGGTGGATTGTAAACAATGCTCTTCATTGATATTCCGGAAAACCGAAACATCACGAGAACCGCAAAAAGGATAGGCTCTGAGGGGTTAACTAGGGGTATCGTGTACTACAGATGAGTACAACGCAAGAGTGTGGGGGAATTACTCAACCGATGTGGAAGAAGTAATTATATTACATGTATCAAAAAAGGGTTATCCTAATGCCTCTTATCATTTAGTTATTCCTAACTACACAAGTGTAGTCTCACTAGCGATCTCGGAATGCATCACAAAACAAGTTCTAGAATCTATTATACTACCGGTATACACTCGAAGCATTAAAGTGGAATGCTTTAATTCCTACAAATCTAAAGGCGATCCTCACATTTTGGGTGGAATTTAAGTGGTAAAGGGTTTTTGTGCTAGTCATATAACTTCCTATCCATGAGACGCTTTATTAAGACTAATGGCCCACTCCTACATGTCATGAAAAATTTTAAATTTGGTGCCAAAATTACCCTAACCGATATTTCTCATGGTTTATTACACAAATGAATTTGGACAAGTCAAATAGTCAAGGATAAGCATAGTTTCAAAGTTCCCGTTTTATTTCCCCTCCCTACACTTAAACTGAACATTGTCCCTAATGTCCCCAAAAGTATCAAAGTTATGAAAATATAAGGTAATTAAAAATGAAAGAAGCTAGTACTCCCCTGATTAGTTCGGTAGGATCCGTGTGAAGTAGTGGTTAAATCTTTCTTCAAGAAGAGTGTTCGCGTGAAAAGCTCCTTTCAATCTTATGTATCTTCTTGTTGATAAACAAAACCTGCACACTTGAAGAAAACCAACGAAACCTTCGCGTAAAATCGGCGGTAACAATATATATATGACTCTACTAAACTAGGATATAATGCTTGTGGAATAGATGTTTACAAATTTTCTGGAAAATTAAGACCTAGAAAATTCCAAACATTTATAAGTAGCTAAGAAAACGAGAAAAAGTAGTAAGCAGTTTCTACTCCTCCTGACGCCGTCAGGTTATCCTAACAGAAACTGGTATGCGATTTTCAGGAAAAAATTCTGGAAAATTAATATCTTTAGAATCTGGAAAAATTTCCTGCAAAACATCCATTATGACTCGATACAAGCATTTGACTCAAACAAACACACATGTATATCTTTTAAATAATCGTAATTCTTATGTTCACGTTCTTTTTGAAAACGTGTGTAATCCTCCCTACACTTATCCCTTTTGTAAAATACCTTTATATGTAATTAAGACGAGGTTAAAGACAAAATAAAGCATTTTTACAAATTTAAACATGAGAATAAACAATCAATAAAAGATATACGACACACAAACAAGCAAAAAATTAAGCATGGGTTGCCTCCCACGAAGCGCTTTTCTTTATTTATGAGTCTTGTAGCTAGACTCGAAGTCGTGCCCCTACGTGACTTCATTACCGTCACCTTCTTCCAAAACAATATCCTCATCGTTGACCATTTCATTATTGTCCAACTGATAATGTTTCACACGTTGTCCATTCACGGTAAATTCCCTTCCATCATGGTCTAGTAGTATCACAACCCCATTTTCCATTTTCCTTTTTACCGAAAAAGGTCCATACCATCTTGATTTGAGTTTTCCTAGAAATAATCTCAATCTTTAATTATACAAGAGCACCTTATCTCCTTCCACAAACTCTTTAGGATTCTTTATTCGTTGATCATGCCATTTTTTCACCCTTTCTTTATATGTGATTGACGGTTCATAAGCTTCAAGTCTTAGTTCATCCAGTTCTTGAAGCTGTAGGAACCTATTTGACCCTGCCTCAGAATAATCCATATTACAGGCCTTAAGTGCCCAGTATGCCTTTTGCTCGAGTTCAATAGGGAGGTGGCATGCTTTCCCATATACCAAGCAAAAAGGGGTTGTTCCGATAGGTGTTTTATAAGAAGTTCTGAATGCCCAGAGTGCCTCATCCAGTTTGAATGCCCAATCTTTTCTATTCTAGTGGACCGTTTTTTCAAGTATCCGCTTTAATGCTCTATTTGTGTTCTCTACTTGCCCATTCGTTTGGGGGTGATATGTTGTATAAAATCTATGCGGAACACCATACTTCTTCATCACCTTCTCCATTTGAGCATTGCAAAAGTGGTTCCTCTATCACTGATCAATGCCTTGGGAATCCCGAATCGTGTGAAGAGTTTTTTAAGAAAATGAATGACTATTTTTGTATCGTTAGTCCTAAGGGCTTGGGCCTCCACCCATTTGGATACATAGTCGATAGCCACTAGAATGTATTCATTTCCTCCAGATGATGGAAAAGGTCCCATGAAATCTATACCCCAAACATCGAATATTTCACAGACTTGGATATAGTTCTGAGGTGATTCATCCCTCCGCGAGATGTTTCCCGAATGTTGGCATGCATCGCACGTTTGAACTAATCTCTTAACGTCGCGGAAAACAGTAAGCCAGTAGAATCCGGCATCGAAAAAATTTCATGCCGTGACATTTACCCCGTGATACCCCCAGATGGTCCCGCATGACATTCTCTCATAATTCGATCAATCTCTCTTCCAGCAACAGAACGTCGAATGATTTGATCGGGGCATACGCGAAATAGGACGGGCTCATCCCAGAAATAGTATTTTAGCGCGGTGAAGAATTTTCCTTTTATCTTGCCTAGTCATGTAATTTGGCAAAACCCTACTGGACAGATAGCTAGCATAATCTGCATACCATGGCTCAATTTCCTTAATGGCCATTAGCCGTTCCTTAGGAAAAGAGTCGCGAATTTTGGTATGGTCTAACTTCTCAAGGTCTGGGTTCTCTAACCGTGATAAATGATCAGCAGCAAGATTTTCAGCTCCCTTTTTATCTCGAATTTCAATGTCAAATTCTTGAAGCAATAGAATCCACCTAATAAGTTGAGGTTTTGCATCTTGTTTGGAAAACAAGTATCGTAAGGCGGAGTGATCTGTGAAGACGACAATTTTGGAAAGGACGAGATATTGCCTGAACTTATTGAAGGCAAAAACCACAGCTAAAAGCTCTTTCTCGGTGGTTGTATAATTTTCTTGCGCTACATTCATGGTTTTGCTAGAATAGTAAATTGGTTGAAAATGCTTTTCCTTTCTTTGGCCAAGCACGGTGCCTATAACATAATCACTAGCATCGCACATGATTTCGAACGGTTGGGACCAATCAGGGGTGACCATTATCGGAGCCTGAGTGAGATCTTTCTTTAGGCGATTGAATGCTTCCTTGCATTCTTCAGAAAAATTAAAAGGGGCATCCTTGACAAGAAGCTGTGTCATTGGCCGGGCAATTTTCGAGAAGTCCTTGATAAACCTTCTATAAAAGCCCGCATGACCTAGAAAGCTTCAAATGGCCTTAACGGTATTAGGATAGGGTAGTTTGGATATTTCTTCGATTTTAGCTCTATCGACCTCGATTCCATTTCCGGAGACTTTGTGCCCCAAGACGATTCCTTCTCTTACCATGAAATGGCATTTTTCCCAATTCAGGACTAAATTTGTTTCTTCACACCGTTTCAACATCTTCCTAAGGTTGGATAGACAAAGGTCGAAGGAATTCCCAAATACCGAGAAATCATCCATGAAGACTTTCACGTTGTCTTCAATTAATTCATGGAATATGGCCATCATGCATCGTTGAAAGGTGGCGGGGGCGTTGCATAACCCGAAGGGCATTCGCTTGTAAGCAAAAGTCCCGTAAGGGCATGTAAACGTAGTCTTTTCTTGATCTTCAGGAGCAATGTGGATTTGGAAGTATCTTGAGAAACCATCAAGAAAACAGTAGTACTCATGCCCCGGCTAACCTTTCGAGCATTTGGTCGGTGAATGGCAAAGGAAAATGATCTTTCCGGGTGACATCATTTAACTTCCTGTAGTCGATACAAAAACGCCAACCAGTAACCGTTCTCTGCGGTACCAAGTCACCCTTTTCATTTTTCACAACCGTCATTCCTCCCTTTTTTGGAACCACTTGGACTGGGCTGACCCAAGGGCTATCCGAAATGGGGTAGATTAGGCCGGCAACGAGGAGCTTGACGACCTCCTTTTTTACCACCTCCTAGATATTAGGGTTAACTCTCCTCTGAGGTTGAACGGTTGGTTTGTAATTTTCTTCCATAAGGATTTTATGAGTACAAAAAGTAGAATCAATAACCTTAATGCCAGCAACACTCCATGCGATCACTCCTTTGTATTCTCTTAGAACTTCTAAGAGCTTCCCTTTCTGTTCAGTGGTCAGCGAAGAGCTTATGATGACAGGGAGTTGGTCCTCTTCTTGAAGGAAGGCGTATTCTAAATGGCTTGGGAGATCTTTCAGTTCTAAGGTAGGAGGTTCCTTGATTGATGGTTTTAGCTTGTTTTGTGGCTTTTGAAGTTCAAGAGGTTCAATTTCTTCCCTACGCGGGTAAAAGGAAACAGCTCCAACCATCTCAATCTCTTCATCATTGTATATCATGTTGTTATCATCATTCATGAATTCGTTTAATAGATACTCATCAATACAACCATCTATGTCATCAACAAATTCATCAACTTCTTCAAAAAAATAAATAGGGTGATCGTAAGAGGAGGAATGGCTCATAGAATCCTTGATGTCGAAGGTTAAGCTCTCGGACCCCACTCGTAAAGTTAGTTTACCATCATGAACATCGATGATGGCGCGAGCTGTAGCCAAGAAGGGTCTTCCAAGGATTATCGGGACCGAGTTATCTTCCTCCATTTCTAAAATCACGAAATCAACCGGAAACTTGAACTCTCCTACTCTTACAAGAACATTTTCACAAACTCCAATGGGATATTTGATTGATCGATCAGCTAACTGAATACTCATTCTGGTTGGTTTCAGCCCAGAATATCCGAGTTTGAGGAATAAGGAATGGGGCATCAAGTTAATGCTTGCCCCGAGATCTGCCAAAGCATTTTTCATAGAAAGTGCCCCTATAGAGCAAGGAATGGTGAAGCTGCCCGGATCTTCTTTCTTCTTGGGCAAGCTTTTCTGGATGATAGCCGAGCACTCTTCTCCTAATGATATCAACCCTTCAAGTTTCTTCCGATTCGATAATAACCTCTTGAAGTATTTGCTATGTTTAGGGATATGATAAAATACATCGAGAAGTGGTATGTTGACGGAAGTCCGTTTTAAGTAAGACAATATTCTTTCATTGTCTTATTCAGCCTTTTGATTCTTTAAACGCGAGGGATAAGGAATCCGTGCGAGATTCGGTCGCTGGGCAGGTGCAGATGTTTATGGAGGGGGGTTGTGGGGAGTCGAAGGAGGTTCAGGGATTGCTCCATTTCCTAACTCAGGCTCCCTGGTGGTGGGACTTTGGTCAGGGTATGGGGGATCCTTGGTTGTGATTCCTGATCAAGTAGTAATGGCACAAGTTGGGTCGTGCTGGGTTAGACCAGGTTCACTTATTCTTTTGTGGAGTTCGATGAACTGGTTTTCTAATTCAGCTTGTTGCTCTTGAATGAATCCTTTGAGACCCTTTAGAAGCATTACTCCTTCCATGGTGAATTGCCCGATTTCATTTTCAAAGGCATCACGGATGGTGTATTCAGAACCGTCCTTTCCCTTAGTCTTCCATTTTAGATTTCCCCAAGGAGTGCATTCATCATTTTGATAGAATGTGAGAAGGGAAGGGTCATCATAAATGTCATGACTGGAAAGGAAAGCATGCTCTTGACGTGTGTTATCATCACATTCATCGCTCTCGTGTGACCCTCCACAAATGTCGCATATAAGGTATGGGTTAAACAACCTCTTTGATTCTTTCGACTTCGTGAGGTATGCAAGCTTCTCTTGCGCCCTCCTCATTCGATCATCGAGAGATAGTGGGCTTTTATTGGAGGTAGTAGAGACACTAATTACCGTTACTGGCTCGTTCCAAGTGTTGTCTTGGACTTGGACATACTCCTCAATACGGTCTCATCCTTCTTTCGCATTGAGATTGGAAATTCTTTGGCCAGTTAAGAAGTCAATCCCTTTTTGATCACTGCAGGAGACATTGTCGTAAATGATTTGAATAAGCAACCAAAGGTTAATACCATGGTGTGGGGCGTGTTGAATGAGATCTTTGTAACGAGTCCAGGAGTTGACGATAGATTCTCCATCTGTTTGATGGAAATGAAGAATTTTGCTCCTGATGGATGCAGTTCTCCCAGGGGGAAAGAACTTTTAGGTGAATTTGGTTGTGAGTTGTTCCCAAGTGAAGATGGACCTTGGAGGAAGCTTATCGAGCCACTCCTTGGCCTGTTCTTGAAGAGAAAATGGGAAAAACCGGAGTCTGGATGTCTCCTTGGATGCTCCGTCAGCATAGATAGTATCCACAATTTTTAAAAATTGTTTGATGTGATGGATGGGGTTTTCGTTGTGGGATCCATGGAATTGACATGCATTCTGGATAAGCCAAATGTCAGTGGCATGCAACACCTCATTGACCTGTTCAGAAGGGTAGACAATGGCGCTGGTAAATCCAGATGCAGAGAGGAAGGAGTACTCCCTGAGGGATTATGCTTCTAGCCTATTGATGGGTCCATTGACCGGAGTAGCGGGAATTTCCTCGCTATGTTGGCTCAGATTGTCAATGTTGACGGCTTCAGGGGATTTAGGGAAATGAGTGGAGTCTTCGTCAGTTGCGGCTTCATCGAAGTTGATGGTGGTGCCTTGAGGTTCCGACTCATGGAGAGCTCTTCTTTTCCTATTTAGCTCTCTTTCGGGTTCACAAAAGGTTCAAGAAGGGTTTTGGTGGAACTGCGGGTCCTAAGTTGTCTAAGGGGATTGGTGGGGGGAAATGGCAGGTTTGGTGGTTGATTATCACCTTCCATGATGAAAAGTGATGGGGGTACTAGCAAAGGTCACGAAGAAGGGGGATAGACTACAAGGAGGCTAAAAATGGGGAAAGAAAGCTTACTTGATATGAATCAAGCAAGGAAACCTAAACGAGGTAGAAATCTAAATAGCTATTCTATTCCCCGGCAGCAGCGACAAAAATTTGATACGCGTACAACGCGCGTTCGGGGTCAAAGGAACATCCTTTTCTTCGAGCAAGTTTTTCAACACCCTAGGCAGTGAACCTAATCATTGTAGTGTAGTATTAGGGTAAGCCTCGGGAATTGATATCGTTCTCTAGGGGAATAGGAATGCTAGTGAGAAATTACTACGCTAAGGTTGGGGTTGAGGAAGATTATTTTTTTATCTTTTTTATGTTTTTTAGAACATGGAAAGGTACGAATCTCGGGGTATTGGATTTGGGGGGGTTGGTATTTCTACCGATTACTCTACTATTCTAATTATCTAAACTAAGGTGAGTGTAGTCTATGTCTATTGTTGTGTGCTCTTATGATGATTTAAAGATGTGTTTACTTAGATGTTATTACTCCCCTAGTTATATCCTATTGATGGTTGAATTGTCACGTCCTTATTCTTAACGCGTTGTGTCTTCTAAGGTCGTAGGGTATGCGTTTATCCCTAATTCTTTGAAGCTACCTAAGGTCAATAACTACGAAATCTCTAGGATTCATTAACTTAACACTAAGGTTATCTTTGGATATCTAGCCTACAATTCCACTAGTAACTATAAGCTAAGGTTCAACAAAGATTAATCAAGCATTAAAAACACAACGGATGACCTATCGCAATACTAGGTCAATCACAATTAAGATAAGAGACAACCAATCAATATTCAATACCTAGGTTTCATAGATCTAAGCAAACACATAAGTAAATTAGCCGGACGTGGAAAACATGCAAGCATACACACAAACAATTGAAGACATACTTAAATTAATGAAGTAAATCACTTATCTTGTTGTAAAATAGGGTATGGAACCTTAAGATACTGCCCAAGACAGCCTATGTTTGGTTTAGGTTTTACTCCACAAAACTACCTCTCTAAAATACTGAAAATTCGAATTCTATATATAAAGTTACAATATGCGATGGCGTCACTCTTCAATTGTGACACCGTCGGGTTGCCGCCATTATGGTTTCGTCTTGGCCACGTCAACTCTGTGACGGCGTCACCTTATGCTCGTGACGTCGTCAGCTTCAACCTCTGACGCCGTCGGGATCCAAATCTAGGCTGTGTGAGTTGCGACGCCCTACTCTTTTAAACCTGATGCCGTCACTTGTAAAATAGCAATTTGCTCTCTGAGTCGTCTCAAGGTGTGTCGCGACGGCATCGCAATTAAGCCGTGACGCTGTCCCCTTCAATTCCAGCAGCTTGAGTGTCTCGATTCTTGACTTTGGCCATTTTCTTCGTATATTTGCGCCTTTTCGTCCGAATAAGTGTCATTCCAGCAATTTACCTTCAAGAGACCTAAAAAGTGAAAAGGAACGAAATTAAGTAGTAACGGATACAAAAGTGATCAATTAAGGGCTTAAATGACCCCTCAAAAGTGTACCTTTTAAATCCTTATCAACATGTTAATTAGAATTACTTGCTAATTAGAATTAAATGTTAATTAGAATTAATTGTTAATTAGAATTATAAGTATAATTAGAATTACATATTGTTTATTAAAATACATAAAATTGCGTAATTACTTGTTAATTGAGATTGCCATGCGTTTTTATGTGTTTTCCGGCCACAAGACCCACTCAATTGTTTTTGCGATGTATGGGGCGATCTAAGTATTGTATCCTAGTGACGGTCTTATGATTCTCTGTTTGGGGAAGACTCGCAAGAGAACTCAGAACAATATGTGGTTGTATATTGATGTTTATATGTATATGTTTGTGATTCCTATATGTGCAAGAGAACTCGGAACAATATGTGGTTTAAAGAGAAAAAACTCAAAAGGATGTCTAGGTTAAAAGATGTGCAAGAGAACAAACATATGTGCAAGAGAACTCGGTATGATTCTCCTTTCAAGAATTTAATATATGAAACTCGCAAGAGAATTCGGAAAAATATGTGGTTTAAAGAGGTGCGCATAGTCACACCGAAAGGATGTCTAGGTTATTGCTTCAGCGCTTACCTGGTCCTCTGCCTCCCTGTGCATTCGATTGGACCTACCGTGAACCATGATGATCACTACAGTCTCATTACCAAAAGTTTTTAAAATTAGTGTTACAAAGTTGTTTTGCATGCTTCTTTGTACATGACTTTTACCACATTTATATGTGCATACCTATTTTTAAATTTTAAGTCTATGGCATCCAACTATGAACACGTGCATTTGGAATGACTTCTCTGGTCAGACCTAAGGGCCTTTCCAACCCATGGTAATTATTTCTCACTGGTGAGACCTATGGTTATTTTTACACGTTCATACTTGGTCGACTTATCTCGAGTTAGCTTGGTCAGACCTTGAACCCGAGGTATAAGATGATAACTAAACATGCTTTTGACATTATTACTTGATACTAATGTCTTAAACAGTCTCATAAATCTAAGAGTTGCATTTTGCAATTAACGCTCGTCGCTTACCTCTTGTCTTATTTTTTTATGCACTGGTCAGACCTATGGTAATTAAGTGGGGTTGCAAGATGGATCTTAATCTTATTAGTAATTAATTGGTTAGTTAATTCTTTTATGAATGTAATTATCGAAAATACTAGAATTGAACTTTTTATGTTCTGATTAATTGTGTTATTACAACATAATTCGTAAACAAAGTTGTTTTTCTTCAAAAGACAAACTTAGTCTCTTTTCCTAGTAAGAAGAGTGAGACTTATACCTATCTTTTCTCCTTAGTTGACAAACTAAGATAGGATTAGAAAGATAAACTCATTTATTATCTTTCATAACCCTTTTGTGGTCTAGAGTTAATTGAAAGATAGAATATTTTGTGTAACTGGAAACATTGTGTTTAGAGCTACCAAAATAAATAACATCAAGCACTTGTCACGGTGCATGAGTTTAAACCGCAAAGAGTAAAGGAATTACTAGCATATTTGCTAGGCAATCTTCTTGGACTCTTATTATTCCTAAAGTGCTAATTACTCTTGGGGCTATGTAGACGATAAAGGAGGAATTGCATGCAAAAGATTCAAGTTAATTGAATAAAAGAATGGCTAGTCCATTGTCTGCATAAGTAGAACTTCATATACTCTGTTCAATACCTAAGTACATGCTACTCGTAGGCATTTGAAGAGAATAGGAAAGTATATAAAACTGCTATATGCTTTCTACTGGAAATGTAACACTTACAATGTTGACAAATTCAGTGGGAGCAGTTGCATTTTATAACTGAAATATCATTCATGTAATGTTGTCAATTTCAGTGGGAGCTACAGGTGTTAGTCACCCATATCATTTCAAACTAGCTTTGAAATAATCCATTACTTTCCGAATATGAACAACCATTTCTTAAAGGAAAATTTCATTTTATTTTATAAGATAACACGTTGCCTTCCTGCTGTCGCTTCCTGAAGTGTTATCTATAGAATAATAATCCACAATTCCTTATTAAAGGTTATGGTTCTATAACTACTTATGATATCTATGACATTATCATATCGTTTGAACAATCAATCACGTGTTGTTTGTTTTCATAATATGATGTTGTACCTTTCACAAGTGGGAGAAATCTCAAGGTGTGTGCAAGGAACAACAATATTATTGGTATCTCTTGACCACAAAGTAAAGGAAACTAATAATTCTACTAGGACTTAAACAAGTTAGATGTTTAATGCCCTACTACATGTTAATAAGAATTCTACTAGGACTTAAACACATGAGATGTTTATTGCCCTACTGCATTCTAATAATAATTCTACTAGGACTTGAACACGCTATATGTTTGTTGCCCTACTACATTCAAATGTCATGATATTGTGTATAGATACTTCAACATTAGACTACAATATTTTAGTCAACATAATTATGGTTATATGATAATGATCATAATTGTGAAGTATAAAATTAACTTGAAATTACTATAGAACTCAATAGTTTGCGTTCATGATTACTTTTGTTAGTATCATTATGCTTACATGTTAAGACATAATTATAAAGTCCTTGAATTAATCAATGACTTATAACATAAAGTATATATAGTAAATTGTTATGTCTTCTAGTTAACACATAAACATAAGGCCTTTGAATTATTTAAAGACTTATAATGTATTATTGAAATGTTCTGTTTTCTTGTTAACACATGAACGTATGATCCTTGAACAATTATGTCTTCTTGTGAACACGTGAACATAAGGTTCTTGTATTGTTCAATGAATATACATTATTACATGCACTTGGTTCGTAAATACAATGCAATTTGGCTTGACCCAATTGACAAGTATTTGGTCCAAAGAGAATTAAGTTATCTATAGAATTCTGATATAGTTTCACAATTCTAATAACTCATAGAATACCACTTGATTATGGTATGTCTAATGTGTTAGATCAAACCTTATTCATATTTTTTGGTTCATGATAGCTTTAATTGCCCTACCTCCAAAGCATATCAAGGTTAGAAATTGCGTGTGTCATGGATACATTCAATATAGTTCAAACCTAGAAGGTATTCAAGACAACCCATAACTGAAAACCCTAATTCATTAGGGATTTGAGGTTTTACCACTCAAACCAATTGAATCATAAACCCTTTTGGATTATTGATTTTTCTACACTTCCTAGCTTGAAGATTGTAGTTTTGATGTTCTTCCTAGCTTGACGAAACACAAAAACTGTTGCTAGAACTTTTGGTTATAGAGTGATACTAAATTAGAGTTTTTCTATAAACCCTAATTTGAGTTGATGGAAGGAATTCCATTATGTCTTGATTTAAGTTCTGAATTTGTTAAAATCTTATGAAGCATTTTATTAACAAATCTTGAGATGAGAACTTAAAATGTATTTTGTGGTTCTCCATAAAGAATAATTTATTGTTGCTTAAATACTTAGTATTTAGAGAATTGTCTCTACTTACAAAAGTAAGTGGGAGCATATACAAATCTCAAAGTTTTTGAGAACGAAATACTTAACCTTCTAAAATCTACTTATTAAAGTCATACTAAGGTTAAACATGAAAATGTTGACCGAAGTATAATGATTACTCTCATTCATAAATCTGATAGGATGCCTCATCACTTGAGTGATATTTTATATCAATGCTGAGGGATATAAGTTAGAAGATTATTGTAAATCAGCTAACTACTAAAATATATTATCACATCTAAAATCTGATAAATGTTTTAGAACTATGAATGATAAGATGCAGTCCTTAAAAGGCAAATCGAGTTTTGAGCTTGATGGTTATTTTGCCTAACAGTTAAGGTGGAATGAGTTTCTTTTAAAGAAAGACTCACAAGGACAAAATTGTATACATATTAATGTTTGGCATTTAATAAGAAGTTTTTAATCATACTTAAGCAATTGATCGTGATTAAATTTTCTTATATAATACATGCATTAATTATATAAAGATATTTAATTGTCATACATGTGATTTGTATGTTGAATATGACAATTAGATTTTATAACTCTTTCTTTATGATTACCTTTTGCGAGGACGGTGTGTAATCAAAAGGGTTATGAATTTATATTATCTTTATGTAGTATACAAAATTTGTGCAGTCCAAGTTTTGGATTGAATCATGCATCTAGGAGCTGAGATCTTGAATGTAATTACAATATGATTCTGATTAAATTAAGACAACTCTTGAGTATATCTGACATTGAGTGGGAGCAATGTGTTATTCCTTAAAATTTATATGTTGATGATATCATTCCGTTTAAAGCTAGATATTGATCCTTAAGTTTGGAATGAAACTTCACATAGAATTTAGGGAATAAAACAAACAACTTTGGAATAAATGTTTATGTGGAATAAACAAATGTGGAAAATTAAGTCTGACACAAATGCAATATATCATTCGAGCAAGTCTTAAATGATACATTTCACTTGGAATAATTTATTGCATGGATAGAATCCTTGTGTTGTTTTAACTAAGGATTCATCATGTATATATTATATTGTGTATAAGACTAGTTGTTGCTTTTGTACAAGAACAAAATGAGCTGACAACAATAATATCTAATTGAGATTGTTTAGCTTATTGTTTTTATAAATGTTTACGAATTATAAAGCATAGTGTTGTATAAGTACAAATGATGCTAGAGGATTATTTATACTAGTTGTAGTAGAATTTTATCATTTATGATAAATCTGCTAACTAGTTATGCTCAACATAGAGCATTGTTGCATTACACATTAAAGAATGAGAATACTTTACACTTTTAGAAACTGTAAAGATGACTGTCAGTATGTCGTTGATTTTTAATACCTTATGCAAGGTAGGGCGACATCTCCATACTATGATTCTTGCAATAGTATGAGCGTATGAGATAAGACACTCATCTTATCTCTACTAATATAAAGGAAAAATGGTCCACTCTTGAAAGTGAAAACTTAAAATTTGGTCAATGAGTGAAAACTTAAAATTTAGTCAATAGGTCAAACGTATAAGCAACACAACCAACCACGTTTGAAAACTCAAAAACTATTCTAAGAGTTGACTTTGAAAATAATTGAAACTTAAATTACTGATATAGGCAACACGGCAACACAGCAACACATTTATATGTTATTTGTGAAACTAACAATCGTGTATAAGAAAAGAAGATTTTTAAATTTAATACTTTCCAAAACATATGCTAATGTCATCAATGCTAATATTGGATCTGAATAATAACGTACTTAGCATGTTACAAATATCAATGTTTTCTGGACTTGTATGATCAACATTTATATTGTATTACACGAGTATATGCATAAAATCTTTTTTTCTGTATTGGGTATTAAGAGAAGAGGAAGAACTGGTCGTCGAGATGGAAAAGGTATTTGCACAAACATGGTCTAGGGTAAGGTTTAACCTAATCCCATATCCCCTAAAAACAACCTAGACATTCACTTAATATGTCGTGCGAGTTTGTGTTTATAATGTATCTAATTTCTTAATCCGAATTCCGTTCGATCTTGTCATCATTGTCCCAGTATACCATTTTGCTGCAGTGGAACAGAATGAGATTCCTTCTGTTAGTAAGTCTGATGGTATGACTATGATTATTTGCGGTTCGTTTGGTTGTTTATTGTTACATTTAATTTTGTTTTAGTTGGTTGAATGAAGTTAAGCTGGTTTTTTTGCGTAATGATCTTGTAAGGATTAAGTTTCCAGTGGTTTCCTATAACATTCTTTCTGGTATGCATACATATTCATAATCTGTGTTTGATAATTTGTTGTATTATATCACATTATGTTATTACGAATATTTAATAATCATGAAGTTGTGTCATAATTTAAATGTTCTTTTACCTTAGGATTACATCTTGTTACCCCTTGTTTTACATTTTTTTTAATTGTATTATTGTATCAACTGCTACATTGGTGTCCAAATTGTAGGTACATATTACTCTTCGTTGATATGAAAAAAATCATTCACTAAACATGAATTGGATGAAAAAAAAATCATTCACTAAACATGAATTAGTTAAGCGGGTCATTTATGTTTTTTACCAATCCCATTTCTGTTCTATTATTTGTAAATATTTGCCTTTAAAAAATATTTTTTTGCAAATATTATTTGGTTCTTATCTAGCACGATCTCATCCCAGTTTAGAAGATTTTCCTGTTAGGACAATATGCGTTTCATGAATAGTTATAAGGTTTCATATTAGATAAGAAATAAATATCGTTGACAAATCTCTAAACGTTTTTGTGATTGCTTACCCGCCAAAGTTCTAATGTCAAAGAAGACTAATGGAATCCGGCCATTAGCGCCATTGTCCGCGGAATCAACACCGGCTGAGTATACCGGGAAAACTGGGTCACAAATACATGAATGCATTGCAATGACATTGTGGCTAGGCACTCTTTATTTTATCGCTTTTATTGTCGTGGCGTCGTTCCTATTGCTTCCTCTATACAGATTCTTCATGTACGTAAACAATTGTTAGTTTTTTGTCTGCGTAAAAAACCATATATGATTCATTTTTTTATCTTTGTTTTGTAATGTTTATGTTGTTTAGGGTATTGGGAATGCTTGTGGTGCTTATATTCATCCGAGTTAATGACAACAACAAATGGGGCTTATTTTTAGCCAGGTTATGTAATTATATCCCTTTAATTTGTGCTAAAATTCATGCTGTTTTGAAATATAATGGCATAACATGCACATGCACTTTAAGATCATAGAAAACAAGTTTACAATAATGTCAACTTCGCATTTGAGCATCATAAAAGTTAAATGTAGTATCATTGATGAAAAAAGTGACATATAACTAATATTTCTCATCAATTTCAGGTACATATTTGAGAATGTGGCTGGACATTTTCCTGTTACTGTATATGTTGAGGATATCAAAGCTTTTAATCCTAATCTAGCTTACGGTAAGTAATTCTATTAGTAGTATGTTTTTATATGAACTTGGTTATGAATCTAAACGGCATGCGTAATTGCTCAACATGAGCGGATTGCCTCCTCATTACATGCGTTTGAAAATTGAATGCCCGATTATTTTTTTAAGGAATCTCTATCTGGCAAATAGATTATGTAATGGCACGAGGTTGATATGCAAACGTTTTGATCCTAATGTCATCAATGCTGAGATTGCTGTGGGACAGCACGCTGGATTTAGAGTGCTCTTGCCAAGAATTCCTCTTGCTCAATCTGAAGAATACATGTTCCATTTCAAACTAAAGAGAACACAATTCCCCGTGCGCCTTAGCTTTGCGATGACTATTAATAAAGCTCAGGGCCAAACAATTCCAAATGTGGTGTCTATTTTTCAGATTCTGTTTTCTCTCATGGTCAGCTTTATGTGGCATTGTCTAGAGGGATATCTCGTAGAACAACAAAGGTATTGGTTAAACCAGTCAAAGAGTTCTGTCAAGCAGGATTCTATACCTCAAATTTCGTGTATCAAGAAGTTTTACACGACGAGTAACATGTGTTGTTAGTTAATATTTCATAATTGATGTAATGTTTTATTTTAAATTTCATTAAATATTTTTATATGTCGTTTGATATATGTTAAGAATTTTTTCAAAAGTTGAATTATCACATGTTACAACCGTTTGTAATTACATTTTGATCATTTCACGTTTTATTTTGAACGTTATACAAAACACTTACTACAATATCGCATATCGTTTATTGTCTGCCGCTAGAAACCGATGCCGCTAGGCACGGGTACTCGCCTAGTATTTCAAATCACTCACTATATGTGAAATTTGAAACAAGTATTCGGAAAGTTTACTCAGATGACTATTTAGTTTTTCTTGTAAAAGAAAGGTTGAGAATGTTGGAAACATTAGACTTCAACTTACTAAATGAGTTTCATGCATATCTGTTTTAGTATTTGGATAATTGGGACTGAAAGACAATTTTAACTTTATGATGAATAAAGATACTTGGTATTTGTTATTCGTTCATATAATAATTGTTATCCGATATTTGCATGTTTAATCCTTGAATAATTTTATTATTCTAAATATGTTCATTGTCGGTTAACAATATGAAAATATTGTTATGTAAGGCAAATATGAGTGTTGGTTATAATTCTAACGAGAATTCGGATTGTTCCCGCCAAACTCATATATATTCACTAGGGATGCATATTGGATTCCCCAACTTTCAAACATTTACTTTTGGATCTTTGTCATAAGTAAAATATTGAAAATGGTTTGTTATCTTCGTCCTTAGACTTGAGATGCAAGTAAGTTCTATTATGTGTGGATATCATTTTTTGTAAGTATACGCAAAACGCTATCTGAACAAGGTAGTTATAAAAGCTATATTTCGGAGTGATGTGAAGCAGCACCCACAACACTTGTAGTCAATAAATGATTTGTTACTCCACTTGATATGTGCAGAAAGATACCATGGCGCCTCTCCAGATTTAATCAGATAATTGTTTGGCCAAACCTAAAGGGTAATGCAAGATGATTCTTGATTACATTTGGTATATCTGAATTAAAATCTATAACGAGATTCTAAATGGTTAAACTATATGGAATGATTTGAGATCCATAATCAATGGTTTAACGGTATCTATAACAAAGGATGATTAGAGCAAGACATTGAATGACCATGCTACTGAGAAACTTTTACGAAACTACTTTCGTAGACACTTTTAGTTAAAAAGCGAGTGAGAGCGTTTGCTAGGCGTTTCCGTCGTTAGTTTTGTGTGCCGTTCGACACACCAACTCCCAAGTGGGAGCTGTTGGTTTATGGGAGTTAAAAACACTCGAAACGACTAGAAGTGTGTGAGCCTATGGGGGCACATACGATAAACACGAGAGTACGTGTCGAACGTATAATTACTTGAATGTACGACCCGTTTATTCATGCATAGAAACCCGATCATATAACACGATCCATGGGCTGTTTTGGCTGTCAATTGGGTCGGTGTGGGTGTTGCCTTGGGCCTTGTATCCGATCGGGTTGAAAGGGGTGTTTTGGATCATTTTGCTTGGAGCTCAAGCTAGAGCCCAAGCTTGTAGTAGGTCAATACAATATAGAAATACACCCTCATGCATGAAACGATTGTGTAACTATCCCTAAACCTATTATGTAATCAATCCATCCATCAAGTCATGTACTTGATCGGATTTTAATAAATCTGATTAAGTATTGTTTGTTTAATTGAATCCTAAACTTGCATGATTATTATTCCAAGTTTGATTTAGGTTTCATGTTATAATACTCTTTTATTTTGTTGGAATCACTCCTAAACTATATTTCAAGTGTTTGTAATTAATATGTAATAGGTTGCTTAATTAGGCTTTTATGTTTGTACTTAAGGCAAGGCTTATGTAGAAAGCCCATAAGCCTTGGCCCAAGCCCAATAAGGAAAGGAAGGGAGCTTGTGTGTTTCCCTAGCTCCTTCCCTATAAATAACTCTTGTAAACCTTCATTTGAAGGTTGGTTGTTCATTTTATCATATTTCCTACACTTAACCTTTTTATATTATTCGTGTATGTGTTATAGTGTTCAACCGAACACTTCTTCATCTATATTTCTTATATTGATGCTTGTGTTACAAACATGGTGACCTAACAGTGGTATCATTCGCCAAATAGTTGGGTGAAACGATTTTTGTTTTGAAGTTTTAGAAGATACGCGTAAGTCTCGGTATTCAAATCTTCATACACTTAGAAGCTTTATTTTTTACACTTTAAAACTCAAGATTCTTGTATTTAAAGGTTATTTGGTGTTAAAGTTTAAGTTTTTGGCAAAAAGTTTGAAACTTTACGTGTATTTCATTGTTTTTGAGCTTGGTTTTACTTGTGTAGCCATTTCTACGCGTAAGGTGAAAATAAGTTTTAGATCATCAAGTTTCATACTTTTGTGTTAGTTTGGTGATATTGAAGCTTTTTCATCATAAAAATCTGGTTTAGAAACAGTTTTGGGCAGAAAATTCAGTTTTGGCAAATTTTGGTTAATCCTAAGCTTAGCTAAACCCTAGCTTTTACGCTTAAGCTTCTCAAGGTTTGATCTTTAGTGCTCTTGGTTTACTCAGTGTTTTCTTGCTTGGATAAGCCTGAAAACACTTCGACATTGGATATCTTTTACACTGGTATAAGTGTAAAGGATCTTTGGGCAAAACCCTAGTTTTTACGCCTAAGCTAATCACTTACGCGTAGAATCCTTTACGCCTAAGCATTGTCTTACTTCTAAGCCTAGTCTTACGCATAAGCATTCTACTTCTAAGCCTTTAGTCTTACGCCTAAACTAAGTTTTTTCTCAATTCTTACGCATAAGCTATTCCTACGCGTAAGCTCTATTCTTACGCGTAAGTTGGTTTCTACGCATAAGGTGATTTCTACGCTTAAGCTGGTTTTCTACGCATAAGGACACTTCATCAACAAAGTTTCATTCGACTACAAAGATCCATCATCAACACAAGTTTGAAGATGTCTCAACCACCATACTCTAGCTACTTTCCTCATATGTATCCTCAACAACAACAACAACAACAACAACTCCAACAACAACAACAACTCTATCAACAACAACATCAATTTCAACAACAATTTCCTCAAGGAGCAATTCCACCTCAAATGATTCAACCACCACCTAGTCTACAAGTACAACCTTACACAAACTTTCAAAATCAGCATCCATCCAAGTATGCTATGAAGGAACCGTCTTGGTTTGCAAAGATGTGTGAAGCTTTAAGTAGCCAACAATCCATTCATGAAGCTGGATCCCTTGACAGACCTCCAATGCTCACTCCCAGAAACTACGATCAATGGGTGATAAGGTTCTTTAGGTTTTGTGATATAAAGAAGCCACATGGAAAGTTCTTAAAGAAGGTCATCCTTAAAGGTCCATTTCAGATGCCTACTGTCACTGTACCCGGAGATCCGACTGCCAATCCACCAAGAGATGATATCAGCAACATTGTCGGTATTGATCAACTTACTACTGATCAACTTCTTTACTTAGAAGCTGATGAAATTGCTATGCAATATATCCTTTTGGGATTACCCAATCCGATACTCCGTAGTGTTGATGCTCAGAAGACTGCTAAATCAATGTGGGAGCACATTCATCTTCTTATGGAAGGCACTGAACTAAATCAAGAAGACATGGAAATCTACTTAGCCTATGAACACTTCATGATTGAACCAGGGGAGACATTAGAGTTATATCATCATCGGTTCTCAGACATCATCAATGACTTGGATAAACACAATATCATTATGCTAAGAATTGCAGTCAACACTAAGTTCCTAAGTAGTCTTGGTCCTGATTGAGAAAAGTTTGTTATTTTCATCCGTCAAGCGAAGAATCTTCATCATGCTACATACAGATTGTTGTACGACTATTTGAAGCCCCACCAAAAGGAAGTTGACAGAGAAAGAGTCATCCGTGGAGCTCCTGTTTCACCTTCACTCCCAGATAATCAAACTCTTGCATTGTGGGCTCAAGCTTGTTATCCTCAATTTCTAACTTTACAAACTGTCTTCACAAATCCTCCACAACCAACTGCTACAATTACCCCATATGATCTATCACAGCAACAAACCCAAGAAACTAAATTGGTTCCTTACAACAACAATGATCAAGCACTTTACAGTGAATCTAATGAGGATGCTGAAGCTTTCGATGCATTGTAACAAGGGTTTGTCATGGTTGCTAGAGCCTTTGGCCGATACTCTAACAAATCCAACAATCGCATTTGTACCTCATCAAACACTAGGAATCAAGTTGTTGTTAACAATGGAAGAGTTGAAGTTCAGAATCGTGGTAATGTTCGTCAAATGGACGGTGGTCAAGGGTTTAATGCTAATGGAAGGAATAACATGGGTGCTCCACAACAACGGGCTCAAGTGGTTGAACATGGAAATGCTCATAATGGGGTTAATGGTCTTCGTTGTTATAACTATAATGAAAAGGGTCATCTGGCTAATACATGCCCAAAGCCGAGGACAAGAGGCAACGCTTATCACAAAGAGGCTTTACTCTTGGCTCTCAAGGATGAAGCTGGTGGAACTCTTACCAACAAGGAACAGAGCTTCATGGCAAATACAGATTCTGATGATGACATGGAGGACTTGCAAGCTAATGCAGCAGTTATGCTAATGGCAAACATGCAAGAACTCCACATGAGTGACATAGGCCCAATGTATGACACTGACGGCTTATCTCAGGTACCGGATCAAACTATAATCATTTCTGATCTGATATCTCCGCCAACATCTATATCCGACAAGGCTCAGAGTGTTCAACATGAGCCATCTACATCTCATTCCGATGATAATCAAATAGATCCCGTAGTTATATTTGACGATCAAGATGACCTTATGGTTACCATTGAAAATCAAGTTGACTCCGTGGTTATATTTGAGGATCTAAATAATGATCATGTTGAGACTCATGTTGAACAAACTGAACTTGTGTCTAATCCAGATATTGAGCTCATGACCTTACTTAAAGACCAAAAATCTCGAATAGAAAAATGCCTTGACATCAATAAGCAATTAAAGGATAAAAATGCACTGCTAACTAAGGATAACGAATGCTTAAAATTTCAACTCAACCTTTTTCAAACACAAAAAAAAATGTGAAAAAGGTTTTGAAGTCACTTTTGCTAAATCTTACCAAAACGAAAAATCTTTAGAAAAAACAGATATGTGATCTAGTTGCATCTAAGAATGCTTTGTTATCTTAAATAGAACAACTGAAATATGATCATAAACAACAACCTAACGCACTCACTTTGGAAACTCAAAAAGCCAAATCTGAGTTGTTAACTTGTCAAAAACAGTTCTGTTAGTACAAAAAGCATTCAAAGAAACGAATAAATGACTATCTTGAAGAAATTGTTGACTTACAAAACAAAATAAAAGTGTTGTTTACAAACATGGTGAGTCAATCACAACTATTCAAAAGTTTACTTTTAAACCAAATCTAAATAGATATGGACCGAATCTTGCTGATTACAAACCTAAGTTTTCAAATAGAGCATTCAAACCAAATCCTCAAGTTTACAGTGCAGAACACATAATTGATGATTCCATTATGACTGTTGTTGAATATAATCGCATGGAGGAATTAGATGCAGAAGACGAGAGTCGGTCAAAATTGGAAAATGTTGTTTATAACAAACCATTTAACTATTCAAAAGCCGTTACTTTCGTCACACAACAGGATCTTTCTAACACACCTTGGGTTATCACACCTACTTCTGAGTCTTCTAATGAGGGTCCCCTTTCCAATGCTGCACAAATTAATGGTCCTTTACCTTCACTCAGTGAAATAAAGCCATTCACTGAACAATGTAAAGTTTTAAAATATTTTGAAACATTCTTATCGGACTTCAAAACTTTGGAACGTGAAATTGAAATCAATTCTGAAATAAAAGTTGAACATTTTCAATCGCCTCAAGCGCGAGCTCAAAGAGATATTTTTTAGAAACGAATTTTACCTCATGTTCGAAATTTGAAAATGTGTGCAATTTATTGGGAAAGGGATTTTCACAAGGAGCTTGGACTTATGAAAAGAGTTTTTGAACAAACTGAAACAACGATTTCACATACTAAACTCAAAAAGAAAATGTTGAGAAAAGATGTTGATAGACTCTTGGAAGATGTTATCTTTGTTGATACCATAAATGTTGTGTTACTCCATACTGTTGCATCTGCATTTGATTATATCTCTGCTGATTCTGTTGATTCTGTTGAAAATGTTGAGAATATTGATAATGTGTCACAAATCACGTCTTTAAAAGTTGAAAATGAGCGATTGATAAACGAGCTTTCAAATGCAAAACGTCGTCTTCAATGGTGTCAAAAAGATTGTCAAAATCGATAACTCGCTTTGCAAAACAAACTCAACCAGTTGCATACAAAAACTCCTAATCCAAAACTTGAGCAACTGGATGATGAAAACGTGTCTTTGAAGTGTCAAAATTCAAAATATGAACAAGAAATTTCAAAAGTTAAAAACGAATATAGTGTCATATTTGATTTACTCAAAAAGACTCGTGATCAAGCGTCAAAAGATGTTGATGATCATCTTGCATATACCAAAGATGTTTTACGATGAAATGGACTCACTCGTTCTGAAAATCAAGATTTGTTACACACTATCCATGATCTAAAAGCTGAATTGGTGAAACTAATGAAAGATAGACCTAGTAACACAAATATAACTGCCCCAGGAATTCTTAGACTGCCTAATAACACATCACAAGAAACTAATGTGCTTCTCTCTACTGAAACAAGAATAGTTGCCTCTTTTCCCAACGCTAGCATTTCACAGCTTACGAGCACCACAAGGAAGAATAGGAAGTTGCGACGTAAGAAAAGAACAATAAAGACCTCTGAAGTAGAAGAACACCTTAGGACTTTGAATAAGACTCAAGTTGCACCCACTTTAGATTTTGCGTCTGACAAATGTAATGGAAAAAGTGATGTCACAAATGCTGAACCTTTAAGTATTTTAAATGTTAAGTTTGAAGCTTCTTGTGTTGGTTGTCATAAAAGTATATTTTCTGGATGTCATGACAAATGTGTTGCTAAGACTATTTTATCTCGTAAGCGGAACAATAGAAAACGGAATACCTCTAGACCCACTAATGCTTCTAAGTTTGTGCTAGGTAAAATGCCTTCTAGTGCTCATGCTTTAATCATTTATGTACCCTTAGAACCCACTTCACCTCCTAGGAAGAACTTATCACCTAGTGCATTCACTAAGACCAAAGCTAAGACTAGTTGGAGATGGCAGAAATGGTTACATAATACACTTGGCTTTACATGGATACCTAAAATCATAAACATATGTGTTTCACCTATCACTGCATTGGAACCCTCTAACTCTTCGGGTTCCACATCTACTTCTATTCCATATGTATCGTCTGTGTGTAATGCAGGTGATACAGATCATCCTCTGGGTTGTTGATAGTGGATGTTCCCGACACATGACAGGCAAAATTAAACTGTTATCAAACTTTGTTTCAAAGTTCATTGGCACTGTCAGATTCGGGAATGATCACTTCGCGGATATCATGGGCTTCAGAGATTACATCAATGGGAACATCGAAATTAGTAGAGTTTATTATGTGGAAGGTCTCAGTCACATTCTCTTTTCAGTCGGTCAATTTTGTGATGGAGATTTGGAAGTTGCTTTTAGGGAGAAAACTTGTTTCATTCGTGATCTACAAGGAAATGATCTTATGTCTGGTCAACGCACATTAAGTCTTTACACAATCTCAATGCAAGACATGATTGCTTCTTCTCCCATCTGTCTACTTTCTAAGGCAACATCTACAAAATCCTGGCTATGGCACCGTCGTCTCTCACATCTAAACTTTCAAACCATAACCAACCTTGCACGGTTCAAACTTGTTGAAGGTCACCCACGATTTCGGTATTCTAAAGATCATCTATGCTCAGCTTGTGAACAAGGAAAAAACACTCGTGCTCATTTTTCTTCAAAGGTGGAACACAGCTAACAGCATGTGCTTCATCTTCTTCACATGGATTTGTGTGGCCCGATGCGCGTGCAGGCGAATAATGGCAAACGCTACATCTCGGTAATTGTGGATGACTACTCAAGATGGACTTGGATTTATTTTCTTCGAAGTAAAGATCAAGCTCCACAGATGATCATCACCTTTCTCACGAAAATTCAAGTTCAGCTCCGGAACACAGTCAGACAAATCAGAACAGACAAAGGAATTGAATTTGTGAATCAAACTCTTCGTGCTTATTATGAGAAAGTGGGAATTGAGCATCAAACATCCATTGCACGTACACCCGAACAAAACGGAGTTGTTGAAAGACGAAACCGTAGTTGAAGCTGCAAGAACAATGTTAATTAATGCTAAACTTCCAGATTACTTGTGGGCTAAAGCCGTGTCAACTGCATGCTACACTCAGAATCATTCAATGATTACCAAACGCCACAACAAAACACCTTATGAGCTTATCCACAACCGTAAACCGAATCTTAAACACTTTCATGTATTGGGATCCCTTAGTTACCCGAATAATGATCGTGATGACTTTGGTAAGCTCAAAGCCAAAGCTGACATTGGAGTCTTTGTTGGATATTGTGAAAATTCTAAGGGTAACCGGATCTGGAATCGTCGTACAAGGGAGATTATGGAAACGATTCATTCCAATTTCGATGAGCTTACAGAAATGGCTTTTGAGCATAACAGCTTGGAACCCGGACATAACCGTCTAAACTTCCCCCGAACCCCATCATCAGCTGAACCAAGCCTCCAACTTACTCGTCAACAAATGGAACAGCTATTTGCTCCTCTATTTAGTGATGATATTTATCAACGTGCTCCAGATGTATCAACTGTTTCCGCTGCTCAACCTAATAATAATCCAACACCTGATACACCTGCAACAACAACTACTGTTGAAGAAGCACCTCCAATTGACTCTACAACAACAGCCGAACAAACCGCATCCAATGACGCTGAACCAGCTGATGATCTTCTGAACCAAGAAGTACCACAACCTGCAGATTTTGATCCAAATGCGTTCTTCAATCCTTTTGCTAATGAAACTGCCACTTCTGATGTTGCGGAATCATCTACAAGCCATTTGAATCCTCCCAATCTGCACAATGTATATCAACATCAACCCTCCACACATCGTTGGACTAAAGACCATCCTCTTGCGAACATCATTGGAAACCCGAATCAACCAGTCGTAACTAGACAACACCTTCAGACTGACGGTGAACACTGCATTTATGCACTTACCGTTTGTCACTCTGAACCCAAAAACATTAAAGAAGCAATGACTTACGATAACTGGATTAAATCCATGCAAGAAGAACTTAATCAGTTTAAACGTCTTGAAGTATGGGAATTGGTTGAAAAACCAACAGGGGTCTATGTTATTGGTCTGAAATGGATTTTTAAAAACAAGTTGGATGCTGAAGGTACGGTTATCAGAAATAAGTCATGTCTGGTGGCTAAGGGTTATAGAAAAGAAGAAGGGATCGACTACGAGGAATCATTCGCACCTGTTGCTAGACTTGAGGTTGTACGGATTTTTCTGGCATTTGCGGCTCACATGAACATCACGGTCTTTTAGATGGATGTCAAAACTGCTTTTCTGAATGGTAAACTGAAGGAAACGGTCTATGTTAGTCATCCAGAAGGATTTGTTGATCCAGAATTCCCTAATCACGTCTAAAAACTGAACAAGGCTCTCTACGGTCTCAAACAAGCCCCTCGGGCGTGGTATGATAAGTTATCATCCCTTCTTATTGCCAATAATTTCACTAAAGGATCGGCCGACCCAACACTTTCATACAATATCACGGGGCACACATTTTAATTGTGCAAATTTATATGGATGACATCATTTTTGGGTCAACACATCTAAAGTACTCAAACGCTTTTTCAAAACTAATGAAAAAACATTTTGAAATGTCCATGATGGGTGAACTTACGTTCTTTCTAGGACTGCAAGTTCATCAATCACCCCGTGGTATTTTTCTGAGCCAGTCCAAATATGCCCTTGAAATTTTAAACAAAGATGGAATGCAAACCTGTGATACCTATGCCACACCTATGGCACATACTAAGAAACTGGATGTTGATTTGCATGGGAAATTGGTTGACCCTACTAAATACCGAAGTATTATTGGGTCTCTCATGTATCTAACAGCTAGTAGGCCTGACATTGTGTTTGCTGTATATCTTTGCTCCCGTTATCAGTCGAGACCAACTGAAACTCACCTCTCTGAGGCTAAAAGAATCCTCCGATACATCAAGGGAACCATTAACTTGGGAATCTGGTATCCGAAGGAATCTGGTTTTGAACTAATAGCTTTTTCAGACGATGATCACGCAGGTTGCTTAGATTCACAGAAAAGTACTTCAGGAGCTCTATAATTTCTTGGTGATAAACTGGTGTCATGGCAATCAAAGAAGCAGGAGCTCTACAATTTCTTGGTGATAAACTATGGTTACGTATTTGACAGAATCCCGATGTACTGCAAAAATCGAAGTGCTATTGGGATCTCGTGCAACTCTGTTCAACATTCGAAGTCTAAGCACATTGATCTTCTATATCATTTCATCAAGGAGCATGTGGAAAAGGGTACCGTTGAATTATATTTTGTGGGTACTGAATACTAACTGGCAGATCTTCTCACCAAAGCCTTAGCTCCTGCTAGATTTACTGAGTTGGTCCACCGGATTGGTATGAGGTGTTTGACTCCAGAGGAGCTGGATGAACTTTTAAAACAATCTTAAAACCAGTCAAACACCAAAACCTCTTTTGTAAATAAATTTTTCAAAAACAAAATACAAAAATATAAAATCTGATAAAATTCAAAAATATACTTCTATCTAATTTCTTTCAAACATGGCAAGTACAAATATCCAGTCAACACTTTATTCTATCTAATTTTTCTCATTTTTCTGAAAAAGTGTTGAGGGGGAGAAAGTAAATATTTTCTGTTTCATAAAACCTTGTACTTGCATGTTACCCAATACCGGGTGTATCTTTGTTAATGGTGGTCACGTTTCTTGTTTCTTAACACTCCTCGGAACCAAATTTGTAAAATTTCTCTATTTCAAAAGTCGAGGGGGAATTTCGTCATGTTTCTTTCCAAATACCTTGCTTTAAGTAACCAAAATGTAAGTTATGGGCTGTGGATGAAAATGGTTGAGGTGGAGGGACTAAAGTTGTCAAAAGTATAAACTAATTTTTAAACAAATCCCTTCCACCAAATAATCTTTCACATTTAATACACACATTTAATACTTTCAACAACCAAATCCTACGCCTAAGAATTCATCTTTCAATCTGTGCTTTAATCTTCAATTGTGTAAGTGGTTTAAGGATCATTGTGTAATTATAAACATTGGTTATTAATTTTATGAAAATCCAACGGCTAGATTTTGAGTTTGGAGAGATTTTGTGTTCTACGCGTATGCGTATGAACACGAAATCACCATTGGGTGTTTTCATCGATAAATATTGTGTCAAAATGTTTAAAATCAAGTGTTATAAATATTTCCAACATCAAAATCAACCCAGAAACTATTTTTAATCACTAATTCGTAATTAGGGTTTATGCGTGGATTTAGGGGTTTTCTATTGGGAGTGTTTTTGTGGAATTAGTTGGTTGTAGGATGTTTTTTACATGCTTAATTGACCTAAAACACCCTTGAATCGTTCCCAGAAACTTGAATTTTGTGAAAATGAGAATTAGGGTTTTAGAACCATACGAATTGGGTATTTTTTATTCATAAGGTTTTTGATGTTAATACTTGTTGCAACATAATCATATAGCCTCTAAGACATCTCAGAATGAATTTGGTGCAAAATCTATGGCTAGATTTCTTAGTCGTAAAATTCAAAACCTAGGGTTTAAGTTTTACGATTAAGAGAATCCTATGCGTAACTGTTTATGATTGTGATTTCATGTGGAATTGAAAGGAATTGAAATATGTGTTTATGGACATGTTATGATGAATTTATTTCAGGTTTTGCGCGTGAAAATTCAGAACCAAGGTTAACCATTGGATTTCTACGCATAAGGATTACCTTACGCGTAGAACGTTATTTGTAAGAGAAATCTTACGCGTAACCTTTACACGTAAGGTTCTACAAAGGGGACTACGCGTATCCTGTGAAGGATATGCGTAAACTTGAGTCTTAGGCATTAGGTTCACTTTTACGAGTAAACCTTACGCATAAGCTCCAACATGCACTTACACGTAAGCCTTATGCCAAGATCTCTTTTCCTACGCGTAATATTTCTTACGCGTAAGAAGAGTTCCTACGCATAAGCTTATGCCTACACGTATGGTTTCTATTGTTTACGCATAAACTTACTTTTTACGCATAAGCCAAAACTTTAACCTACCAATGAATTGTTACGTGTACAAACTTGTAAATAAATAAATCATAAAGTCACGAAACCAAAATGTCACTAATAAGCTACAATGGTAAATATGAAACTTATCACGACTACTTTGGACTATTGGACAAACAAGTGATGTTGGACTCGTAACAGTCATCAACTTAACATATTCAATAATCGGACAATAAAATCAACTGTTGACTAACGTAATGTCTTTTGATATGTTGGTTCTTTTGGCTAAATGTCTTTCAGATCACAACATGGACGTCACAATGGAAAACGTTGATGCACCAAATGTTCTCACGATGGAAGATATTTTCCCTACCGGTTACCAGATGAAGATTGGAAAGAATAATCTCAAAGTGGACTTTGATAACTTCACTTGCTCTGAATCTTCGTGTCAGATTGCTGTGGATATTCTGAAGACTCATCCCTACAATAACATGGTCAAAAACTCTGCAACAGTACCAAAGATCTATATTCATCAATTCTGGCACACCATGCAGAAGATCGATGGTTAAGATGCTGTGACAGTGACACTCAACAACAAACAAGTTACCATCACTGCAGCAGATTTGAGGGCAATTCTTCTTCTTCCAGCTCTCCAGCCTGATACTTATGCTGCTACTCCTTCTGAAGAGACTACTCTCCAGTTCATGGTCAACATTGGCTATGATGAAGCTGCTGGGATTATAACTAAACATTCTTCAGTGGATCTAAAGAACATTCCTCAGCCATGGAGAACTCTATACATCATGATTGCCAAATCGGTTTCTGGACGTGATAGTGGTCATGAGCATCCTAAGCTCATGCAACTACAGATATTCTGGGGAATGGTCAATATGATTGTAACACCCTAGGCAAATCCCACATCGGCTGTGGCCTGGAGTGATGATGGGCTCATAAGATAACATTCGCCTTACAATAACACAACGCGTTTTGTGGTCTATTGCGGGTGGAGTTCCTAGGAACTAGCAGTTAAGCGTGCTCATGTGAGAGTAGTACTGGCTTGGGTGACCTGCTGGGAAGTCTTCACATGAGGCCACAAAAACAAAGCCGTGAGCCTGCGGGCAAAGCGGACAATATTGTGGTCTGAGTAGGCGGGGTGTTACAAGTGGTATCAGAGCCACTCCTGAGCCGTTCGGGATGGTGGGGAAAACCTCATCGAGGACAATGAGTTCCTAAGGGGGGGGGGTGATTGTAACACCCTAGGAAAATCCCACATCGGCTGTGGCCTGGAGTGATGATGGGCTCATAAGATAACATTCGCCTTACAATGACACAACGCGTTTTGTGGTCTATTGCGGGTGGAGTTCGTAGGAACTAGCAGTTAAGCGTGCTCATGTGAGAGTAGTACTGGCTTGAGTGACCTGCTGGGAAGTCTTCACATGAGGCCACAAAAACAAAGCCGTGAGCCTGCGGGCAAAGCGGACAATATTGTGGTCTGAGTAGGCGGGGTGTTACAATGATGCACATCGACTTCGCAAGTCTGATTTGGGATGACATGATGTTATATCTCAGGAAACCTGGCACCAAGATCCCCTACATCAGATACACTAAATTGTTGATCCGAAGAATACTCGGGAATCATCTAGACATTCCCTTGAGAATTGATGACCCCGACCATCATTCCGCGTTGTTTGAGCCTACACTAAATGTTGTCAGATTTAAAGACTCAACAACAAAGAAACAAGGTGCAGTTTTGTCTGACTGCCTTCTCACTGATGATATCAAGCAACTTCAATCATACAAACGATATCAAGTAGCAGTCACATTAGGCAAAGTTGGCTTCATTGATGAAAAGTCTTCCGCTGTACCAGTAAAGAAGACAAGGAGATCGGGTAGTGCTGGAAGTGCAGCAAGCACTGGGAGTACCCGAAAGTATCCAAATAGGACTCATACCCTCAAAAGGAAAGTTCCATCGAAGGTTGCTATCCCTATTCCTAAACCAGAACCCAAACTGATGGACGAGGACTCCGAGAACACATAAACAGACGAAGAGGTTATCTACTTAGAAACTGCCACAGATGATAAACTAACAGTTGAAAAACCTCTAAGTCCCAAGTCTGATAAAAGGAAAACTCCAGTGGAAGAACAGGAAGAGGTCGAAAGCTCAGATGAAGAGCCACATGATGAAGCCAAAGATTACAGAAAGACACTGAAGAATCTCCGATTACAGCACGTTGCTTCTGAATTTAACCGCGAACAAACAAGAGGACCTGGTGGTTCCAGTGGTGGCGCACTTACCATACCAATTCGTGATGCGGTTAATCAACCCGATAAGCGAATTGGTGCCACCGCTAAGGAATCCACAGAGCAACTGCAGCAATCTTATGAGGTTCCTTTTTCTTTTGAGGAAGAAGAAGAGCAACAAGAAAAGGATGAGAGAATAACGGACAAAGACATTGAGGATGCTGTTAAAGAAAAGGCTGAAGAGGAAGCTCTAGCTAAAGCAGATGAAGAGGCTAGGGTTAAGGCTGAAGAAAAGGCTAAAGCTGAAAAAGAAGTTGATGATTATCTTCTAGATAGTCCCGAACATAGCAAGGAACACACTTCTGAGCCACCAAAAGACCCTGAGCCTACTCATGACTCATCTTCGTCTAATTCATCTTCTCATTCATCACCACCACCAGATCCGCATCCATATCTGTAAAGAAACCTACCGATACTTGGTCATCACGAGCAAAGACAAAGATTGTTAAAGCTGTCAGGCAAGTAAGGAAGAAAAACGTGGTCAACAAGAAACTCAATCAACTTGCGGACAGAATCAATCTTCTTTAGAAGGTGATAAACGAGTTTTCGGATGAAAGAGAATAGATGCAATAGTTTCTAAACAGAGATATCCAAGGGGAAATGGAAAAGACGATCAGAGAATATACTCACAAGTTTCTTCTCGACACCGTCCCTGGAGTGACAAGAGAGATGTTCACCAGACAACTTTATCCAAATCTCATGCAATTGGTCAAGAAAACAATGCAATCTACTCCGGTAGCAATGAAAATAATCCAATTGAGCCTGTAGCTGTCTCCGATGCAGAGTTGATTTCCAAGCTTGTGTTACAAATGTCTAATCGATCAGCAACATTTACTTCTTACAAAGCTAAACTATTTGAGGCATTACTGGAATATCAACTCAAAACTTCCTGCAAAGCGGCAGCTGAAAGAGCTAAACGTCCAAGAGACGATGATGATGCGGATAAAGATTCTAAGCCGAAACGAAAGAAGAAAAATGAAGATTTCATCTTCTATGACTCCACCAACCCAAAGGACCTCCACCGCTAGAAGATATCCACCACGTTCTCCTGCAAAAGACAAACCTCAGGACTCTGAGTCACCACCACAAATAGAGAAAACCGGTGATCACTTTGAATACAATGGTGGTGACGATGAAGAAATTCCTAAGCCCTAACAACAACCTACTTCTTCTACATCAACAAAGAAACCAACATCATCACCAAAGCCTAAGAAGAAGAAAAAGATCGAAGTTGTGTCATGGCTAGATGATGATGACACTGAAGAGTATGACTGGTTCTCAAAACTTGTTGATGCAACTCCTCAGTTACCAGAAGGTCAAGAATCGGTAGATGGTCGAACGATGGAGAATGTGAAGATTTTACAAGAAAAGTTCAAGGTGAAGAAGATGACAAAAACAGAGTTGAGGCGAATCAAGAACGAAGCTTTTCAACTACGTAAGGACAGCTCAGACAGTGCCATTGAAGTCGAATATCATCTCGACAACATAGCACGAGCCATGTCCAACAACATCGATTGGCTCAACCCTGAAGCAAATATCGACTTCACCAGACCAGACAAGGCTCCATACTACACAGACTGGACCAAACCTCTACCTACCATTGGCCGACCGGATCAACCTAAGATTCCCTACCGTTATTTTTTCAACAATGACTTGGAATTTCTTCTACACGGTAGCGATGTTAGCCAAAAATACGCTACCTCACTCACCTTTCCATTCCCGGCAGCAATCTACTCAAACAACATAGCCATCGAGGAAGAAGCAACACATATGTTTGTTGGCAATGTGGAAAAGTATGACCTCGATGCACTGTATGGGATTCATCATTGGCCAGAACGAAGAAGAATCTACTACAGAAGCTGCCAGGTACTCAAATCAAAGAAAGAGGTGTATAGTGATGAACGGATCGTTGCTATAATGCATGTTACCCTCTCGTCTAAGTGGGACTACTCATTCCTGAAAACAATCAAAGTCAAACGTCAAGACGAAGAGGAATATGATTTTTCTGAAGCGGATTTCCCTTGATTGTCACTCAATGACATTGAAGATATGTACCTTGCCAAGGTACATGGATGAATGTGACATTTCTCCACAAACATCCAGCTCCAGTACATCAAATCATTGCTAATCTTCAGAAGCATCGTTATCCAAGAACGTGTCGAAGATATTCAACTTGCCGTGGAGTCATACTAGAAACGTGTTAATCTCACCAAACCACAACTAGACCTTCCCGATATCAACCATCTTCCTCAGTACACCATCATTAAGAAACCATTTGGAGTAGTTTACCGCAGTGAACTTCACCGAAATTGCTTTATGGCGTGCAAGGAGCTTCCCAAATTCTGTGATCATACATTGAAGAAGGTTCGGGATGGAATGGCTTATCGGTTAAAAGAGATTCATTAAGGCATTGGGTCAAAGAAAAGGTGGAATTCTAGGGAAAGGAGGGATGCGAAGAAGATCATTACCAGGATTGATGAAAGGTTGTTTCGTCGGGATCAGATGAGGACATTGGAGAGTTTCGTGGGTAGACGTCAAAGCATATCTCTAACAGGCTACCAACGTCCAGACAGAATTCCTGGTGTTATTGACAGACTTCCTGGTACTCCTTGATTTGTTTCTTTCATTATATATTTGGATGTGTGATCTATATTTGTCTATGGCTTGTGCGCACATAACAGTGTACAACCCGTTCTTGTAATGAAAGGACCCTGTGGTACGCTTCAGTGCCACAATCCTTATTAAAGGAGCGAAAGCTTCTTACTTTTGAGTAAAACTAATCAAAACTTTCATTGTCAAAGTTTTGCTCAAAAGAACAAGTACTTACCCTTATGATTTTCAAAACCTCAAAAGTTAATATCACTTGTTGAGGGGGAGTATTTGATTAAAATTTTGTTCACAAATTGTTCTTCGTGGAAATCTTCCCACAAAACTCGAAATGGACATATTCGATATCAAAATTTCGTCAAAAATAACATTTATATGCCATTTTTTAGGGAGAGAAAAATTATGTGATAAGAAATTTGTTGTGAATTGCTATTGAATCTTCGTGATAAAGACTTAACCAATGAATTGACGAGATCTTAAATGTTAGTAACTCGAAAAGACTTGTTCGGGACGGGTAATATTTTAAAACTAGCTCGCTAGTGATGTAAACGTGTCTCGTAAAGGACTTGTCCGAGTAGAATGTACCATTTGAGAAACTCTTGGTAGATATGAACCTTGACGGGTCAAACCTCCTCATCAAGGAGTGTTTACAACTTCAAGCTGACCTAGTCAGTGATGTAACCATGTCTCGTAGGGAATTGTCTATCTTGAGTTGATCAATTCAAAAGTGCGCGCTCTTCTCTCTCCGTGCAGATTTCTGTCAAAATACTTAACCACTGTGAGATATTTTTTTTATGTAAATGGTTTTATGGCAACATAGGTTAGTCATGGAGTTATAAGGCGACTAAGGTTAGGAATAACCGTCCTATGATCCGCCATAGCCGGAGGGATCTACCCAAGGGCATTACCAACAGTTAGAATCTAGAAGTCCTTAGGTATGACTATAAAAAAGAGAAAATGAGAATCGGAGAAAGAAGGAGTTGAAGAATTAAAAAGAAATGTAAAGAAAAAGTGTAACACCCTAGGAAAATCCCACATTGGCTGTGGCCTGGAGAGATGCTGGGCTCATAAGATAACATTCGCCTTACAATGACACAACGTGTTTTGTGGTCTACTGCGGGTGGAGTTCTTAGGAACTGGCAGTTAAGCGTGCTCATATGAGAGTAGTACTAGTTTGGGTGACCTGCCGGGAAGTCTTCACATGAGACCACAAAAACAAAGCCGTGAGCCTGCGGGTAAAGCGGACAATATTGTGGTCTGAGTAGGCGGGGTGTTACAAGTGGTATTAGAGCCACTCCTGAGCCATTCGGGATGGTGGGGCAAACCTCATCGAGGACGATGAGTCCCTAAAGGGGGGTGATTGTAACACCCTAGGCAAATCCCACATCGGCTGTGGCCTGGAGAGATGCTGGGCTCATAAGATAACATTCGCCTTACAATGACACAACGAGTTTTGTGGTCTACTGCGGGTGGAGTTCTTAGGAACTGGCAGTTAAGCGTGCTCATATGAGAGTAATACTGGTTTGGGTGACCTGCCGGGAAGTCTTCACATGAGATCACAAAAACAAAGCCATGAGCCTGCGGGCTAAGCGGACAATATTGTGGTCTGAGTAGGCGGGGTGTTACAAAAAGGGTAAAAAGAAATAGCCCTCCGGATTATTCAACTTAGGGCAGACGCCGGGTTCAACTCATATGCTACTGGATGTCACTTGATGACACCGGTATTGAAGATTAAAGTCGTCATGGACCCAGTGACGCATGCACTAAACCTTCTTAGCCACTCAAGGTTCTCTCAACAGAAGCTTGTTTCATTCTCACAGGGAACCCTACGTAAACTATCGGCTTTCTCTTAGAGATTGCTGGTATTAAAGAAGGAGACCCTCTCCCTAGTCTCCGCTCAGGAAAACCAAAGCGCACCATCGAGTCTAGAGCCACGAGATTCATCAAAAGATCTCTTAGGTACACTTGAAAATTCATCGCTTGTCGATCAACAATAAGAACACAAGTGATACATTATCGAGTCCTTCACAAATCTTAGCAATCTGTCGAGAACATTTATGAGGGGTTTACAACTGTGATCCTCAGTGATTGAATGGAAACTCCTGCCAGGGTCAACATCAAATAGCTCTGACAGCAGGTCACTTCGATAACTCCTTGTGGGTTACGCTTAGTGTGTCTCAAACGGTCTACAGTCGTGGGGTGATGCTTCGGTGTACCTCAGCGACTCACCTGAACTGTAGGTGTACTTCGGTACATCGAGTTATCTCACTTGGGAAAATCCAGTTCAGGAACAGCCTTTGTGAGAATTAGAGACGTGTTTTCACACTATGCTGTTAACACACTCGAAGTTCAAACTTGTAAGCGCTAGATTATTTCTAACCCATGTTTTATGTCTTCTTCTTATGGATGCTCGCGGGAGGAAAAGATCGTGCAGATTCTTCACATGCTCATACCAACAACATCACTAAAGAAGTTCTCTCAAATATCAAAGGCAACACAAAGTCACAATGATTCTTCATCAAATCAAAGAATCTACAAAGTTATAAAGACTCGAGAACTACTTCACATCTGGAATTCACTGTCATATGAGCGTGTGAGCATGTTGGGGAAAGACGTAGAGACGCTGGAGCAACGAAGTTGACCTGTAGCTGACAACAACATACTATCACAACCACCACAAAGAACAAAGAGTTAAAAGAACAAAGAAATCAAAGACGTCAAAGCAAAATACTTCAAAGAAAACAAGATCCCTACACTGGGGAGATTGTTGGAATCACGGCACTTCTTCTCACAAGAAAGAAGAATGTCAGAAGATGTCAAAGCAACTATTACATCAGCACCTACATCGTTTCAACATTACTTATATCATCAATTACCAACACTTAGGGGGAGATTGTTGGAATCACTCCTAAACTATATTTCAAGTGTTTGTAATTAATATGTAATAGGTTGCTTAATTAGGCTTTTATGTTTGTACTTAAAGAAAGGCTTATGTAGAAAGCCCATAAGCCTTGGCCCAAGCCCAATAAGGAAAGGAAGGGAGCTTGTATGTTGCCCTAGCTCCTTCCCTATAAATAACTCTTGTAAACCTTCATTTGAAGGTTGGTTGTTTATTTTATCACATTTCCTACACTTAACCTTATTCGTGTGTGTGTTATAGTGGTCAACCGATCACTTCTTCATCTATATTTCTTATATTGATGCTTGTGTTACAAACATGGTGACCTAACATATTTGCTCCCTGTGATTACGAAGTAAAAGAATTGATTGGTTCATGTTTTGGTTTCTCGGTCAATACAAGTCAAAGATATCGGACAAGCATGTCCGATATCGGGTAAAACTAAAAGATGTTCTTGGGCAGATTTTAGTTATCGGATAGAAAAGATAGAAGGCGTTCTTGGGTTTTTCTTGTTCGTGTGATATTCAAGTTATCAAGGGGTTGATTGGTTTATACGTTCTCGACTAGCTTCTTATCGAACGTACTTGGTTTAAGTGTTTGTGTGTGATACTCATAGAGGCATCTATTTTAGATGCTTAGTTTCATATTGGTTTTATTGTCCATTACACTTGCGTTCAAATAGCCACGAAAGGTTAGGTTTTCTTTTATCCCTTTTATTAATTAATTATTGTATTAATTAATTGTTTATTAATTACGTGTTTAACTTAATTGCAATTACTAGATCTTTATCCGCTGCGTACTCGTATGCATTAATTGGTAAACGTAGTTCTAAAATCCCAGCAGAATCTAGCAGAATGCATTAGGATTGAATCATTAATCACAAAGATAATATGATAAAAGCTCACTCTTGTTTATGTCATGTCTTCATTTATAATTATCATGAACAAAGAGAGGCCTCTAACAATGTAGATCGATAGACCAGAAACTTTGTAGACCAAAATTGCTTACTTCTATCATTTATGTGCAGAATACAATGAACCATAGACCAATATCCCTTTTGTTTGCTGTTATAGTCTATTTTCTGCACAAAATTGGTTACTATCCAAGTACACTTGGTGAGATGATATAATACGCTATTGGTGCAGCTGTCACATGGCCTTGCCCTTTTGTTTCGGTATGTCAATTTATTAATCTTATTAATACATATATCTGTTGTATTCAACTTGAGTAATGGGTTGGGGCTTAAAAAATTAATAATTTGTTGCTCTTATAAATTAAGTAGGTTTTGATATCTTATACTATGTTTGTGGGTTGTATAATTGCAGGTGGTACGTCAGGATGATGTGTGAAGATGATCCATGATTACTCATATTATCTACTTCGACTTTAGTTCTAATTTTTCAGTTTCCATGTAGTAAAATTTCGAAGACTATTCTGGATGAAGTTAACCTTAATCGGGTTAAAACTTTTGTTATGTATATGAAAATACTTAATGGTTTTACGTTCTACGGCTTTGACTCATTAATCTTTTGTATGTTCTGCTTTATATCGTATTAAATTAGAATTGTTCTTAGGTCCTACAACTGTTTTATGAAAGTATATTGAAAATAAAAATTTGTAAAAATTGAAAGCGTCTTTAGTGTATGTATGTCAGGACACTAAATTAGGTCCGAAATGGTGTATGTGTATTAGGACCTTTTTTATGCACTCAAATAAGAGTTAATGCAACACACAATTTCATCCTAAGAAAACACTTTATGGGACGCATGAATGCGTCTTAATACATGATAGAATATTGGCGCATTTTAGAAAACTTTAAAGCGTCCTATTAACTTGTCTATTATGACACAAATTGCGTCGTATAAAACATTTTATGAGACTATTTTTTTTGTTTCATAATATTGGCACTTATTAGGATGATTATAAGAGTCTTAATAATTTTTACATTTTATACAACGCCTTTATATGTGACACTTATATCATTGGTCTTATTATGCTAAAGGTCCTATAAAGTAATCTGATATGACACAATTCGGCGTCCTATAAAACCTGATTTCTTGTAGCAGCTTGCACAATATCTTCAACACGACCTAAATCAGACGACTTTTTTTTTTACCATGAGAGACTTTCTCTTTTGTCATTTTGTGAGAAAAAAAGTAAACTTCAAAAATATTATTTTATTCCTTTTGTCCTCTCCAAATGTCAAGTGACTTACGACTTGGTACTTTGAGCAACTTTTCAACTTTTTACTTTTTGTTTTTTTTTTATGAAAAATGTGATTACTTTTAATAATAATTTATTATATTTTAAAACCTTTTTTAAATACTTTTAACAGTATTAAGATAAAATTATTCTAGCGACTGAAGCTACCAAACTGAGCGACATTACATACTTTAAGCGAATTTTCAACTTTACCAAGTACTCTTTTAATCTTAGAAACACAAACAAAAAACCCTATACCCACACGAACCAATAAACCATCTTCTCCGAATTTAATCGTGTTACCTGGAAAAAACTCTTACAATGTTTTATATTAAGGTATGCATATATACATATGTTCCTTAATGAGCTTCACAGATTCCTAAGTTGTATGCAGCTCGTGTTTCCTATATCTTTTGTAACAACGCGCATTTTTCGGGTTACTTTTCATATTTTTGAAAATTTACTATTCACATTTACTATTCACTTTCACTATTCATCCCGTAAAATTTTTAATCCACATTCTCGTAAGATAAATTATTTTAGTAATAACCTGAGAGTTCGACCATCGTTAGATCATTTTCGCAAAAGTTATTAAGTAAACATCGTTTTAAAGTTTCGTTTTAGACGGTCCACCGTTTAAACATCATGCGCATAACGAAAATCAACTCTGACAATTTTCCTCGCATCAAATAAATTTTTAGATCACTCATGATTAATTTGAGAATTTTTAAGATTTATTATTTTTAATATTACCAAATAAGCCCAGCGCAGAACAAAACTAAACTTACGTTTTAAACAATTCTACTTACACCCAGGCTTAACGATTCCTGCACTGTGTTTCTAATATGTTTTTGACACTTTTAAATTTTTTAGAAAAGTCAAACATATTTCCCTCCTCCTTTGACCATAAAGGAATTAACGTTATACGTTCTACATTTTTGCATAAATCGCGTAACTTTTAAACTTCACAAATAACTGTTAAGTTATCCCGCGTATGAAGAAAACCATATTTTAACATCTCATATCACTTTTAGACTAATTTTAGTCTACTCTAAATAAATTCACGGTCGTTTCCCTGAAATTTCGTTCTTTTCCGATAAACTGCGAATTACGCGTTTTTGACCCGTATTTCCAGCTTTAAGCAGCGTTTTTGCACCCAATAAGACTTATCACCCATTTTATATTTTTATATGGAGTATAATGATGAGTTTCATCATTCCTGCAAGTTTCATATTTTTACGATACCCGGTTTTACGTTTTATGGCTTCGGTTAGCATTTAACGGAACCAAAACTCACTCCGTAATCAAGATAATACCAAAACTATCCACCTAAGTCATCTTATCTCTATATGAACGAAATTAGG
The DNA here is from genome assembly GCA_019973895.1 of Chrysanthemum seticuspe. Taxonomy (NCBI): domain Eukaryota; kingdom Viridiplantae; phylum Streptophyta; class Magnoliopsida; order Asterales; family Asteraceae; genus Chrysanthemum; species Chrysanthemum seticuspe. The sequence continues at coordinate 161,556,551 of BPTQ01000002.1, forward strand.
GAGGGGAGTCATCACCTTGGTGTCAAAATCCTAAGCATGCTTCCTTTAGATCATTTACATGTGTAAATTTAACCATGGTTAGTTTTTAACCCAATATATAGTTAACTAAAATCTTTAGCCTATAAATACCAAGCATAAACCTTCATTTATTCTTGCACCACCCCTTCTTAACATCTAAAGTCCTAAACCTAAGGCATTTCTTAAAAATCTTGTAAGAACATTCATGTGTTCTTGAAGAAAAACTAGCGTTTGATCTTCGTTCTTGGAAGTTTTCAAGAAAGAGTCGTTATAATCTTCAAATAACTTCAAGTCTCCAAAAAGACGTTGTTATAATCTTCATTTCTTCTTCGGGTTCTCAAAAAGGCGTTGTTATAATCTTCTAATAGCCTCGGGTTTTCGAAGATTGCAAATTCTACGTCGAAGCTCCGCTTATATTTCTTTTTTCTGTAATACTCAAGCATTCTATATTAAGGTAAGTATTTATAAAACTCAAACTTATATAAATACTTATAAACTTTGTTAGTTTATTTATTGTATTTATAAACTCTTAATATATCATAGAATCAAGTAATTAAAATACATGTTTTACGTATTAAGTGCTACAATAGTAGGGAGCTTCATGTGAGGGGTTTCATTTGAGTAAAATGTATCGACGAGTTGCTGGATTTACGACTTAAAGTGTCCTAGCTCCTCGAACGTTTACTGCATGACCTCTGAATTGTGATGGCCCGAACGGTAGTACGAGTTATACAAACTAAAACCATTTCTATAAACAAACATACAAATACTACATCACGATCAATATAGAGACGTATATTGTTTTGTTATTTCTTTCGCATCATTATTTCAAACCTAAGTCGCAACATCCTATTCTAGGTTGCTCGTAGAAGTTCTCATGGCATATCCATCATTCTCATTATACATTTGCTATCATTTACTTTGAGGTGAGTCATAGCCCCTACTCTTTTAATACTTGTTTTACAAATTCTTTGGGGGAGATACATGCTCAACTATTTTCATTTACTTTTATAAGTACTTTAAACTTTTACTGATTACCGTGAGTCATAGCCCCTACTCTTTTAATACTTGTTTTACAAACTCTTTGGGGGAGATACATGCTCAACTATTTTCATTTACTTTTATAAGTACTTTAAACTTTTACTGATTACCGTGAGTCATAGCCCCTACTCTTTTAATACTTGTTTTACAAACTCTTTGGGGGAGATACATGCTCAACTATTTTCATTTACTTTTATAAGTACTTTAAACTTTTACAGATTACCGTGAGTTCATAGCCCCACTTTCTATTATTTAATTGTTTTACAAACCCTTGGGGGAGATACATGCTTTATTTTTAAACTGAACACATTGCTTTGAAACTATATGTTTATCTGAACTGAATGTTTATTTATGCTAAGTAACAGTATTGTTATATGTGAATTGCAGTTATATAATTATGTGCATATATAATTGTATCAAACCAAAGCGGGCTCGAGTATCATATACTTGAGGCAGCCGTATCAAACAAAAGCGGGCTCGAGTATCATATACTTGAGGCAGCCGTATCAAACAAAAGCGGGCTCGAGTATCATATACTTGAGGCAGCCGTATCAAACAAAAGCGGGCTCGAGTATCATATACTTGAGGCAGCCGTATCAAACAAAAGCGGGCTCAAGTATCACAACGTATTGAGGCAGCCGTATCAAACAAAAGCGGGCTCAAGTATCACAACGTATTGAGGCAGCCGTATCAAACAAAAGCGGGCTCAAGTATCACGTATTGAGGCACCCAACATATCTTTGGGTATAGGCACCCAACATATCTTTGGGAATAGGCACCCAACATAACTTTGGGTAGTGGCACCCAGCATAATTTGGTTTCATCATGAGCTTAGTGCAATAATAAATGTTTTGTTTTCAAACCATTGGTGTGAATTTATAACTCACACTACAAACATTATGTGTTCAACTGATTTTCTAAACTCTATGAATTTCACTCAACCTTTGTGTTGACAGTTTTAAGCATGTATTTCAGGTCCATAATGTCGGAAGCTGGCACGGATGAGCAAAGATACTGAAGAAGGCTATAAATTTTATTATCATTCGAAAACCCATTTAATGTATTTTGTAAACTTGGAACCATCTGGGACCTCATTTTTGTAAACTCTGATATTTATATAAATCGAATGATAAATCTTTTAAAACGACTCCATTAGAGTACGTTTTCTATTGTTATGACTGTTGTGCCATGAAGTAACACCCAGTTTGAATTCCGCTGCGTGTCACGAAATTGGGGGTGTTACAGATTGGTATCAGAGACACAGTTATAGAGAAACGGGTCTAATTGAGACTTAAACTATAACTACTTTTACAAGCAAAAACATTTTATAGCCTTCCGTTCTCCGTGCCTTCCATCCTCCAGACGATTATGTGACTTTTAGGCTTTTTAAGCTATATAAACATACTATTATATTGATATATACACTTGACATAATTTCAATCATAAACAATGTACTAAACATATCTGCGTATGCTTATTCTAAGGCATTACGGCATAATCATATTTTTCTAATCTCCCAATCATGCATCTACTCGTGCTTTTTAGGATTACGAAACTTTATCCAAGACATTGTAACTGATTACAATGGTCTTTCCTACTTCCTAGACATTGTGAGATACAATGGTCTCTATTACATTCTCAGACACTGTAAATCCTACAGTGGTCTCTATTACATTCTCAGACACTGTAAATCCTACAGTGGTCTCATTTATTTCTCAAGACATTGTGGGTTACACAATGATCTCTCCATCCTTTCTCAAGACATTGTGAGTTGCACAATGGTCTCAACTACTCCTCAGATATTGTAAGTTATACAATAGTCTCTAAAAATTATCTTATAAATATATTTTCCTAGACACTTCAATATTAGTAACACACATTGAATTCCGGGACGGAATTCCTATTAAGGTGGTGAGACTGTAACAACGCGCATTTTTCGGGTTACTTTTCATATTTTTGAAAATTTACTATTCACATTTACTATTCACTTTTACTATTCATCCCGTAAAATTTTTAATCCACATTCTCGTAAGATAAATTATTTTAGTAATAACCTGAGAGTTCGACCATCGTTAGATCATTTTCGCAAAAGTTATTAAGTAAACATCGTTTTAAAGTTTCGTTTTAGACGGTCCACCGTTTAAACATCATGCGCATAACGAAAATCAACTCTGACAATTTTCCTCGCATCAAATAAATTTTTAGATCACTCATGATTAATTTGAGAATTTTTAAGATTTATTATTTTTAATATTACCAAATAAGCCCAGCGCAGAACAAAACTAAACTTACGTTTTAAACAATTCTACTTACACCCAGGCTTAACGATTCCTGCACTGTGTTTCTAATATGTTTTTGATGCTTTTAAATTTTTTAGAAAAGTCAAACATATTTCCCTCCTCCTTTGACCATAAAGGAATTAACGTTATACGTTCTACATTTTTGCATAAATCGCGTAACTTTTAAACTTCACAAATAACTGTTAAGTTATCCCGCGTATGAAGAAAACCATATTTTAACATCTCATATAACTTTTAGACTAATTTTAGTCTACTCTAAATAAATTCACGGTCGTTTCCCTGAAATTTCGTTCTTTTCCGATAAACTGCGAATTACGCGTTTTTGACCCGTATTTCCAGCTTTAAGCAGCGTTTTTGCACCCAATAAGACTTATCACCCATTTTATATTTTTATATGGAGTATAATGATGAGTTTCATCATTCCTGCAAGTTTCATATTTTTACGATACCCGGTTTTACGTTTTATGGCTTCGGTTAGCATTTAACGGAACCAAAACTCACTCCCTAATCAAGATAATACCAAAACTATCCACCTAAGTCATCTTATCTCTATATGAACGAAATTAGGGAGGGGAGTCATCACCTTGGTGTCAAAATCCTAAGCATGCTTCCTTTAGATCATTTACATGTGTAAATTTAACCATGGTTAGTTTTTAACCCAATATATAGTTAACTAAAATCTTTAGCCTATAAATACCAAGCATAAACCTTCATTTATTCTTGCACCACCCCTTCTTAACATCTAAAGTCCTAAACCTAAGGCATTTCTTAAAAATCTTGTAAGAACATTCATGTGTTCTTGAAGAAAAACTAGCGTTTGATCTTCGTTCTTGGAAGTTTTCAAGAAAGAGTCGTTATAATCTTCAAATACCTTCAAGTCTCCAAAAAGACGTTGTTATAATCTTCATTTCTTCTTCGGGTTCTCAAAAAGGCGTTGTTATAATCTTCTAATAGCCTCGGGTTTTCGAAGATTGCAAATTCTACGTCGAAGCTCCGCTTATATTTCTTTTTTCTGTAATACTCAAGCATTCTATATTAAGGTAAGTATTTATAAAACTCAAACTTATATAAATACTTATAAACTTTGTTAGTTTATTTATTGTATTTATAAACTCTTAATATATCATAGAATCAAGTAATTAAAATACATGTTTTACGTATTAAGTGCTACAATAGTAGGGAGCTTCATGTGAGGGGTTTCATTTGAGTAAAATGTATCGACGAGTTGCTGGATTTACGACTTAAAGTGTCCTAGCTCCTCGAACGTTTACTGCATGACCTCTGAATTGTGATGGCCCGAACGGTAGTACGAGTTATACAAACTAAAACCATTTCTATAAACAAACATACAAATACTACATCACGATCAATATAGAGACGTATATTGTTTTGTTATTTCTTTCGCATCATTATTTCAAACCTAAGTCGCAACATCCTATTCTAGGTTGCTCGTAGAAGTTCTCACGGCATATCCATCATTCTCATTATACATTTGCTATCATTTACTTTGAGGTGAGTCATAGCCCCTACTCTTTTAATACTTGTTTTACAAACTCTTTGGGGGAGATACATGCTCAACTATTTTCATTTACTTTTATAAGTACTTTAAACTTTTACTGATTACCGTGAGTCATAGCCCCTACTCTTTTAATACTTGTTTTACAAACTCTTTGGGGGAGATACATGCTCAACTATTTTCATTTACTTTTATAAGTACTTTAAACTTTTACTGATTACCGTGAGTCATAGCCCCTACTCTTTTAATACTTGTTTTACAAACTCTTTGGGGGAGATACATGCTCAACTATTTTCATTTACTTTTATAAGTACTTTAAACTTTTACAGATTACCGTGAGTTCATAGCCCCACTTTCTATTATTTAATTGTTTTACAAACCCTTGGGGGAGATACATGCTTTATTTTTAAACTGAACACATTGCTTTGAAACTATATGTTTATCTGAACTGAATGTTTATTTATGCTAAGTAACAGTATTGCTATATGTGAATTGCAGTTATATAATTATGTGCATATATAATTGTATCAAACCAAAGCGGGCTCGAGTATCATATACTTGAGGCAGCCGTATCAAACAAAAGCGGGCTCGAGTATCATATACTTGAGGCAGCCGTATCAAACAAAAGCGGGCTCGAGTATCATATACTTGAGGCAGCCGTATCAAACAAAAGCGGGCTCAAGTATCACAACGTATTGAGGCAGCCGTATCAAACAAAAGCGGGCTCAAGTATCACAACGTATTGAGGCAGCCGTATCAAACAAAAGCGGGCTCAAGTATCACGTATTGAGGCACCCAACATATCTTTGGGTATAGGCACCCAACATATCTTTGGGAATAGGCACCCAACATAACTTTGGGTAGTGGCACCCAGCATAATTTGGTTTCATCATGAGCTTAGTGCAATAATAAATGTTTTGTTTTCAAACCATTGGTGTGAATTTATAACTCACACTACAAACATTATGTGTTCAACTGATTTTCTAAACTCTATGAATTTCACTCAACCTTTGTGTTGACAGTTTTAAGCATGTATTTCAGGTCCATAATGTCGGAAGCTGGCACGGATGAGCAAAGATACTGAAGAAGGCTATAAATTTTATTATCATTCGAAAACCCATTTAATGTATTTTGTAAACTTGGAACCATCTGGGACCTCATTTTTGTAAACTCTGATATTTATATAAATCGAAAGATAAATCTTTTAAAACGACTCCATTAGAGTACGTTTTCTATTGTTATGACTGTTGTGCCATGAAGTAACACCCGGTTTGAATTCCGTTGCGTGTCACGAAATTGGGGGTGTTACATCTTTCACGACTAGTATAACCATGTAATAGTCTATAGCTAATGCTTGTGCTGCAGGAAGTAGAGTCTATAACCCCCCATTATTATAGAAACTAAAAGAACAAAGATGGTCTAACACCACATGCCTTTCTCACTGAGAAACACAAAGCTCTGGTCAAAGATGGAGAGATATGGATGAAAGAAATTGCTCAACATGTATAGTGGTAGCAGCACTTATTGTCACCATGGTATTCACTGCTGCTTTAACAGTTCCAGGTGGATATGCCCAAATCAATGACAAGAACAATGGTATCCCCGTTTTCTATTCAAAAGCAGCCTTTAAGGTTTTCGTTGTGGCAGATGCCATCTCTCTATTCTCTTCTTTAGCTTCAATTCTTCACATGTTCTTATCTATCTTCACCTCTCATTATGCTGAACATGATTTTTTGGAATCATTGCCAAAAAGTTGATAGTTGGTCTATCATATCTTTTCCTATCTATTATAACCATGATAATCGCTTTTAGCGTCAGCTTTTTCGTACTTTACCATAATAGCTTGCTATGGATACCTATCCTTATCTGCATAATTGCTGTCATTCCATTGACTCAGATAATTAAGCTGCAATGTTTTCTATTTTCAGATGTATTTAACTCAACATCTGGTTCTCGGTTTAAGCCCAGGAAACAAGTTCTTTACTATGAAAACCCAAGGGTCTAAACATTGTTGTTTTATGATTGTAAGTCTATTTTTAATACTCGTGAAAGGGTTGTAAGTTTAATGTAGATGATAAAATATTTTTCCTAAGACATGCAAAATATGTTCTCTTAGCATTCGTTTTATTACTTATTTGTGTTCCTAAGCTATAGAGTATAGATCCAGTGACTCGAGTGATATTTACAACAAGGGGCATTAATTGGGCATTCTCTAGCTTCACCTGTTAGTGGATGGGAGAGAAAGAAACGTCAATTATTTTCTATTTAATTGGTTACAGAGGATGAGTAATTACATAGCAAAATGTGACGAACTTCCCAAGCTTTTTGGAACAATTTACACAACCACAGACACAATTTGATAAAGTACTTATATAGTATCATTGTTATAAGTGACTTATTCAAACCAGTTTCAACAAACCGAAACTTCAAGCTAACATAAAAAGATTGGTGGAAATAGTATCCGTGTAGCTTACAAATGCTCAAAAAAGGAACTACAATATGAATAAGAAAGGAATAACAAAGTAAGAAAGCAAGAATTGCTACTAAAAAAGTGCAGAAACAACATGACATCTCTCAAATGGAAGTAAATTAATTTAACTTGCCCTTTTTACAATTGAAACTCAGAGTTCGTATACGGGAATAAACTAAAAAAAGGAACATCAAGATCATATAACAAAACTATAGTTACATTAATCCCGTTATCATTTATTATGAGCAAATTTCTTGATTCTAAAATATTTTATGTCAAAAGAACATACTCCCAAAAGTCCATCATCAAGTGAACACTGAATACTACAAATTATACCATATTCACCAAAAGTCACACACACAACTCATCCAAGGTGATTATCGAGTAACTGAAGGTTCACCTACCATTATTTTAACTCTTAATTAGAAGTTAATGACAAATTGTGAAATTGACATATCACTTTTTAATTTTATATCTGGCTTAAACATTTCATTATCATAAGCAATAGCAAATCACCATTAGAGCATTAGGTGTGATGACATACCATAGTTACTCATTCGAGGCCTACGGAGTGCCACACCATTATAACAAACCTCTACAATTAATCTCTCCTCACTCACAACTAACATCAATTTACTCATTTGTAACCCCACCACTTACAACTTAAAAAAAATAATAATAATAAAATAAAAAATGTAACGTTTTAATTTTTATCCGTTCCACAACGTCTCCATCTCACAAAAGTACAACATTTACTCTCGCCGTGTAGACGACGAGGGTGAAAACGGCGAGCTATAACAAAGGGGGCCGGTGTCACGGCTAGCCACAAAGAGGCTGCCAAGGTGGCATGACGAGGCACGAAACACATGAGACCGTGTGCTGCTCTTAGGTAGCATCTTAATATGTCAACCAATTTTTAGACAGGGAGCACGTTACATGAAGTGAATTACAACTCATACTCAGTCATCCACGTTTCCATTCTGATTTCTTTATTATTACAATAATTGCAAAAATAATAATATGATTGTCTTCGTCATCGTTAATTCATCATCAACATCATCGTCTAAATGGTAATTTAGGGACTTACAAATACTCACGGTCTACTTATAACTCAATTCTATTCCATCCATATGCTTGATTGAAGCATTTATCATGGGCAAACAAATCTATCCAGGACTCTGACGCTCCGTATAACCGTTCTCGGTTATCTCTGCTCGAATCGATAGCTAACATAGAGAAGTCGAGACCAAATGATTATCTAAATTCTCAATATATTCATGATTTAAATATATGTATTTTACAAGTTATAGTTACTTAGCACAAAGTTGTAAAAGTTTTTGCTTGTATAAAAATATGAGAGGTGATATGCACATCATCAAAAGTGGTGATGTGCACATTACAAAATTACACTAGTGATGCTCATAGTACAACATTATATATGTATAATTATGGTGTCCATGTCACTTTTGATAAAGATTGTGTTTTTTTTTAACACCAACCTCTCTCTAAAACTCACATCTCTCCAACCTCTCACTAAAACTCACCCACCCAAATCCAATCCCTTTTCTCCGGCGGTCGGTTTCGACCGGCCGTCCGGATCTTTCTTGTATTTTATTTTCCCTCAATAAAAGGCTTGCTCACAGATCTGTCATCACTCGCCGCTGCCGTTGTTGTCGCTGCCGCCACCTGCTCAGTCTGCTCAGATCTGTTGTGGTCCGCCATCGATAGCTTGCTGTAGCCTTGGGTTTTGATTCTAGATTTGTTGGGTTTTGCTCTGGCTCCTTTTAGGATGCTTGGTTTTATCTTCTATGTATGTTTTCTGTACTTTGTGTACTTTTGTCAAGCTACATCTTTGTATGGTTGTGTCTCCTTAAAGCTCACTTTGGTGATTCCCCCCACCCTTGTATGGTGTAGCTGTGGTCGGTCACAACTATTAGGGTGTATGCTTTCTTTTGGCTTAACTTGTTGCCTCGTGTATTTTGTTTGGCAAGTCGGCTTCGACTTTGCCCTTTATGTTCGATGTAACATGTTGTGTGCAAATTTCCTCCATTTGTGAGGTGTGATATGAAATGTAACCTTTGTTAAAAAAAATGTCACTTTTGATAGTATGTATATCACCTCTCTAAAAATATGTTGACTGATTAAATGTGTTAAGGATCTACCTAACAATAGTTGTTGAGAAGTAATTGACACACTTTCATTTTTTATATAGACACTTACAATACAAGCAGCTAAAACAATTTATACTAATAATACAACTGTCTAATGCATAATATGAAATGTCTCAATAAAATTTGAGAGTGTGTCAATCACTTCTCATAGTTGTTGCAAGATCCAGATCCACTTTTAATAAGCACAATTACTTATTAATATATCTCCCTCTTACAATATTTTATGATTTAATCTAGACTTTGATTTTAATATTTTATGATTTAATCTAGACTTTGACTTTATAACTCGTTCATACGTATATAAAATGAGCAATGCTAGGGTCACATAAACTTTTCACAAAAAATCCTCACTCGCTGAGATGTAACAAATCCCATATAAAATACAGATGTATCGTTTTGTTCTAACATCTGGTTAAAAACCACCCATCACCACCTACCACGATTTGTTTATCACTTTATTGTATGTAATCGTCCCCAAGGTTTGATCAAATTGTAAGTTTCGTCCTAAAGAGTTTAAAAGTGCAGAGATCGTCTTTTTTCGAAACCTTTTTGCAAAATTTGGTCCTTTTTAAAACTTTTTTTGGTCCTTAAGGTTTGGTCAAATTGTAGGTTTCGTCTTAAATAGGGACCAAAATTTGCAAAAAGGTTTCAAAAAGGAACGATATCTGCACTTTCAAACTATTTATGACGAAACTTGCAATTTAGCTAAACCTTAATGACGATTTATGCAATTTACTCTATTTATTATATGAAAACAATAACCAAAATTGGCTACACATGCATATGATCCTGACATGCAAATATATGTGAATAGAAACATCATACATATTTGGTTTGTACTCTGATTTTAAGAGATTTCTATAGACATTTATTTTCTTGAAGGGACGTATTTAATGTGTAAAAATTCATTTGTTTCGAAAAACATTGGTGTAACATAGAAATGCCTTTTTTTTTTTTTTTTTTTTTTTTTTTTTTTTTTTTAATTATAATTTTTGACATTTTGGCCGATCCATGATGTTGAGTCCACCGCCACCGACACAATCTGGGTAAAACCATCTTTTTTTTTTGGAACGTCCACACTACCACATCAATGTTATTTGAACATAGCAAAAATTGGAATTTGAGAATCCTCACATTTTAGTGAGGCTAGTCACAAGTTTTTACCGATAGACACCCTTTGTTGGTTACGAGCATACATATGCAGGGTCAAGATGACGTAAAATCTCGTGGCTAAAGTCAAGATTAATGCCCATCTTTACATCTTCTTTGACGTGGTAGTCTAAACAACCCTTTGGACGCTTCTTTGGTGTTACCGAAATTACTTCACTTTTGCGTCTTCAAGGTCATATGCTGAGCTTTCTCTACAACGATGTTAAACTATTTTCTTTCACCTGGATTTACAATGGACATAAGAAATTTTTTCTTAATAATTGTATTGAGTTGTTCGATAAACCTTTGTAACACTCTTTCCAACTTTTTGTAATTTGTTCTTTTGTTCCTAGCGCCTTTCTAGGCTTTATAAAATTTGCCGTTCGAAAAAAGTGACGAAAATTAAATTTAACTATTTAATGACAGGGCAGTATCTCAATTTGCAGAAAAGCCTATATATTCTTTACTAAAACATGTTTATCAATAGAGAGTGATTTGCCCACTCTCATAAATACCCTCATATTATTTTTAGTTATGTTTATTGATAACATCAAATAGTCCTGAATATTAAGTGTCAATTTCCCCCGATAATTCTCGTATTTTATATCATTTATATGGATTTACGCTTGTTTTCCTCTATATTTCACTTTCAGGTAAATTACGAGCATTGGAGCTAATGAGACGCGGATTTGGAGATTTTCTTAAGAGATTCATGATAGTATGCCTACTGTGAAGAAGTTACGGCGTAACTCCATCTCTCTCTCACATTGCGCCGTAGCTAGCGGCGTGACTCAGAAGACCAACTCAGCAATCAATTATGGCGTAACTCCCAACTAAGGGCTACGCCGTAACCAACTAGGTCAAAGGATGTTCCACGCCGCCATCAGATACGCCGTAACTCCTTCCAATGATTACGGCGTAATCAATACAAATGTAACCTTTACCGAAGATACGGCGTAACCCATTCCATGTGTTACGCCGTAACCAACTTAACAAGAGCATTATTATATAATTATAGAGGTTACGGCGTAACTCTCAACTCAAGTTACGCCGTAACTAGATCGTGCCTATAAATACAAGCCCTAATTTCTGCATTTCACATCATTCACTCCACACCAAAAAGTAGAGAACGTGAAGAGGGGTCTAAAGGCAGATCTTGAAGAGCATACGGAGCCATCTCCAAGGGAGAAATCACTCCCTAACGATAAGCTTTAGCGATTATTTTCTCTTTTACTTTCTGTTAGGATTTAGAAAATCCGTTGGTTAAAGTTTCGGTCACCTCAAGTATATGTATTCGTTAGAAAGCTCGTAGTCGTAGTCAAGTTATGTTAATAAGTGGTTAGTTAAGTAACACCGTGGAGGACGGACGGGTCTTTACCCACTGTATGCCTGATCCACAGCCCGTAGGAGGCGTATCTTGTAAGAAACTATAAATACACTCTACCTCCCGAGATAGAGGGTTGGAGCTTCAATACCATTTTTCTTTGTTTCATCAAGTTCCCACTTCTCTCTCTAGAACCTCATTCATACGCCCACTTTTGTTATGTTATGATGTGTTTGTGGAATCGAATATGTTACAAATGGTATCAAGAGCCATAGTTTGATCATTCATCTTTCATGTTCTTGAATTTCTAGTGGATTTCATAAGGGTTTTGGGTTTGAATGAGTTTAGAGTAGTTTGCACCAATTGGATCATTTCTAGTGTTAAAGTTTGGATTTTGATTGTACTTTTGTGTTTAGACTCATCATAAGTGTTTAGGTTTTGATTTGTAAGGCTTGAATCATCGTGGTTGGGCTGTTTTTGGATTGAAAAGTGGTGGTTTTTGAATATTGGTACAAAGCGAGTTGAGTCTCGTTGAGATATTCTTGCGTGCGAGTTGCCATGTTCTGTGAAGCGAGTTGTCATATAAGCGAGTTGTACATTAAGCGAGTTGTCGTTTAAGCGAGTTGCTTTGGAAGCGAGTTATCAGCTTATGCGAGTTGTCGTTTAAGTGAGTTGCTTTGGAAGCGGGTTATCAGTTTATGCGAGTTGTCATTTAAGCGAGTTGTATCTTAAGCGAGTTGTCATTTAAGCGAGTTGCTTTGGAAGCGAGTTGTCAGCTTATGCGAGTTGTCATTTTATGCGACTTGACTATTAAGCAAGTTGTCTTCAAAGCGAGTTGATCAGAGTGCGAGTTATCTTGAGTGCGACTTGTCATGTATACCACTTATCTATCGAGACTTGTCATTTCCTCGTGTAACATTTTACAGTTTCTCTTTTGATTTAGTAAAATACAGTGAAAGAATCTATTTCCCGGTTTAATCAAAGAGTTATAAAATCCTGTAGAATCTGTAATCATGTCTACCAACGTGCCTACAATCATCTCTTCTGTTGCTGAGGACGTTCAAGCTACAGGATCAGATACTCGTCCACCTATGTTGGACAGAACTGATTATGACTCATGGGCTCAACGAATCAGATTGTACTGCTTGGGTAAGGAAAATAGGGTTAACATTCTCAAATCAATTGATGAAGGACCGTACCAAGTTGAGACTACCAGAGATATACTTGAAACTGCCGTTGATGGCTCAGTTACATTAGGATTGGATAGAGCAAAGACATATGATGAACTTACTGATAAGGAGAAAAAGAGATACGATGCTGATATTAGGGCCTCAAACATTGTACTTCAGGGTCTACCAAAGGACATCTACAAGTTAATCAATCACAACACTGAAGCCAAAGCAGTTTGGGACAATGTCAAGATGCTTCTCTCCGGTTCAGAATTAACTAAAGAAGACAGAGAGTCTCAACTGTATGATGATTTTGAGAACTTCAAGATGAACCCAGGGGAAAATGTCACTGAATACTATGTGAGGTTCCACAAGCTCGTGAATGACATGAGGAATATCAAAATGACTATGCCAAATATTCAGCTCAATTCAAAGTTTGTGAACAACATGAATCCCGAATGGCACAAATTTGTCACTTTCGTCAAGCTAACCAAAGGTTTGAGGCACACCAACTATGAGCAATTGTATGCATACTTGCTTCAGAATGAGAAACATGACATGTTTGAACGAATGATCCTGGAAAAGTTCAAAACTAATTAAGGTGATGCAAGCTCGTCAAATGATTCAACTGCATTCTACACAAATTTAGGAATAACCACCAAAGCATCTCAAGTGATACCAACTGGTAATGGTAATCACAAACTCATTCCAGATCTAGGGTATAAGCCTCCAGATTCAGAAACATTCATGGAAAATCTTGTTAATCAACTGTCTCTTATGGTTAGGCAAAATCTGAATCTCACTCCACACACCAACAATAACCTCATAATAGCTTCCAATCCCCACAATCAAGCTAGTGTTAGAGATGGAAAGGTAGTAGTGCAGAGTGTGCAAGGAAGACAGAATGCATACCTTCCACATAATGAGCAAGGGAACGTTGGAGCTGGATATGGGAATGTTGGAGCTGGATATGGGAATGCTGGTGCTGGATATGGGAATGCTGGCAGTGGTGGCAGATATATGGGTAATCGGAATCGTGGAAGGAACATGGCTCAGGGTCAAGTAAAGCCCATTAAATGTTACAACTGTGGTGGAGAAGGACACATCGCAAGGAATTGCACTCTTCCAAAACGTCCACAAAATGTAGAGTACTTCAGGGACAAGATGCTGCTAGTCCAAGCTCAAGACAGTGGAGCAATGTTGAATGAGGAAGAATTGCTATTTCTTGCTGAGGAAAATGCCAGAACTTATGATGCTGATGTGGATGAACAGGCAATGCAGGGTATGGGTCAGAACAATCCCAATGCATTTCAAGTCGCAGACTGTGATGCATTTGATTCAGATGTTGATGATGAACTAACTGCCAGACCATCTTCATGGCTAATATCTCACCAATGGTAACTCCAAGGGCTTCTTCACCTAAACAGGCCGCTCCTTCCAGGGAATCTATCATCTCAGAGGTATTAAAACTATACGATGAGGTTGATGTGCAAAAGACACATGACAAAGTACAATCAACTGAAATTATTGAATCAGATATTGAAAATATGGGTAATAGCAATGTTGTCCCATATGAAAGTGAGATTGTACCCAGTAATGCATCTTCTGCAGTCAATGATGACTATGTTTTTTATGAATTCACTGCATGTGCCCCTGATGATTCTATTATTTCTGAACTAAACACATATAAAGAACAAGTTGCTATATATGAACAACGTGTTATGTTTGAACTGACTACCCGTGAGCAGGAGATGGATGACCAAATGCGTACAATTATCAGAAAAAGCAATTTTAGGGAAGAAATGTTAAAACAAGAGTTAGATTCCTTACAAGAAAAGCTTAACAAAACTGTTAAACAGAAACAAGAACTTCAAGATAATGTGAAAGTACTTAAACAAGAATTCAATGCTAAGGAATCAAAACTTTTAAATGAATTTTCCAACCTAAAAAGTTTAAAGAACAAACTTGAAAATAAATTGTACGTACAAGGGAACACCATTCAGACTGCTCACATGATCACTAAGCATAGAGTTCTAAGTGATAAGCATAGTGTTCCACTTGTAGATGATCCATATCCTAAGGCGTGTAGTAAGGCTAAAGCAGCTCAAAAAGTAAACTACGATGGAAATGAGATTCTTAAGCCTAGACAAAAACCCACTTGTGCTGAGTGCTCAGAGGAAGATAGAAAATTAGAAGAAGTTTCTAGAAAAAAATTGGATGATAAATTTAATAGTCCTTGTGCATAAGAGATAAAATCATCGTTAAAACACCAAATTATTCTAAGGATAACTGGATTGCCTTTAATAAATTTAGACCTCAGACCCAGTTGACCCCTGAACAAATTTTCTAGAAAAAGGATCTGGACAAACAAAAAGCTGATGATTTTATTGAAAAGAATTCCCCTTGTAGGAAATTGCCTCCTGCCACTGTGTATCCTCCAAATACACCAATAAATTTAGTGCCTAGAAATCTTCCCACTAATAGCAAGACTTTAATCAGCCTTTACGTAGTTTACCAACTATTTGTTGATTTTGAGAAAACGTGTAAGAAGAGAATCACACCCACTGGGATAACTGAAGGGGAAAGGGGTTTTGAACAAACTAAAGAATGCTATTTAACTGAGGTCATGCCTTTCTTCAAACAACTTAAAGGACAACTTCAGAGTCTTCAAAAGGGAATTGACATAGAGATTAAAGAAATGAAAAAAATGTTTAATGATATGGAACTTGAGGTCAGTATGTATGAAAGTGAGCTTAAGAGTAATGAAATAAAGATAAAGAATCTGCACATCATTAATGACAATCTGATCTCTCAATGTGTTGCTAAAGATGTGTTCTACACGGTTACGAATTGTTCTATTACTGTGTCTCAATTTCATGAATTAACTGTTGCATTAAAAGTTTCCCATGATCGTGTCATTGAGCTTGAAACCACAAATTCAAAATTGCATTATAAAGTAGAACAGGATGATCATGATAATTTGGTAAAATATTATTCTAAACTGGAAGTTGAACATTTTAATTTACAACTAAAATATCAACATCTCAAAGAAAATGTTAAAAACTCAAATATCAAGACATCCTCGGATGTTCCTGAGTTTGATGCAGTTTTTGAAATAAACAAACATGATGAACAGATTCGAGCTCACTATAACACGATTAGAAGGATGAAAACCCAAATTTCACAATTAAAGGGTGAAAAGAACAATGTGAATGGCTCCCAAATGCCTCCTCCTTTAGATTCTTAGTATTCTCAAAACTTTCATCTTCAAAACATCATTAATGTATTACAACAAGAAAATGAGAGTTTTCTAGAAGAAAATGAAAAGGTTAAACGACACTTTAAAGAGTTATATGATTCAATGAAAGTCACTCGTGACAAGAACAATGAAAAAATAACTTCTTTGCAAAAGGAAATTGAGAATCTGAAGAGTCAGGTAAAAGGGAAAATGCCACTTGTTAGTAATGAGAATGTTGCATCAAAGGCATCTGCGGATTCTAAGTATACTGTGACTGTAAAATATATTCCTCCTCATCTTAGAAATAACGAACTTGTGTTTCATGCCTATTTCTTTCACCTTAAGGATAGTCTAGAATGTCTCCGTGAGATTGTAGAAGAGGATCGCATAAATAAACCACTTGATAGTGAAATTAGGTACGCATGCTTATATGCCAAACGATCTCAGGAGCTTTTAGAATGTTTAAGAGCAACATGCCCTAAATCCTTTTGTGAGAAAGATAAAGCTGTTATGCCTTGTTCTATGCCTAGTGCTAAGCATGCAACCCATGATATGCCTTGTTCTGTGCCGAAAGACAAGCATGTGAACTTTGATGTGTCTACATGTTCCAAACGATCTCAGGAGCTTTTAGAATGTTTAAGAGAAACATGCCCTAAATCCTTTTGTGAGAAAGATAAAGCTGTTATGCCTTGTTCTATGCCTAGTGCTAAGCATGCAACCCATGATATGCCTTGTTCTGTGCCGAAAGTCAAGCATGTGACCTTTGATGTGCCTAAAAGTACATGCCCTAAATCCTTTTATGAGAAAGATAAAGCTATTATGCCTTGTTCTATGCCTAGTGCTAAGCTTGCAACCCATGATATGCCTTGTTCTGTGCCGAAAGTCAAGCATGTGAGCTTTGATGTGCCTAAAAGTACTTCAGATCCAAGCACTTCTAGATCAGGAATGCAAAAAATAGCAAAACCAACTAATGTTCCCATAATTCCCTCTACAGGAGTAATCTGTGGTACAAAAGCGAGCGGGTCAAAGCCTTCAGGCAATACAAAGCAAGATAGGACCTCGCAAGCTAAGAGTGATCAATGGAAGAAAGTAGAAGACCACCCTAGGAACATTAAGTTTGATTTGAATAAAACGAATCGTGTTGATTCTAGTATTAGCTATAAGCGTACTGTAATTAATTCGAATTATGCTACTATTTGCAAAACATGTAATGAATGCTTGATTTCTGGTATTAATCATGAATGTGTTGTGAATGAGATGAGTAATACTGCAAAATCTCATATTAAAATGGTTAACACTAGACAACAGGATAAAAAGGTCAGAAGACCAAGGAGGAAGAGGGCTAGAAAACATTGGAAAGCAACAGGAAGAAAATTTAGTAATGTAGGTTATCAATGGATACCTACTGGCCGTAAATTCAATCTTAATGAGTTGTGCCCTAAATTATCTATATCAATGCCCATTAGGAAACGGATGCCTACTGGTAGAACTATACCTTTAAGAAGTGAACATACTTTGAATAGATCTACTATCTACCTCTAACGATTTCATTGACTCTTTTTCTGATGTGGATGTTCCAATCTCGTTTTCTAACCAAGTGGAACCCATTCTCGCATGGGGATCCAAACTATCTAGTCATCCGCACTTGTCTGTGTTCAACTGCAGGTCGTTCAAATCGTTTTGTGGTACCTGGACTCAGGCTGTTCCAAGCATATGACTAGAGATCGCTCGCGGCTCATGAACTTCGTGAGTAAATTTATTGGGACTGTTAGATTCGGAAACGACCATTTTGGGGCAATTATGGGTTATGGAGATTTTGTGGTTGGTGATAGTGTAATTTCCCGGGTATACTATGTTGAAGGTCTTGGTCATAATTTGTTTTCTGTCTGTCAATTCTGTGATTCTGATTTAGAAGTGGCTTTTAGAAAACATACTTGTTTCGTTAGAAAACTTGATGGTGCGGAACTTTTAAGAGGAACACGTGGTACAAACTTATACACCATCTCTATCGAAGATATGATGAAGTCTTCTCCAATCTGCTTGTTGTCAAAGGCTTCGAAAACAAAGTCATGGTTATGGCATCGTCGTCTCAATCACTTGAACTTCGGCACCATTAATGACCTTTCCAAAAATGACCTAGTAAGAGGATTACCCAGACTAAAGTATGAAAAAGATCATCTTTGTTCCGCATGCCAATTGGGAAAAAGCAAGAAATATGCCCACAAACCCAAACCCGCAAACTCAGTTATGGAAGTTCTTTATACTCTTCATATGGATCTGTACGGACCCATGATATTGCAAACGATAAATGGGAAAAAAATGTATTAGTCGTTGTTGATGACTACTCTCGATTTACTTAGGTTAAGTTTTTGAGGACAAAGGATGAAACTCCAGATGTCATCATCAAACTTATCAAACAGCTGCAGGTTCGACTTAACAAGACTGTTAGAATTATTCGAACAGAAAATGGCACTGAGTTTGTTAACAAATACCTAAGTCAATTTTATGAAAGCATTGGAATCAGTCATCAAAAAAGTGTTCCACGTACGCCTCAACAGAACGGTATAGTTGAAAGATGAAATCGGACCCTTGTTGAAGCTGCAAGAACAATGCTAATTTACTCAAAGGTTCCAATGTTTCTTTGGGCTGAAGCCATTGCCACTGCTTGCTACACCCAAAATGAAAAAACTCCATACAAACTTGTCCATAAACAAAAACCTGGTCTCTCCTACCTTCGTGTATTTGGTGCTTTGTGCTATCCAACAAATGATGGTCAAGATTTAGGTAAATTAAGAGCTAAGGCGGACATTGGAGTTTTTGTGGGTTATGCACCAAACAAGAAGGGTTACCGAATCTACAACAAAAGAACTCGAGAGATCATGAAAACTATTCACGTCACGTTCGATGAGCTGTCTGGGAAAATGGCTCCAGGACAATCAAGTTCTGAACCCGCATCTCAACATTTGTTAAGTAGTCCCATTAGTTCTTCTCTTGTACAAAATCCCTCACCAGCAATTCCATATGTACCTCCTTCGGAAGATGAGTTGAAGAAATTGTTTGATCCAATGAACACTATGAGCCTATTGCTAATGATCAGCCTAATCCATTAACAGAGGCTGCCCCTAACCCAGTCAACGTAGATAACCCTTCAGTTTCTATATCATTGAGTCAAGAAGCGCCTACTGCAGATCAATCATCATCATCATCAAATCCTCAGTCATCGAGTGTACATCATGGAAATGTTTCTGACACCTATGATGGAGATAACCCCTTTGCTACTCCCGAAGATGCTCCATTTGAGAACATATTTGCTCCTGAACCAACTTCAGAACCATCTTCCTCAGGAGATCCAAACTCTGCAACTTCAGTTCCTCAACAACAACCACACAAACACCTTAGAAAATGGAAACATGACCATCCATTGGACAACATCATTGGAAACCCTTCTCATCCAGTATCCACTCGTAAACAACTTGCAACTGATGCCTTGTGGTGCTTCTTCAACTCCGTACTATCTAAGGTCGAACCAAAAGACGTTAAAACAGCCATGACTGAAGACAGCTGGTTCAATGCCGTGCAAGAAGAAATTCATGAGTTCGATCGACTAGATGTATGGGAATTAGTACTTGCTTCTGACTGTGCTATGATCATTGCTCTAAAATGGATCTTCAAAGTAAAACTTGATGATCATGGTGATGTGCTAAAGAACAAGGCTCGATTGGTTGCAAAAGGATACCGTCAAGAGGAGGGTATTGACTTTGAAGAATCATTTGCTCCAGTTGCACGTATCGAGGCAATCAGAATCTTCCTGGCTAACGCTGCCAGTAAGAACATGGTAGTCTATCAGATGGATGTAAAGACAGCTTTTCTTAATGGAGATCTGAAAGAAGTAGTATACGTCAGCCAACCTGAAGGTTTTGTGAATCCAGAGCATCCTACTCATGTCTATCGCTTGAAGAAGGCCCTTTACAGTTTGAAGCAAGCTCCAAGGTCATGGTACGACACGCTATCGAAGTTTCTTGTATCTAATGGATTCAACAAAGGAGTAGTTGATCTGACATTGTTCACCAGAAAGTCAGGCAAACACTTAATTCATGTTCAAATCTATGTTGATGATATTATTTTTGCCTCGACTGACCCCAATGAATGTGACCTTTTTTCTAAGGAGATGGGCTCCAAATTTCAAATGTCAATGATGGGACAAATGTCATTTTTCTTGGGATTACAAATTTCACAAAGTCCCGGAGGCATTTTTATCAATCAATCTAAATATGCTAATGAAATCTTAAAGAAATTTGGATTTGATTCTTGTGACCCTGTTGACACTCCCATGGTGGAGCGTACTAAACTGGATGAGGACCACTCAGGGATAATGGTTGACCAAACTAAATATCGTAGTATGATTGGGTCCCTGATGTACCTTACTTCTAGTAGACCAGACATTCTGTTCGCTGTATGCATGTGTGCTAGATACCAGGCTAAGCCTACCAAAAAGCACCTTGAAGCGGTTAAACGGGTCTTTCGGTATCTCCAAGGAACCATCAACATGGGACTTTGGTACCCGAAGGACACCGGTATGTCACTAACAGCCTATGCAGATTCTGACCATGCAGGGTGTCAAGATACACGTCGAAGCACGTCAGGAGGTGCTCAGTTTCTGGGTGATAAGCTTGTGAGCTGGTCTTCAAAGAAACAAATGAGTACCTCTATATCCTCTATAGAAGCAGAATACATAGCCATGTCATCTTGTTGTGCTCAAATCCTATGGATGAGATCCCAATTATCTGACTATGGCTTTGAATTCAACAAAATCCCTCTGTACTGTGATAACAAGAGTGCCATTGCTCTCTCATGCAACAACGTTCAACATTCAAGAGCCAAACATATCGACATTCAACATCATTTCATCAGGGATCAAGTGGAGAACGGTGTGGTGGAACTATATTTTGTGATGACTGAATATCAATTAGCAGACATCTTCACCAAAGCTCTTCCTAGAGAACGTTTTGAGTTTATCCTTCCACGACTTGGTCTAAAGAGTCTACAACCGGAAACACTCAAACGTCTTCAAGAAGAAGACGAGGAGTAAAAGTTTTTCTTCATCCATCTCTTGTAAATATTTATTATTAAAAAAAAATTAAAAACCCATTAAAATCAGAAAATCTTTGAAAAAGATCAAAAATATTTGTTTCTTTCCATCTTTTTCTATTCTTCGATAACATCTACGGTCTTTGATTTGTCACTCTAAGAATGACACGGGTCTTTAGATGAAGTTCGATTGTTCATAACATTAAAAATAATAATAATAATAAATAAATAAAAAAATGATGGAGAAAAATGGTGGTTTATTGTCATTTCAGGCAGTAACATGTTTTTAAAGAAAGAACAGAGCCATGCTTAATCTTATTTTTCAAATCTCATGCTCAGATTCTAAAAACAAATGTTTATCACCAAAAAGACAAATGTTTCCTTCACAAATATTTTTCCTTCTATAAATTCTTCTGAAAAATATTTGTCATCTAATGAAAACTAACTCGGTCTCAATTTTTGAAAATCATCTGGACGTGTCATTTGTAAAATTCTCTATCTCTCAATCAACAACTTATGTCATTGATTGAGGGGGAGAATGCTTTCTATCAAATCCAAAGGTTATTTTTCAAAAAGAACAACAATTTACATTGTTTTTATACATTTGGATCCAGACCTAGGTTGTGTTTTCATAAGATACTTATGCATGTTTGAACTATGAAATTTAAAGTCTCAAAATCTGATCCTTATCAGTTAAAATGTTTTTCATAAAGGAAGTCACTATTCTCCTAAAAAGTTTTCAAAATTCATTTAAATCAATAGAGATCACAAATATCAAAGGATTTGAAAATTGTGATCGGGGGAGAATTTGTGATTTAAATTGGATATAAACTGATAATTCGATAAATGGTTTTGAAATATTATAACAAGCTCTCCTCCCTACATGTGCCAAACGATTTCAAAATTTCCATGCACATGTTAAGGGGGAGCATCTATATCAAACCAAAAAGGATTGAAACGTGATTGATTTGTCTCTAAGTGCAGGTTCTCCCTAATATGTGCAAAACACTTTCGAATCTCGATGCACATATTGAGGGGGAGCAACTTTTAGAAAACCACATCCTTTTCCAAAAATATCTTTAACAAAGTATTTAAAATACTAATTTTGATTGGGAAAGTGATGTCGATAATTTTAGAAAATGTTGATCAAAGAAGTGAATTCTTAATTCTCAAATCTGAGATTTTCAAGTCCTCTTGCCTCCAAAGCAATTTCAAACATACGATGCACATGTTGAGGGGGAGCTTTTTCTGAAATATCAAAAACAATTCAGGTACAAAATGCTTTGATCACATATCACAAGTACCTGGATTGATTATTCTAATGGTTTTCAATTGGTTTCAATGGTAGAAGAACAATACCAAAAAGACCGACCAAATTTATTTTATGCATGGAGATATAAGGATGGTTAGGTTAGGTATTCGTTCCCACGATCCCGCCAGAGCCGGAGGGATCTACCCAGGGACAATCCACTAGACAGTGTAGAGTCCTTAGGTATGATGAAAAAGGGAGAAAAATGAGAAATGGGAAGAGTGCCGACTGAGTCTGAGCTGGTACTGGAATAAACCCAACAAGGTTCTAGTTATGAAGTCTCGGTATGCACTGAAGGGGTTGAAGAATGAAAAAGAAATGAAATGTGAAAAGGGTGAAAAGAAATAGCCCTCCATTAATTCAACCTTAGGGTAGAAACCGGGTTCAATACATATGCTACTGGTGGTTACTAAGGTAACACCGGTATTGAAGACAAGACATTATGGACCCAGTGACGCACTGCACTAAACTTCCCACGCTACTCAAGTTCCTCTTAAAAGGACCTTTTTCATTCTCACGGGGAACCTACATTATCTATCAACTTTCTATTAGAGATTGTTGATATTGAAGAAGGAGACCCTCTCCCTAATCTCCGGCATAGGAACCAAATGTGCACTATTGAGTCTAGAGCCACGAGATCATCAATTAATCTCTCTAGGATACAATCAATGAAGACTCACTGTTTCACACAATGTGGAAAGTGAGATTATATCTTAAGAGTCCTACGCATTATCCTTATGGTATTGCCAGAACATCTGAGTGATATGTAAAATATTCACGATGAAGATGGAAATCCTTCTAGAGCCAACATCAAACAAGCTCTTGGTGGGTAACATGTGAGATCTATCAAACAGATCAAACTTGTGACAACTGGATAGAAACGATGGGGCGATTCAATATTGAATCAACCTTGGTCCAGGAAATGGATTGACGGATACATTTGAAAAACCGGTCGTTGTGCTTAAAATTCTTTTCTCTAGCACATCGACTGTGTATTAATATTTCAAAATAAAAGGTGTTTATGATTGATAATTGATTTTCATTAAAACCTTCGTTATACTGCAAAACACTTTATATTAAGCAGTACTGATGCAGGTTTTACTGACCAGGCCTTAATATTTATAGTGTCGGGAAAATGACAAAAAAATGCATCGAACTTAACACTTGTTGTCATTGTGTGTAGCCAACTATATTTTTTTTTCATTGTAACACAAACCTTTTGAATTTTTGTCATTGTATGTAGCCAGTTAGGTGAATTTGTATTATTGTATGTACCCAGTCAGGCTTAGCGTTACATCGTTAGTCCTTTTATATTAACGATCGTTAGTAAATAACTTAAAATTTCGTTCTCTTACGTTTTTATTCGTTTTCATCCGTTATTATACGTTTTTGTCCGTTTTTTATACTTTTTCGTCCGTTGCTTTTTCCCGTTTTTTACGTTTTCGTCTGTTTTCTTACATTCTCGTCCGTTTTCTTACGTTTTCGTCCTCTTTTATACTTTTTCATTCGCTTTTATACGTTTTAGTCCGTTTTTATAAGTTTTCATCCGTTTTCGTCCGTTTTCATCTGTTTTTATACGTTTTCAATCGTTTTTCATCCGTTTTATATTTTTTCGTCCGTTTTTATACGTTTTCGTCAGTTTTTAAATGTCTTCGTCGATTTTCTAATGTTTTTTCGTCTGTTTTTATATGTTTTCGTCTGTTTTTATCTGTTTTATACGTTTTCGTCTTTTTTTTAAGTTTTCATCTGTTTTCTTATACCTTCATCCATTTTTATACGTTTTTGTCCGTATTCTTAAGTTTTATACATTTTCGTCCGAAAAAGTAAGAAAATGAACGAAAAAGTAAGAAAACCAACGAAAGCGTATAAAAAAAGATGAAAATGTTAGAAAACAGACGAAAACTTTAAAAAAACAGACGAAAATGTATAAAAACAGACTAAAACATAAGAAAACGTAAGTAAACAAACGAAAATGTAAAAAACGGATGAAAGCATTGGACCAAAATGTATAAAACGGACGAAAAAGTATAAAAACGGACGAAAACGTATAATAACGGATGAAAACGAATAAAAACGTAAGAGAACGAAATTTTAAGTTATTTACTAACGACCGTTAATATAAAAGGACTAACGATGTAACGCTAAGCCTGACTGGGTACATACAATAACACAAATTCACCTAACTGGCTACATACAATGACAAAAATTCTAAAGGTTTGTGTTACAATGAAAAAAAAATAGTTGACTACACACAATGACAACAAGTGTCAAGTTCGATGCATTTTTTTATCATTTTCCCTATAGTGTCTCGTTATACCTATGGCCTACCCTAGTGCACTAACGGGCAGTGTACCCGGTCGTGTGTAGTGTAGTAATCGGTAAAGCCGAGGTTGTCCCAAGAGCTATGTGTGTTGGATTATTACTAAGTCTAGGTGTCACAGAATAATAATGGTTTCGATAGGGATTTAATTAATTAAACTACTAATGTAGAATAAAACAAATAAAAGCAAATAAATGGTAAAGGGAAATCAATAGAGGAGAGTGGTGCTAACCTAGTTAATCCTCCTAGCTAGTTATGTCTACGTCTACTTACTTCCAATTACTTCAGGTGGGGTCAAAGTCGAGAGGACAACATTTGGTCAAATCGCCATAACCTATCAGCAAAGATGCCACCACAGGAGAAGTCAGGTGTCTCCTCATAAGTCCTGTTGTTCCTGGTCTCCTAAGCCAAGTCATTAAGTACCGCTACATGCTTGATCTATAATAGTGAATGCCCGGCCGCTAGGAACTTAGACACGCACCCCCTAATTCTTAAGTTCATCCAAACGATAGGTGATCAGTTGGTCAAATCGCACAAGTAGAAACGGTCATCAGTTGGTCATATCTTACCCTTCCCGTCTCAGTCCGCTCACCTAGGGTCAGTTGGTCATATATCCTAGGCAATTGGCCTCTATCGCCATTCAAAACTACCGAACCAAGGGTGGCTACCAATAAACTATGCATGCATACACTTAGAAATAATTATACGGAAGTAAAGTAAACGCAAACAAACAATTAAGGAATCATAACTAGGCCAACACCAAAAGGTGATTAGCCGCTCATATTAATCATGCAAACCAATTCAATATTCAAAAGTACGAAATACATGAATTGAAAATAAAAGAAATATAAAACGCTAATGCTTATCGTATGGGAGTGATTTCTCCCTTGGAGACAGCTCCGTATGCTCCTCTAGACCTGCCTTGAGCTTTTTCCCACGTTCTCTGAGTGTTGTGTGTGGAATGGAATCAATAGAAATGCTGGAATTCGTGGGGTATTTATAGGCCAGATCTGGGTTACGGCGTAACTAATATAAGAGTTACGACGTAACCTTCTATTTCCTCGTATTTTGCACTAGATCTGCTGGTTACGGCGTAACCTAATGAGTGGTTACGCCGTAGTCTTCACTAAACTCGGTTACGTCGTAAGAGATGCAATAGTTACGGCTTAAGTATCAGCGGCGTGGTACCTCATTTGACCTAATGCAGTTACGTCATAACCTTTGGGAAGAGTTACGCCGTAACCTTATGATAAGTTGGTTTTCTGAGTCACGCAATAGTTACGGCGTAATGTGAGAGACGAGTTACGCCGTAACTTCTTCAAAATAGCATACTGTGATAAATCTTTAGATATTTCTCTAGTTCCGCGTCTCTTAAGCTCCAATGCTCGTAATTTACCTGAAAGTGGAAAACAATGGAAAACAAGCGTAAATCCATATAAATGATATAAATTACAAGCATTATCGGGGGGAAATTGACACTTAATTGTCAAGACTATTTGATGTTATCAAATATCCCCCCACTTGAACTCTACTTGCCCTCAAGTACACCTTATTAGAAAGATTTCTAAAAAGATATCTTCCATAACCTGGAAAATATAAGTTTATAAATCCCTTATGCTAGAATAAAACAAAGCCGAACACCTCACGAAAAGGGAACAAAACACTCAAATCTCTCAACTATTCTAAGTGTCAATTTCGGGGTGATCACTCAATCGCACAGTCATAGCATGTATTCTATCATAAGCTTGGCGGTTACACAAATCTCCACCACTAGAGTTAAGGGCTAAACAATTCTCGAAGGCAATATGGGTAGACACGACAAAGGTTAAGGGGTGACTCGTCATTACTAACATGTCATGGCGAAGTGGACAAAATCAATGATACATAACCAAATCCATGGCCAAGACTAAAGGGTAGGATAAGACATGGGATATATAATTGGTGTAAAATAAAAAACAAGCAGGTAGTCTAAATCTATAACCAAGTCATCACCACTTACCGTCCGCCCAAAGTTCAAGCTTTGAAGTCAAGAAACCGGATCATGAAATGCAAGGTAGATGTGTCATTAGAGGACGTCGTGATGGGCACACTACCTTTTCTCCAACTGTTGGCATAACTACCAACTCAAATCTTCAAATGTGACCGAGGTGGCCTCCTCGAAACTAAATCAGTAAAGCTCATACTAAAGTGCTTATAACATCGCACTTTACAATATCATAACAACTATATATATATATATATATATATATATATATATATATATATATATATATATATATATATATATATATATATATATATATATATATATATGTATGTATATATATATATATATATATTCGAATCACTTTTTTTTCATAACAAACATAACATAATATCCCCCCACTTGAGATGAACAATGGGAATTCGGGGGGTCTTCAATGATCTTCAAAAATGTTGTCGATGAAAGCGTGATTTCCGAACCTTTCCACTCGAACCTTGAACTTTGGTAAATGATGACTTCCCAATCACAAATAAAGACTACAGGGTAGGCTAAGGTGTATAGGTGTATCGAAACAATATATCGGGTTAACAAAATGAAAGGAATGGCTCAGAAGGGTGTATCTAGGGGTATCTTGCACTAAAGATGAGTGCAACAAAAGGGTTTCACATGGGGGTCGAAAACTCGAGGTGACTAATCGATAGACACACAATGGTAGGCTGTTTGGGTGATAATCCTATAATATTGCCTTCTAAACCTGAAAAGTCCAAATACATCGAGCTAACTCAACATACCTCGTCTATGGTCTCAAAATGATGCAAAGGCCAAGTTTTAAAGTTTACAAGCTACCGGCACACTCATAGTTTGGTGGATCTGGGGTAAAATATTGGAAACGGATAAGCCTAAACTCACCATATAATATCAAGGGTTGTATGTGCTCGGCTAAGGTCTAATCTAGTTAGGTTAAGAAAAACATGTCAAAATTTTAAAAATGGCATAATTTTTCAAAATAAACTAGAAAAATGAGGGCGAAATAATGTTCAAGAGATAATTCTACTCCCGTCCCCCCACTTGAATTGTACAAAGTCCCTTTTGTACTAGGCATTAAATAAAGGTGAAGAGAAAAGTAGAATTAGAGCGAGAACTTCCCTGAAATTTGCTCCATAAAGAAGGAAGGCCCACGAAAAAGAGACGTGCCTTCGTATAAGCATCATGAACAAACTTCAATCCCTGAAATCACACTACCGACAAGCATAATTCTAAAAAGAAAAAATGAAAAATGAAAAATGAAAAACAAACCTAACTCAATTTCGTAGGAATCACGGTTGCATTTAGCAAATGCAACAAGCCTTTTAAACCACTTGGTGTCCCAAGTGGACGAGTGAAGTCTTGTGAGGGTTTACAGAGAACACACCCACAAAGTTCATTTAAAATACTAATACAAGGTTATTGTGTTTTAAAATGAAAGAATTGAAGCAGAGGAATGTTACGTCGTAACTCTTTTGAGGGAGTTACGCCGTAACTAGCAAAACCTGGTATAAGCTGCAAAGCGAGTAGTTACGGCGTAACCACTGAGATGGTATTACGCCGTAATTGGTAATGCGTCAAGAATTCTGCTGCTAAAAGGTTGGTTACGGCGTAATCACCAAGATGAGTTATGCCGTAACTCTGTTCGGATCAGTAAACTGCAGCAGCAATTACTGTTTCCTGCAAAAATAGTTAGAAAACACAAAACCCAACAGAAATGGAAACAAAATAAAAGAAAGGGATAATTCGGGTTGTCTCCCGAAAAAGCACTTTTCTTTATTTACGAGTCTTTAAGTTAGACTCAGAGTCGCGGGGCTACCAGTGCTTGTTGGTTATTTCGTGGATATGGCAATCTCCACGCTGGATCCAACTTACCAAATTCTCATCCCGTTTGTAGTCATTTCCCAATTCTAAACAGCCCGAGTAGAAACTCTTGATTTTCTGGTAAGGATGTTCAATGCCTTTTTCTTTGTCCTCTTCACTGATATCGAGCAGTGGTTGAGCTTGGCTCAACTGCCTCTTGG
Source organism: Chrysanthemum seticuspe (assembly GCA_019973895.1). NCBI lineage: Eukaryota > Viridiplantae > Streptophyta > Magnoliopsida > Asterales > Asteraceae > Chrysanthemum > Chrysanthemum seticuspe. The sequence goes on from BPTQ01000002.1 coordinate 161,585,696, forward strand.
TCCAATTTTTAAAGTTCTTGATCGTTCTCGGCATTTTGAAAATAGTCTTATCATCGTTAATCTTCAACCATACTAACCCTTCTTTTTCATTTTTATCTAAACCCGACATTTCCTAAAAAGGCCTCCCTAAAATTACTCCCGTAAGTCCATCCTCCACAAATTCACTTACGTCATCTAGAACCATAAAATCCACCAAAAATGAATGAGTTCCAACGAAGACATGGATGTTAGTTGCAAACCCAAGAAAATTATTCCCCTTATATTCTAACTCTTTCTTCATAACAAGGTTGTAGCATTCTTTTGACATGATATTTACTGGGGAAGTAGTGTCAATAAATGGGTGGAAGTCGATGAACCCGATTTTGCATGAGATCTTGAGATAATAGAGGTTTCTATGATGTATGCGGGTTCCTACCTCATGAAATCAAGGTTGATTGGGTTGCGAGAAAGTCTTAACAAAGTTATCTTGCCAATGGGTCATCTTGACGTCACTTGAGAGGTCTTCAGCACTTAATCCTAAGTTATCCTCTTCCTCAAAATTGACGAAAACATCAAAATCTCTCCCCGAGTCAACCTCTCTAGGATCCGGGGGGTCACTAAGAAATTTTTGTAAAGCTTCACCAAAACTGCCTACAGGGTCAATTGCACATACCTTTTCCGGGGTAGACAAATGTTCATTAGGTCTGAAAGTAGCAATTTCTCCATTAGCTTCAAGAGTCAACTTTCCAGCAAAGACATCCACCTTAGTATGGGCAGTGGCAAGCATAGGCCTACCTAAAATGACTGGTATTCTGTTGTCTTCCGGAATGTCAAGAATCACAAAATCTAATGGGAAAAGGAATTTCTTAATCTTTACTAACACATTTTCAACGATGCCCAACGGCGATTGCATAGATCGATCAGCCATTTCAATTTTCATCTTAGCCGGCTTTAAGTTACCAATCCCCATACGCAAAAACATCAAACGAGGCGTTATGCTAATACTTTCTCCAAGATCAACTAGGGCATTACACATGTTTAGACTCCCGATAAAGCAAGGGAGAGTGAAACATCCTGGATCTTTTTCCTTTTGCGGTAGCTCGTTCCTCAAAACCGCTGAACATCTTTCGTTGAGGTGAATTGTCTCATCGATACTTAATTCCTGTGCAATATCATTATTATTAGTATTAACATAATTATTGATAGGAAGGTTTACCGGTAAAGTTTGGTCCAGAAGTGACTGTCTTTCCATGATGATTCGTCGCTTAACTTTTTCCGAAAAGGTCAAAGGTTCTTCAAGGATAGTTTCTACAGTGTGGACAACTTCCTCCTCCCGAGCTGCTAGATAATCAGAGATGGCTTCTGAACATGGACTAACACTCTTCTCTAATCTCTTAATTCTCTCATCGTGAATTTTGAGAGAAGAGACTGTATTATCCACGAATGTCCTCATCAATTTTCAATCCTATCATCTCGTTTTCTCGATTCCCTGATGTGGTCCAGAATTTTTCTCTCAAGATCGCTCCCGGTTTTGGTCCAAAAAACGCTTTTAACCCTCTCAACCCTGCATGCTTCAGCTTCTCTTTCTAACCTTCGTTTTTTTGAACATTTCCCCATAATTGTATGCTTGCTTTGTTATCGTCTTCATAACCTTATGATTGAAATTGTCTCTTGGTCCGTACCCTGTATCCATGTGCCAATTGGAGCAATGTTTAGAAATCCGCTGAATATATTCCAGGGCCTGGTCAAGAGTCGTGCTAGGAATAGGTCTCGGTGAATCGAGAAGTTCTCGTGTTCGCATATTAATCCCTCGATAGAAGACGTAGACAATCTGATGTTTGTTTAAATCATGGGTAGGGCATCGATAGAGTAGCTCATTAAATCTTTCCCACGCTTGGTAAAGCGTTTCTTCTCCAACCTGAACAAATTGATAGATTTTCCCAAGAAGCTTGGCCATTTTTTAAGGAGGGCAAAATTGCAGGACGAATTCTTTTCTAAGTTTATCCCATGCTCCTTTACAATCGTTAGGGAGTTTGTTATACCATCTTTTCCTTGTCCCAGAAAGAGTCATAGGAAAAATCCTTGCAGTGACTAAATAGCTTGGAGTAGCTCTAACGTTGAAAAGAGAGGATAAGTGGAGAACTTCTTCTACGTGATCCTGAACGTCCTCATCTTCATCTCCAGAAAACTTAAGCTTATGTAACTCTCAAATAATATGATCTGGAATAGAGTATTTTTCAGTGTGAGAATCCTGTGTGAAGCTTCGTTGGCAGTTTTCATTTGGTCGGTCCAAATACTGCTCCATAGTTAGGTCATCGATATTATTTTCATTGATGACCTCTGGTTCGGCGTCAGACTGGTCTGATTCATAAAATGAGAAGATGTTGTGAATAGGAACCGGAGAGTAAACTTTCCTTCTTCGAAATTGCTTCTCCGAGTTGTCGAATGGAGTGGCCAGAAAAGGCCTCGAGCTGCGAGTCTTGTATCCTGACATAATAAGAAAGAAAATTAAAAACAGACTTAATAAGAAATCCTAAAATAGCTCCCCGGCAGCGGCACCAAAAACTTGATGCAGGTTTTACTGACCAGGTCTTAATATTTATAGTGTCTCGTTATACCTATGGTCTACCCTAGTGCACTAACGGGCAGTGTACCCGGTCGTGTGTAGTGTAGTAATCGGTAAAGCCGAGGTCATCCCAAGAGCTATGTGTGTTGGATTATTACTAAGTCTAGGTGTCACAGAATAATAATGGTTTCGATAGGGATTTAATTAATTAAACTACTAATGCAGAATAAAGCAAGTAAAAGCAAATAAATGGTAAAGGGAAATCAATAGAGGAGAGTGGTGCTAACCTAGTTAATCCTCCTAGCTAGTTATGTCTACGTCTACTTAATTCCAATTACTTCAGGTGGGGTCAAAGTCGAGAGGACAGCATTTTGTCAATTCGCCCTAACCTATCAGTAAAGATGACACCACAGGAGAAGTCAGGTGTCCCCTCATAAGTCCTGTTGTTCCTGGTCCCCTAAGCCAAGTCATTAAGTACCGCTACATGCTAGATTTATAATAGTGAATGCCCAGCCGTTAGGAACTTAGACACGCACCCCCTAATTCTTAACTTCATCCAATCGATAGGTGATCAGTTGGTCAAATCACACAAGTAGAAAGGGTCGTCAGTTGGTCATATCTTACCCTTCCCGTCTCAGTCCGCTCACCTAGGGTCAGTTGGTCGTATCTCCTAGGCAATTGACCTCTATCGCCATTCAAAACTACCGAACCAAGGGTGGCTACCAATAAACTATGCATGCATACACTTAAAAATAATTATACGGAAGTAAAGTAAATGCAAACAAAACAATTAAGGAATCATAACTAGGCCAGCATCAAAAGGTGCTTAGCCGCTCATTATAATCATGCAAACCAATTCAATATTCAAAGGTACGAAATACATGAATTGAAAATAAAAGAAATATAAAACGCTAATGCTTATCGTAGGGGAGTGATTTCTCCCTTGGAGACAGCTCCGTATGCTCCTCTAGACCTGCCTTGAGCTTTTTCCCACGTTCTCTGAGTGTTGTATGTGGAATGGAATGAATAGAAATGATGGAATTCGTGGGGTATTTATAGGCCAGATATGGGTTACGGCGTAACCTTCTATTTCCTGGTATTTTGCACTAGATCTGCTGGTTACGGCGTAACCTAATGAGTTGTTACGCCGTAGTCTTCAATAAACTCGGTTACGTCGTAAGAGATGCAGTAGTTATGGCTTAAGTATCAGCAGCATGGATCCTCATTTGACCTAATGTAGTTACGTCGTAACCTTTGGGAAGAGTTACGCCGTAACCTTATGATAAGTTGGTTTTCTGAGTCACGCAATAGTTATGGCATAATGTGAGAGACGAGTTACGCCGTAACTTCTTCAAAATAGCATACTGTGATAAATCTTTAGATATTTCTCCAGTTCCGCGTCTCTTAAGCTCCAATGCTCGTAATTTACCTGAAAGTGGAAAACAATGGAAAACAAGCGTAAATCCATATAAATGATATAAATTACAAGCATTATCGGGGGAAATTGACACTTAATATTCAGGACTATTTGATGTTATCAAGTACAAGATTGTTTTTCAAATCACTTTTCATCAATAAGTGAATCTCAATTCGCTGGTTCACTCACTCCGTGTTGTCTTCTTTGAGACGTTCCGGTTTGAGAACAGCTAGAGCAGCTGCGAAACCCTGTCAATGAGACTCTTAGGAATTCTACCTGATCACAGGCAGTACTTGTACTGATCAACGGGGAACCGTGGGCCGTGTACCTCAATTCAACAAAAGTGATCGAAAACACTTTCGTGCGCTTTATTGCTAACTGTTGTATGCAGGTACATCCAACGTTTGCAGCCGATCAGAATTGAGAGGTCAATCCATAGCCGCATGCTCACACATCACATTCATATCTAAAGAAATCATGATAAGTGCATCAACGACTCTGATATTTTCACTCCATGCTTCTGCTACGCTGCTGCAAATATCATGAATCAACTAAAGCTTCCGCTACTCTGATGAGAAGAAATCATGATCCAGAATGTGAGCATGTCGGTCCAAGGCCACAACATCACATAATGTCAACACTACAAAGGAAGAGTCAGAGATTTATGGTAGCTGATGATCTCAAAGATGGATCAAAACTCATCATCACGTGGATCAGTTAAAGACCTCCACTTGGATTAACAAAACATGCAGAACATGAAGAATCATTGACTACGGGCTACAGAGCAAAGAACTTAATCAAGAATCCTAGAACAATCAAATGTAATATCTGTTTGTATTCAATGTAAATTGAGGTGACCTCCATTAGGGGGAGATTGTTAGGATTTAGAAAATCCGTTGGTTAAAGTGTCGGTCACCTCAAGTATATGTATTCGTTAGAAAGCTCGTAGTCGTAGTCAAGTTATGTTAATAAGTAGTTAGTTAAGTAACACCGTGGAGGACCGACGGGTCTTTACCCAGTGTATGCCTGATCCACAGCCCGTAGGAGGCGTATCTTGTAAGAAACTATAAATACCCTCTACCTCCCAAGGTAGAGGGTTGGAGCTTCAATACCATTTTTCTTTGTTTCATCAAGTTCCCACTTCTCTCCATACTTTCTCTCTCTAGAACCTCATTCATACGCCCACTTTTGTTATGTTATGATGTGTTTGTGAAATCCAATATGTTACACTTTCGATTCATATATTTCATTATGTCAAACATTGAATCTTTGGTTTCATTTAATATGATCGGCTAAGCACATTTGGTGCTAGCCTAGTTATGATTCCTTAATTGTTTTGTTTACATTTACATGCATGCATAGTTCGCTAGTAGCTACCCTAGCTTAGGTAGTTTTGAATGGCGGTAGTGAAGCTGCTTAGGAAAATTGACCAACTGACCCTAAGTAGGTAGATTGAGTGGGAAGGGTAAGATTTGACCAACTGAAGACCCTTCCTCGCTTGTGCGAACTGACCAAATGATCACCTGCCGTTTGGATGAACTTAAGAAGTCAGGGATGAGTGTCTAAGATGCTAGCGCCCGGGCACTCATTGTTACGAATCTTGCATGTAAAGGTGCTTAATGACTTGGCTAAGGGGACTAAAAACAACTGGGCTTTCAAGGGTAGTAGCTTGATCTCCGGTGGAAGCCTTTGCTGATCGGTTGTAACGAATTGGCCAAATGCTGTCCTAGCGACTTAAAACCCCACTTGAATCAATTAGAAGTAGTTAGACGTGAACATAACATGATAGGATGAGTAACTAGGTTAGCACACTTTACCCCTATTGATCACAACTCTATCTTATTTATTTGCTTTCATTTATTGTTTTATTAGTTAATAATCATTTCAAACCTAAAAACAATTAAAACCACTGACACTTAGACTTAATATAGATCCGCTCACATAGCTCTTGGGACAACCTCGGTGTTACCGATTACTACACTACACACGACCGGGTACACTGCCCATGAGTGCATAAGGTGGAACATTGGTAAACGAGACTTTATAAATATTAAAACCTGATCAGAAAATCTGCATCATTTTCCTGTAAAGTATAAATATCTAAGCATTCAAAATTTGAATGTCTCAATTATTTATGAGAGTGTGCAAATCACATCCTTTATCAATATAATTATACGTAATATTAGTTACTTAAAAAATTGAAAAATAGTTATATGATGACCAGACGTTTCATTTCCCAAAAAGTGTAACTATATATAGGAATGAGATCCTCTCATGTTGAGGGGTACAAGTTGACTCAAGTTGAAAGTTTGTGAGCCATTAAATCTGACTAGCATGGTACTCGTGCGTTGCGACTGCGGGTACCCTATAACGATTAACCAGAGAAATAGATTCCGATGAGGCATGGTTCACCCGTTTATATCGGTTCCAACGTGTCCTTTCCGGTTAGTTTTCGGACGGCTTTTATTGGCTAGCCGAATCGGCGGTGACCCGATTATATCGGTTCACCCGTTTATATCGGTTCCAACCCATCTGGTAGGAATGTCAACCTTTGGCAAGAAAGAATCATCTATAACAACTAACATTATTTAAGAGTTAATTGCATTTTTGGTCCTTGTGGTATGACCAAGTTGCAGGTTTGATCCTTAAAACTTTGAAAATGCAATGATAGTCCTCATTTTGAAGTTTGGATTGCAATTTTGGTTCTGAATAAAGTGAAATGACTAAAATACCCTTTGTCTTATTCAGAGAAGACAAGGGTAATTTAGTCATTTCACACCGATTAGGGACCAAAAATACAATCCAAACTTCAAAATAAGGACTATTATTGCACTTTCAAAGTTTTAAGGACCAAACCTGCAATTTGGCCATACCATGAGGACTAAAAATGCAATTAACTCTTTATTTAAAGACCATATACTTTCAACTATAATACAACCCTGGAAAGCATGTTACGGATACTCAATTACAACAATCATTCCACGTTTCGTATATGTTAATTCCTAGCAAGCATCAAACAGCTCATATTTGTCTTTAATGACTTTATGATTAATTAATAAGGAAGTTGATAGGTCATTTTTTAATGAAGAGAAGAATTCAACGCTGAGTTGGCGTGCTTAACATTGTCGAAAAACATAACTAAGCACAAATATATGTATGTATAGACATACTTGTATGATGTATACATGTGACATTGGGAACACTTGAACGAGTTTACAGAGTCACAGAGACTTGAGGTCAGCGACGCAGCTAAAATAGTCTGACGCCAAAACTATAGCACGTTGTAAAAATTATTCGTCCCTTAATCCAAAAGAAAGGATTTAAAAATAGAGAATCGACAACTGCACCTCCACGCCAGTTGGTCACACGGCTTATATTTGCGTTTTAAGCCTAAAAATACACGGGCCGTTAAATAAGATATTTTTCTATTATAATCTTAATTATATATAAAGCATTTAGGAATTTTATTTTTAGAAGTCTTAAAAATTTTAAGCTTACACACTTGCTATTATTAGTAATTTTTGAAACTAAAATTTTAAAAACACACTAATTGCACATTAAACTATGACATCAAATTGGATGCATGTTACAATAATAAAATATAACTAATATAATGAATTTAATATGTTTAAATAGTTAAAATTAATAACTTTTTGAATTTGCATATATAATAATGGCATATTGATTCTTCATTCTCATAACACAAACACACAATTTCTAAAAACTATCATCTTTAATTTCTAGAAATTGTTAAACAATATTCGGCAAAAAAACATAAAATCAGAAAATCGTTAAACACAATTCGCCTCCGAACCGCTGCTTTGCGCGAGTACCATGCTAGTATTATATAACAAGAGAAAGGTACATGCCGCGCTGCGACGGGGGCGGCTGTCGTGTCTTTGGATGAGCTGCCATTTAGTTTCTAACTCATTTTTCTTCGGTTGGATTACAACCTCAATATTTGCGTGAAAAACTAATACAAAAAATCCTCTAAATCTGAGATTCAACAATTTTTCTGCTAATATTTATTACAATTTTTACTTGCATATGAATTTTGCGTTTTCAACCGATCCTTGGATCAGACATCCTGTTTGAGAATCTTGACCGACAAAATAATGTGTGCCTGCAAGGCTGCAACGTGTAGCCTGGTACACATAAAAAGGAAAGATAACGTGGTATGCAAAAAATTCTTAACATACAGCGCTGCTTTTCTGTTATTCCAAAATCAAGTAAGTCTATAAGCTGATTAATTAGCTAACCCAAAATAGGCCTTTAATTTGATGACATCTCAGATAAAATTTCAGGTAACATTTTTTTAGCCTGCAACATGTCTGCTCATAGTTTAGTCTTAGTTTTAAAACTACTTATAGCACGTACAACTGGTTTGGTGGCCGAAGAGTTTGTGTGCATTTGTTTGTCAGTAAAAATATTTTGGACACCTTTGAGTAAAAGAAAATTTAAACCATTTTAGGTACGATTTTATGTTTAACCCGTCATTAAGCGTTGTGAAAGGAGAATAAAAAGAAATAACTTTTAATCGTAATACCTTATCAGCAGTCGCTAAACACTTGTCTACTTTCGCATCAGCTGCTTTGTACCATTTTTCTTCCTTCTGCTTAACAGAGGTGTATCTTTATATATATCAAGCAGTTGTTTGGGCTAAGTTTACACGTTATAAAAAATCCCCAGCCGTAACAGATTCTGCTTATCAAGTTATTTTGTTTCCAGAAATGATTTAACCCTTGTCATTTAATTTAACCAAATAGCTTTAATTAAATTTTAAGCAATTAATTTAAGGTTACCTAAAGACTCCTAAAATTGCATAAGGACACGTGCGAGCTTTGCTAAATTCATACTTATACAAAACTACTATTAGTTGATGCTTATTTACTATAAACACAGCACAACAATGAATAATCATCAACACATGCTTCAAGCGACTACCAATACACAAATTTTCAGTTGCAAATACGTTCAGCCCTACCTGATCCGTTTACCTAACAGCCTGTGCATTAGTCGATTTGACTGAATGTCTCATAAGTTCCTACGATGTTACTGGGAACAAACAGACAACGCCTTCGGGCATAGTAGTTGATGTGAAAAACTAGAAGGGGGGGGGGGTTGAATAGTTTTGCCGATTTTAAGTTAGTTTCAAAAACTTTAGATTCGATGTTATGTGAGATCATATGGATGAAGATAAAGTATAGATCTAAGAATAATGAATGTAAATAAAGTAAAGCAAGGTAAAGAAATGACACAACCGATTTATAGTGGTTCGGCTACAAGGACACCTTCCTTGCCCTACTCCACTCCCCGAGTCACCTACTCGAGAGTTCAAGCACTATGTCAACAAACTCCTTCAACTTGGCGGAGAAGCCTACACAATGTTGCTTACACCTTTTTCCGGTACAAAGGTAAATACCGAGTCCATAACACGGAGGACCAAACAAACACGACTATTACACAACAACTATGTGAAATATCTAGTACAAGATCTTTGCTACAGAAATCTTGTGGAGGAACAAATCAATCAAGGACCCCTTGCTTGGATGACTTGTAGTGAGCTCGTGATCTCGCCTTAGAGAAGGACCTATATGAGAATCACAATAGAAGAAAGAAGAACAACTCTCTAGATCAAGTGATCTTTTGTTAGAAGAGACTAAGAGTATATGAGAGATTTAGAAAGAAAAGGGGTGAAGATAAATGAAGAAATGGCTCTCTATTTATAGGCAAAACTTGCCACTATTCCACGGATCCCTCCCTTAAGGGATCCGTCTAGTGTAAAGCTAGGGATCCGTGGGACGCTCCTCTTTGCCCATGGGTTTTTTGGTTATGGGTCATGGGTTATGGGTTGGTCCATGGGTATTTCATTAGATACAATGTATCTAATAGATGCAATGCATCTAGTCAAAGGGGTATATATGGGTCAATACCATGGGTTATGGATATGATCCATGGGTTGTGATTTTTTTACCCATCCTAATAAACTATTACAACAAATGATTTATTACAACAATTTGTATTAAGTGACTATATGTAAATGCTTTACAAAAATAACATGTATCCTTATAATTTTACTTATGATAACATTATATTTGTTATCAATAAAACACTAAGAGATCGCAAAATATTAATAAACGTTTTTACGGTTTATTTGTATTAACAATCTCCCCCTTTTTGTTGATGACAAAACATAATGTTATGATGAGTAAAACTTAAGATTAGATGTATGTTTTGAAAGCCTAAGTTTTACTTCTTCTCCCCCTTTTTGTCGAAACAAAAAGTTAACCCAATGAAGAAATAAAATATGGAAAAATAGTCCACGTATCGCTTACTCCCCCTTGACGGTAGCTCCCCCTAGTTTGGGGCGTCAAGTGAGAAAAATAAAAATAAAAAATCCTACAAAGAAAAGGTTAGTAGTAACATGCATAAATAATCTTGTGATTGACGAAAATCAAGATTGGGAGCCAAGGTATGTAAACAAGGTCTTGTAATAAAACAACAAAATGTAGTGGTATTTATGCCACATACAAGCATGTAAAAGTAAGAACAAGATTTGTTCTTAAAATAATTACTCAAAAGAAAAAATACTAAAAATAGAAAATAGTAATAATGATTCCTTCCATGCTTGCATAAGGTTATGGATGGAGGTTTTGATGAGTATGAATCGCATTTCTTCCCTAACTTCTATTGCAATATCCCTAGTGGATTGGCAATGTTCACAATGTAAGTGATGTGGGTAATGAGTGCGGAAGTTTTCCGGGTTGTTTTGATTTGTGAGATGCGGAATATGTGGTGGAAAAATAGGAAAATACGGATCAAAGTCCGGAATGTTTGGAAGTGGTGGTGGGAAAGAACCTAGATGTTCTTGTAGCTCAATGGGAGCTAAGGGTGGTGAGGTTTCAAGGTCTTGAAAATTGTGTTTGGAGAAGTGGGAGGTGTCAAAAAGGTCATTTCTTTTTGTTTTGGTTGTTGAGATCTTGTTGGAGTCTTAAGGAGTTCCAAAAGAGTGACTTTAGGTGGTGAGTTGATGGGTGATGAAGTTGGTGTATTTGTTGGTGATGAAGGAGGTGCTATAATGGAAGCATCTTGTGGTGAGTTAGTGGTTGGTGATGAACCATTCGATGATGGTTTTGCTAAGCAACAAGGCCGGATGCTAATCCGTGCGGATATCCTAGATTTTGATTGTGGTATTTTGGAAGGCGGGAGGACAAAAGTTTGGATTTCTTGAAATGGATTGTTTGCATTAGGTGATTCATCTAATTTGGAAGATCTTTTGGAAGACATGGTGGTGTTTGTTTGTGAGGATGAGATGAATAGCAAGCAATGTTGGGAATCCTACTTATAAAAAAAAAGTTATACATTGCAATGAATGCTTGACCCAAAATGTGGATTAAAATCTAATGATTAGATATGAATTTAAGGCATGTGATCATGAGAAAACAAGCATTAAATCACATACTCCAAAATAAAGTGAGAAAAATAGAAGTTAAAACTAGCTTCTGTCTTACGGATCCCACGGATCCTTCCCTTGAGGGATCCGTCCATTATTAAGGCTGGGATCCGTGGTACTGGTGATTCAGGCTGCTCAAAAATTTCCTTTTGGAAACATTTGTGCCTAGTGTGTGTCTATATGCAAACTATTTGGAGTTGCGGTTATCTCGGCTCCTAAAAAGAAAAGAAAAATAAACTAAAAGTGAAAAGGCATACTATTATGTGAGATAACCCGAGTGCTCCTAATTCATTGTTGCTTAAATGAATGTACCCGAAAACACATATTAGTTATGTGTCCCCTTTAGCATTCAAAAGACATGAGATGCAATGAAAACGGGTTTTTACTTTGTATTAATAATGAAAAAGCGATTTGTCCTACACGTGAGAAATTGCTTTTGTGAAATTGATACGGGAATAGGTATCATTTTGGAAAACATTTTGAAAAGAGGTTTCTATGTGCGAAAAAGCGTTTATTCTTTGAAAAGAATATGTGTATGTAATTACGTGTTTGCAACTTGTACTTATTTTGAAAGAAAAATAATAGAAAATTATGAGTTATAAGTGAAAAACTTATCTTGGGTTTTGAAAATTCCCGTATTGCTTGTGAGTTGTGCGTGAAATAGAGATCCTAAACTCAGAAAGAGGAAGGCTAGTGTTTACATACCTTGTAGAGTTAAAAATTAAATTACGACGATTGTTCCATGAGACCAAGACCAAGACAAAGTAGGTTGAATTGTTCCCGCTTCAATGGTTTGGTGAGGACGTTGGCTATGTTGTCTTCGGACGCTACCTTCTCAATAGAGATGTTCCCCTTTTGAACATTGTCTCTTAAGAAGTGACGACGAATCTCTATATGCTTTGTGCGAGAATGTAATACCGGATTCTTGCTTAAATCGATGGCACCTTTGTTGTCACATAGAATGGCTATGTCACTTAGATGAATGTCGTAGTCAACTAACGCTTGTTTCATCCATAGTGCTTGTTGGCATGCTTTGCCGGCGGATACATATTCGGCTTCGGTTGTTCATATTGCTAATGCCGTTTGTTTCTTTGAGAACCAAGATGTTAAACAACATCCCATAAAAGTACATACCCCACTTGTACTTTTTCGGTCAACATAATCACCTGCATGGTCAGAATCTGCATATACAATTGTTTCTACTCCCGTTGAGTCGTACCCTTAATGTATCTAAATATCCTTTTGACGGCTTCTAGATGTGATATTTTAGGGTCTTCTTGAAACCTAGCACATAGACAAACACTAAACATGATATCCGGCCTACTAGACGTGAGGTAGAGAAGGCTACCAATCATGACACGATATTTTGTGTTATCAACGGATTCTCCGTCTTCATCTTTTGTCAGTTTGGTGTCGGATGACATTGGTGTCCTAATTGGTTTTGACTCTTCTAAACAGAATTTCTTTAACATTTTCTTAATGTATTTAGATTGATTAAAGAAGATACCATCTTCTACTTGTTTTCTTTGTAGACCAAGAAAGAAACTAAGTTCTCCCATCATACTCATCTCGAACTCGTCATACATGATTTTAGAGAAATCATCACACATGTCTTGACAAGTAGATCCGAATATAATATCATCTACATATATTTGAACAATGATTATATGTGACTCCTTTCTCTTAGTAAAAATTGTGTTATCAACTAACCCCATGGTGTAGTTGTGTTTGATTAAGAACGACTTGAGTCTATCATACCAAGATTTTGGAGCTTGTTTGAGACTGTAAAGGGCTTTCTTTAGCTTATACACATGTTTGGGTTTTTCAAAATCGATGAAGCCCGGAGGTTGAGCTACATATACTTCTCATTAATAAAACCATTTAGAAAAGCGCTTTTGACATCCATTTGATAAAGCTTAAGATCATTAGCACAAGCATAAGCAAGAAGTATTCTTATAGACTCTAATCTAGCCACGGGGGCATGGGTCTCATCAAAGTCTATTCCTTCTTGTTGGTTATATCCTTGGGCAAAGAGTCTAGCTTTGTTTCTAGACACTACACCGTTTGCATCTAACTTGTTTTTATAAACCCATTTGGTTCCTATTATGGTTTGATTACTAGGTGGATGGACAAGTGTCCAAACATCATTAGAAACAAATTTATTTAACTCTTCTTGCATGGCCATTACAAAACTTTCATCTTTTATGGCTTCTTGTGTATTCTTAGGTTCTATGGTTGAAACAAAACAAAATAGGCTACTTTGGTTTTAGACTTGAGACCTTAAGGTTCTTTCATTTAACTTTCCTATGACCTTATCTACAGGGTGATATTTGGACTCTTTAATATTTATGAGTTTATTATTTAAAGGTTCTTCTTCTTCTTCATTTATCTTTTTCTTTATTACAATAGCTTCACTTTCAACAATCTCGTCATCGACAAGAGGTGGAGAGGGTTTGGGTGGACTTTCATCAAATTTTACATTTAACGACTCTTCTACCTTCATTATTTCCTTATTTAATATGACGTAAGCTTTGCTATTAGGAGAATAACCTAAAAAGATACCTTCGGTTGATTTAGGATCAAATTTTGTGAGGTAATCTTTAGTGTTAAGAAGAAAACATTTGCTACCAAAGACTCTAAAGTGATCTAACGTAGGCTTTTTGCCTTGAAGTAACTCGTATGGAGTTTTACCTAAAATTGATCTAATTAAGACTCGATTAAGTATGTACGTTGAAGTATCAACGGCATTGCACCAAAACTTTTGAGGTATGCATTGCTCATTTAGCATTGTGTGACTCATTTCTTGTAGGGTTCTATTCTTTCTTTCAACTACCCCATTCGATTGTGGAGTGCGAGGAGCCGAGAAGTTGTGAGTAATACCACTAGCGTCACAAAAAGCTCCAAATTGCACTTCATTATTGAATTCCCTACCATGATCCGTTCTAATAGACACTATAGGACTTCCTAGTTGTCTTTGGATTTTCTTGCTCAATATTTCAAAGTAATTAAACGTTTCAGTTTTGCTCTTTAAAAATTTAGTCCATGTGTACCTAGAGTAATCATCCACTATGACCAAAGTGTAGTAGTTGCCTCTATAACTTTGGATAGCGGATGGACCAAATAAATCCATGTGTAGTAATTCTAGACACTTAGTTGTAGACACCATGTTTTTAGCTTTGTGACTAGAATGGACTTGTTTTCCTACATTACAAGCATCACAAAAGTGATGTTCATCTTTTAATTTAGGTAGATCTCTTACTAGATCTTTGGATGATAGCGATTGAAGAAGTCGCATATTGGCATGACCCAATCTTCGATGCCATAAGGTCGAAGTATCATCCATAGAAGTAAGACAAAGTTTGTCTTTAGGTTTATTACCGATTTTAATGACATAGACTCCATGTTTCCTAATTACTCTTCCTATGGTTATGCCATTTTTTAATATCTTACAACCGGTTTAGGTAAAAAGTACATTGCACTTTTTATCACATATTTGTCCTATACTTAAGAGGTTAAAGTTTAGGTTTTCTACGTGACACACATCGTTAATGGTTAGAGATTTGTTAGAAATCGTACCTTTACCGATGATTTTGCTTTTGCTATTTCTAAACACCACATTTCCTCCATTGAAGGATTCATATGTGGAGAATAGATCTTTATTGCCGGTCATGTGCCTCGTGCACCCGCTATCCTTGACCCATTCATCCGGATCTAGGTCGACCTTTAAGCACACCTAAGAAAACAATTAACTCAAAAGTTTTGTCCCTATTTGTTCATGGGTCCATTAGTGTTAAACATTCCATTCATGTTAGACATGTATGGATAAGGTGAATATGCATTCCATGGTGCAAAGTTTTGAAATGGAAAGCCATTTTGCATATTTGGGTTCCACCCCTTTTGATGGTTACTTCTCGGGTAAACACTATTAGGTCTCCTCGATGTGTTTGGTCTTGAAAATGATGGAGCTTTGTTTCTTGCAACAATCGGATTATATTTTGGGGGTGGTTGTCTAGTGGTAATATGAGTTGGTTTCTTCTTATTAACAATAACAAAATCAGTTCTAGAAGAAGAAGCTATGTTATTACCACTGTTTGCTTCAGCAGACCCACGGATCCCTGGCTGTACACTAGCCGGTTCTCTTTTTGTGGGATCCGTGGGATCCGCCACAATAGTGGCTTGTTTTTTTTATTGCTTTTACGAATTGTGTTTGTTTGTTTTCACTAGTTGACGTATCAAGTTGCTGAATACCTAGACCTTTTTGGTTGTTTCCAGTTTTAACACTATCTTGTATCATATCTACAGTATTAGTACTCATTCTAGCAATCTTGGAATCTAGTTGATCAACTAGTGTTTGAAGTTGAACGCAAAGTTCACATTCGCCACTTGCTATTTTCCCTTTTTCTAGACGTTTCAATTTTGCCCTTAACTCTATGACTTCCTTATCTAAACGTTGGTTTTGATTTTTCAAAAACTTGTTTTTGTTAATTACTTTTAAGCTAATTTTGCAAAGTTTGTCATATTCATTATGCAATGAGTCATCATTTAATGATGAGCTACTATAGTATTCGTGACATACCTCGTCATTTGCCATGAGACAAATTTCTTCGTCCTCATCCTCGCTCATTCCCCACGAACCGCTCACGAATGCCTTTTGATCATCCCGTTTGGGACACTTGCTAATAAAGTGGTTTGGGTCCCCACATTTAAAGCAAGCACGATCATCCCTTCGCTTCTCGTCCTCTTTGCTTTTCCGGAATCCTTTCTTGTCGTCATACGGTTGTTTGACGTATCTTCCATTCCTTCTAAAGAACTTTTTAAAGTCCCTTACCGCCATGGCATACTCCTCGTCATCACTATCCGAAGAGGAGTTCTTTTCATCGCTTGAGACCTTCTTGCCTTTAAGGGCAAGAGATTTGTGTTTCTCTTTCACCTTTGAGGCTTCGGAATCTTTAGCGAGGATAAGCTCATAGACTTTTAAATTGCCTATGAGTTCATCAAGGGTAAGGATTGACAAGCCTTTAGATTCTTCGATTGCCGTCACCTTAGATTCCCACTTGGATGGAAGTGCCCTTAGATGTCTCCTAACATGATTACGGCTAGAGAAAGATTCATCAAGTGCTTGTAAAGATGTAATAATAGTATTAAAATTAGCAAAAGAATAATCTATAGTATCCTCATCCGATATTGAAAATTGTTCATATTGTTGAACAAATAGATCAATTTTATTATTTTTAACTTTTTGATTACCTTGATGAGTTACAACTAAAGAATTCCAAATTTCTTTAGAGGTTTTAAGCATAGAAATTCTTTCGAATTCCTTTTTGGGTAAAGCATTATATAAAACCATTTTAGCTTCACTATTTTTGGAAAGTTTTTTCTTAATGTCATCGGTGAGTTTATCATGAGGTATGTTAACTAAATTTCCTTTATCATCTTTTGATGTAGCTTCAAAATCGCCTTCAACAGTGATGTACCAAAGATCAATATCTTTAGACTTCGCATACGTTTCGAATCTATTTTTCCAATATATAAAACCATTAGTTTCAAGTAGTGGTGGTCGTTGCATAGATTGCCCTTCCTTGTAGTTTTTAGAACCCATAGTGATCGAAAAGTTTTTAAAATACGGTTTACTTTAAAACTTTTATAAACTTAGCTCTTGATGCCAATTGTAGAAAACTAGAAGGGGGGTTGAATAGTTTTGCCGATTTTAAGTTAGTTTCAAAAACTTTAGATTCGATGTTATGTGAAATTGTATGGATGAAGATAAAGTATAGATCTAATAATAATGAATGTAAATAAAGTAAAGCAAGGGAAAGAAATGACACAACCGATTTATAGTGGTTCGGCTACAAGGACACCTTCCTTGCCCTACTCCACTCCCCGAGTCACCTACTCGAGAGTTCAAGCACTATGTCAACAAACTCCTTCAACTTGGAGGAGAAGCCTACACAACATTTCTTACCCCTTTTTTCGGTACAAAGCTAAATACCGAGTCCGTAACACGGAGGACCAAACCAACACGACTATTACACAACAACTATGAATATCAAGTACAAGATCTTTGCTACAGAAATCTTGTGGAGGAACAAATCAATCAAGGACCCCTTACTTGGATGACTTGTAGTGAGCTCGTGATCTCGCCTTAGAGAAGGACCTATATGAGAAGCACAATAGAAGAAAGAAGAACAACTCTCTAGATCAAGTGATCTTTTGTTAGAACAGAGTAAGAGTATATGAGAGATTTAGAAAGAAGAGGGGTGAAGAGAAATGAAGAAATGGCTTTCTATTTATAGGCAAAACTTGCCACTGTTCCACGGATTCCTCCCTTAAGGGATCCATCTAGTGTAAAGCTAGGGATCCATGGGACGCTCCTCTTTGCCCATGGGTTTTTTGGTTATGGTTCATGGGTCATGGGTTATGGGTTGGTGCATGGGTATTTCATTAGATACAATGTATCTAATAGATGCAATACATCTAGTCAAATGGGTATGGGTCAATACCATGGGTTATGGATATGATCCATGGGTTGTTATTTTTTTACCCATCCTAATAAACTATTACAACAAATGATTTATTACAACAATTTGTATTAAGTGACTATATGTAAATGCTTTACAAAAATAACATTTATCCTTATAATTTTACTTATGATAACATTATATTTGTTATCAACAAATACAAAGAGATCGCAAAATATTAATAAACGTTTTACGGTTTATTTGTATTAACAGTTGATGCAGGTTTTACTGACCAGGTTTTAATATTTATAATTTCTCGCTATACCTATGGTCTACCCTAATGCACTAACGGGCAGTGTACCCAGTCGTGTGTAGTGTAGTATTCGGTAAAACAGAGGTCGTCCCAAGAGCTATGTGTGCGGATTTAAACTAAGTCTAGGTGTCACAGATTTTAATATGATTATGAAATTGAATTAACTAATTAACTACTAAAGCAAATAAAGGCGAGGTATGTAATCAATAGAGGAGAGTGGTGCTAACCTAGTTATTCATCCTAACTTGTTATGTCTACGCTTAATTACTTTCAATTACTTCAGGTGGGGTCAAAGTCGCTAGGACAGCATTTGGTCAGTTCGTCCTAACCTGTCAGCAAAGGGTCCCACTGGAGAAATTAGGTGACCCTTCATAAGTCCAGTTGTTCTTAGTCCCCTAAGCCAAGTCATTAAGTACCGCTACATGCTAGATTCATAACAATGAGTGCCCGGGCGCTAGCATCTTAAACACGCATCCCTGACTTCTTAAGCTCATCCAAATGGTAGGTGATCAGTTGGTCAAATTGCACAAGCAGAAAGGGTCGTCAGTTGGTCATATCTTACCTTTCCCACTCAGTCTACCTACTTAGGGTCAGTTGGTCATATCTCCCAAGTAACTAGCCACTACCGCCATTCAAAACTACCGAAACAAGGGTAGCTACCAACAAACTATGCATGCATACACTTAGAAATAATTATACGGAAGCAATGTAAACGCAAACAAAAAAATTAAGGGATCATAACTAGGCCAGCACCAGAGGTGCTTAGCCGCTCATATTAACTAAAACAATCGATTCAATGTTTAACATTACGAAATATATGAATTGAAAGTAAAGAAAAGATAAAATGCTAATGCTTATCGTAGGGTAGTGATTTCTACCTTGGAGATAGCTTCGTATGCTCCTCTAGATCTGCCTTGGACTTCTACTCACGTTCACTTGGTGTTGTGTGTGAAATGGGATGCTTTGAAATGCTGGAATTCGTGGGGTATTTATAGGCCAGATCTGGTTACGGCGTAACTAATGATAAGAGTTACATCGTAACATCCAATTCTTCGTATTTTGCACTAAAAATGCTGGTTACGGCGTAACTCTGGAAGGAGTTACGCCGTATCTTCAATAAATATTGGTTACACCGTAATTGATACAATAGTTATGGCGTAGCTTGCAGCGGCGTGGAACCTCATTTGACCTAGTTGGTTACGTCGTAATCTTTGGGAGAGTTACGCCGTAATCTTCTGTTGAGTTGGTTTTCTGAGCCATGCTTCAGTTACGGCGTAATGTGAGAGAGGAGTTACGCCGTAACTTCTTCAAAATGAGCATACTATGATATATCTTCAATAAACTCTCCAAATCCGCGTCTCCTTAGCTCCAATGCTCGTAATTTACCTGAAAGTGAAATATAGAGTGTAGAAAACTAGAAGGGGGGTTGAATAGTTTACCAATTAAAAACTTTGTTTTGAATCTTATTGAAAGATCAATTGATATTTATCTTTGATATGTTAATGAAATATGTAAGCAATAATATGTAAAGAGTAAATAAGGAAAGAAATGATCAAACCACAACAAGTTGTTTATAGTGGTTCGGTCTACAAGGACTCTTTCTCCTTGCCCTACTCCACTCCTCGAGTCTCACACTCGAGAGTTTAACTTCACTAGTCAACAAGCTCCTTTCACCGGTGGAGAAACCTTTACACTTCGCTTACACTATTTCCGACACTAAGCTAAATGTCGAGTTCTTTCCAAGGGTACAAACACTCCCACACACAATGTATTTTGAGGACTAAAATACTAACCACTCACACTTACAAGATTATGATGGTTTAGTACAACAATGAAGTATGAATCAACACAAGATCATACAAGACTAAACAAACAAGACTTCCAACTTCTCGTTGAAGCTTGAATGTGACTTGATCTTCTTTGCTATAAAAGAGATCACTAATATGATATGAAACTGAGTTAGAAAGGTTAGAGAGAAGATATGTATGAGAGTATGATTGAAAGGGATGAGAAACTACTTGGTTTGGCTTTGCTATTTATAGCCAAAACCATCAGCAGCCTCCACGGACCGCGGACCCCTTAAAAGGGTTCCGCCCGTTATGGCTTTTGGTGCCGCCGAGGTCTGACAGCAAGATATCAAGATCTTGCCAAAGTCAACCATATCTATGCAAGATTGTGTAAGATATGAAGAGTACAAATCTACACAAAATATCTAATGAAATCTTCCAATGACTTCCATGATGCATCACATGATGTCATGTGTTGTTTTTCTATTTTTAGAAATATGCAAATACATAAGTAATGCTTAGTTTTTAAGAAACTAAAACATTCTAAAAACTACTATCATACATTATGGTTAGAGTCACATTAAGATATGATTAATCACAATGTAAATACTAGAGTGATGAAGATATTGTTTGAAAAAGCTTGTTTTAGTATCTATTAAACTTGACAAGCTTTAAGCTTTATAAAAATTAAATTTACTTTTGTCGTTAACAAAACTTAGGTAAAGATCAAAAATATAAATAACGTTAAATGACGATATTTGTATTAAGAATCTCCCCTTTTTTGTTGAGGACAAAATATAAATTTTATTTTTATAAAAGATACAAAGATTGTACAAGAGTTATAAAAATATTAGTTTTAGAACTTGAAAAAGAAATGATAATGCAAGTGTATGATTTTTGACTTTTTCAGAAAGTCAAAGTCTTCACTAGTTGAAGCATGATGTTGACTTTTTTAGAAAGTCAAAGTATGCAGTTGACTTTTTCAGAAAGTCAAGTATTACCAATGAAGTATCATGTTGAATTTTTCAAAAAGTCAATGTATGCAGTTTGACTTTTTCAGAAAAGTCAAATATAACCAAGTTCTATATAATTCTCCCCCTTTTTGTCTCAACAAAAAGAAGATGCGATGCGGAATGGATAATGAGCCTGAGCCATTATCTCCCCCTTGATCAAAGCTCCCCCCAAATTGGGTGCCAATGGGAAGATACATGGATTGTGAAAAAGCTACAAAAAGATTTGTTAGTAATAATCATTATTCACAAGCATTTCCAAACACTGTGTAAAAAGCACCAACAATATAGAAAACACCATTTATTAGTTAAAATTTTTCATGATTTAAAAACCATGAAAAGAGAACACAATGAAGTGTTTTAGTACAATAAAATAAAAAAATAAATCCTAGAAAAATAAAAAAATTAAAATGCTTAGAAAAGCTAATCCAGGACCATTCTAATGAGATGGTGGATGAGAAAGAGCGTTGAGTCGCTCAAGGATGTGATTGAGGATGAACCTCATTTCCTCTCGGAAGTTATGGACCATAACCCGGGTCTGATCAATGGTTTGGGCGGTTTGCTCACAAGTTGAGAAACCATGCCTAGGGGGTAGTATGATTGATGAGGTTGTGGGGGTGGAATGGTAGATGTGTTGATGTTGGTGTTGGTGTTTGGGGTGGTGATTATGGAGGCTAGCAACGCACTTTGCATTTTCATAGTCTCACTTAGGTGAGAATCCATCATATTTGAGAATTGGTGGAAATGTTAGAGTTATGCTTGAATCTCCTCTCTTGTGGGATGATCTTCCCACATGGACTCCTCAATGTCTTCTATGTGAGGGGACATTGATGTAGGGAGTGGTTGATCCCCATACAAAGGACCATGGAGGTCTTTGTGGATGGGGTGGAAGAGAAGAGGTCTTGGCCCTAACGGGGCGTTTGGGTCAAAGGATGGTCTAGGAGATTCATGAGCAATCCGCTCAATAGTGCCAAATGATGGCAATGGTGGTGGATGACTAGGCCTAGGAGTCAAATCTTCCAAGTCCTCCAAGAAAGGATTTGGAGAAGTGGGAGGTGTGGAAAATAACTCCAAAGGAATGAGGGTTGGAGACTTTGGTAGTGATGGTGTTTTTGATGTTTGGAGGGGTGCCGGTGGTGGTGAGGTTGGTGTTTTTGTGGGTGGTGGAGTGGTGATGACAATGGGTGATTGAGTAGAAGTAGCCAAGGTTAGGCTTGTGTCGTCCCTTATGGGAGATAAGATTGTGAGTGGAGATGACTCGGATGAGGAACTCAAGTTGACGAAACAACAAGGCCTTACGCTAATCCTAGCGGTTTTCTTGCAAGGCTTGGTTAAAGGTGAAGATTTTGTCATTTTGACTTGTGTTTTTGCTTGTTGATGGTAAGAATGAAGAAGGTGTGAAGATGATCATGGTAAAACCTCTTAATTTATAGTAGTGAAAAATTATGGAGAAATGTGTTTGATTTGATGTTAAACCATAGAAAGAATGAGGTTCCTAATGTTTTGGAAGTGGGTTGAATGCTAGTCATATCACCCAAGTCAAGCCATACAAAAGGGATGGAGTGAAGAGGAAAAGATTTGCAATAAATGTGTTCTAATGATTGAAAGATCCTAACAATCAGATTACCCACGGATTGCAAGGTACCAAAATTTTGGTTCCTTCCTTTATGCAAAAGGGCTCCATGGGTGAATTTTTCAAATTTTTGAATTTTGGTGGGAAGTGGATTTCTTGTATGCCTAAGTATGTTATACTAGTTCTAATATGGGTAAAAACTAGTTAAGATTAACTTACAAGCAATGTATGGTAATTTGGAATGTCGAAATATACAAAATTCAGAAAATTACCAGGAGGATCCATGGCACCAAAATTTTACACAGGCGGAACCCTTAAAATGGTGCCACCTTGTCCGCCTGTACAGGTACGGCGGTACCAATTCGCATAATAGACGGAACCAAAAAATTGGTGCCGTCTGATCCGTGCAGACCAGAAAAGTGGACAGAACATATTTTTAAGTGTCGGGGACATTTCCGAAACCTGAAATTTTGCTCAAAACATGTGACATTAATTACTTCTAGTTAGGAAAAGTAAATAACACATACACAAACATAGTGGAGCATAGATTTGAGCGAGACCAAGCGATTTTCACATTGTAGTGAAAATGGGTAAAATTTGATAGCATACTTGTGCTATCCCCCTGCATAAGATTGTTAGCATACATCATTGTTTTTAGTTATATTATCATCCTATAAAATAAAAACAACCAAATTGTATCAAACATTAAAGATAATGTATTGTTCCAAACACTCCTTAAAAGGACCTTTACTTGTCCAATTTCTTGTAAATCTTGTTCATCATCCTACCAAGGCACTTGAACATCCCCTTGGTTTGCTTGAACTCCCCGGATTCATTCTCAATCTCGGGAAGATATGCATAATACTCATGAGGTGGTAGGCGAGAGTTTGGAAGACCATCCTCGAAGCTATTTGATGATGATGATGATGATGGAGTTGGAGGTTTTGCTCTCTTGCCTTTTGTCTTAGCAACTCTCTCGTCACTCAAGGGCACAAAAATGTGAGGGATGAGCTCATAGTGAAGATGCATCCCTTTTGGGCTTGGTGGAATTGGGGCATGGGTTCTACAGAGACGGGTGAGAAGCATCCCGTATGGAAGAGCAACCGATCCTTGAGTAGGTATATCAATCATTCTCCTAGCTATGTAGTAGGCTAAGTTGAATGGTTAACGGGTGGACAAGTTGTAGAGCATGTGGCAAAGGAAAGCATTGATGTGATCCCTATTTCCTATGGTGCTAATGACATTGGTTCTAAGTAGTTCTTCCCATTTCTTAAATTCGGGCTTAAGTTCATTGAGCCCCATTCCATATGGATCTCGGTTCACTTCTTTTCCTTTTCGGGTGACTCGGGTTGTATCTCCCCTTGGGATAAATAGGTGCTCACGGATGACATCCTTATTTGCTAAAGGTGTTCGGTAGGGAAGAGAGCAGTCATTGATTGCATCAAGGATGGTGAGTGACCACTTATCCGAGTAGACACATGTCCCTCGGTTGGGAATTCCTAGCACTTGAGCAAAGTTGGTTAAGGAGATGGTGTAGTCATTTTGATTAATCTTGAATCTAAGGCTAAACTTGTTGGGATATGAAAGTGCTGAAGATATAATAGTACTGAAGACATGAAAGTACTAAAATATGCAAAGTACTGGAAAGAGTCAAAGAGTCAAAGTACTGCTAAAGACAAAGTCAAAGTACTGCACTATTAAGTCAAAGTACTGCAAGAACAAAGAACTGTTATATTCGTTTATGGAAAGTATTGTATTCTATGTTTAGATTACTTGTCGTACAAGAATACAAATTGTAAACCGACTAGGATATCCTTGAGCCTATAAAAGGACTCCTAGATTGGCATTGGAGATACGAGTCTATGAGTTTTAGAGTTTACGAATTCACAAGTTATTTAGTGTTTTAGAGAGAAGTTCGATAATCTTAGATTTGTTTAGAGTATCTGCATAATAAGCAGATTTAGAGTTTATAATAAAAGTTATTCTTCTTAGCTTTGTTAAGTAAATTCCGCGTACTTGATAAAGATTGCTCAGTGTTTCTTTGTTAATAACTTAGGATTTATCCGAGGTTATTAAACCTTACCAAGCTAGTTAAGTTAGTTTGATTAAAGTATATCGATCCAACAAGTGGTATCAGAGCTTGTGTGGAAACTCTGACTAGGAAGAAACCCTACTTCAACAATATTCAAGATGTCGACTGAAGCTATTCCACCACCCTCAATCACCTCACTCAGAATTCCAATAATCAAGAAGGGAGAATATGATCTCTGGTGCATGAAGATGAGGCAGTATATTGCCATTACAGACCATGCTCTATGGAATGTAATTGTTAATGGCAATAAGGTAGTTCCAGAACCTATTAATATTCCTGGACAACCTATAGCACCAAAGGCAGTCTTACCAGCAGCAACCCTAAGGTATCAAGAAAAGGCACTAAACATTCTCTTATCTGCCATTCCAGATGGACATCTTCTAAAATTTCATGATGCTAAAGATGCTAAGCAGCTCTGGGCTGCTCTCAAGACCAGATTTGGAGGGAATGAAGCCTCTAAGAAGATGCACAGAAATTTGCTGAAGCAACAATTTGAAACTTTCACAGTAGGTGAAAGAGAGAGTCTTGATGCTGCATATGATAGGTTTCAAAATCTCCTCAACATGTTGGAATTATACAAGGCAGAAGTGTCAGTTGAGGATGCTAATTTGAAGTTTCTAAGGAGTTTGCCATCTATATGGCATGTGATTGCTACAATGATCAGAGGACAACAAGGTTTGGATGTCATGGACTTTGATGATCTCTATCATCAACTGAAGGTGTATGAGCATGAGATGAGTGGTCAAACAAATTCTAAGTCTCACAGTATAGATTTTCTATCATCTGAAAAGAAAGGCAATACTTCTGTCAAAAGTACTGCTTCTCCTCAAAGTACTGTTTCTCAAAGTACTGCTGTTTACAACCCCCCTTCATATGCTCAGCAGGCCCCATCACCTACCACTTTGCATTCAGATGAAGTTGTGTGCTCCTTCTTTGCACAACAAGCCAGCTTACCTGTCACTTATGAAGAGGATCTAGCACAAATTGAAGAAGATGCACTTGAAGAAATTGATATCAGGTGGCAAGTTGCTATGATCACTGCAAGGATCAAAAAGTACATGAAGAAGACACGCAAAAGTATTGATTTCAAACCAAAACAAGGAATAACTTTTGACAAATCACAAATTGAATGCTTCAATTGTCAAAAGACTGGTCATTTTGCAAGGGAGTGCAGGTTTGCTAAGTATCAAGCAAACAGAACATCTGAGAAGCCAAAACTTGAGCTCAAAGAAATTCCAATTACTAAAACAAAGGCTTTGGTTGCTCAAGAGAAGTTATCAGAAGTTGACTGGAGTGAAGAGTTTGATGATAAACCAGTGACTTACTGTATGGTAGCAGTGGAAGATGCAGTTGAAGACACAGTGGAAGCATTGGACTGGAGCACTGCTTTTGATGAAGAATCTGAACATGCTGCTTTGGAATCTGATGATGGCTTTGGAGGATTTGATTGGAGCAAAGAAAGTGAAGATGATCCTGTTCTTCTTGCAATGGTGGCTACTTCACCAACTCAGTCTCCTATCTCTGAGGTATGCTCCAACTGTTATGATTTTTATCATAAATTACTTAACAGTTATGTGATTGAAAGAGATAATTGTATTAAGGCTAGATCGGAAGTGGCTGGTTATCAAATTACTTTAGAGTCTATGGAAGCTAAAATTATAACACATGAAAATAATGAAATGGCTTTGGCTGAAAAGTATGAACAACAGGATTACCAATTAAAACTTAGTGAATGGAAGCTAAACTGTAAAATTGCTGAAATTGAGAAATTAACTAAGGAAAGAGATGATTTGTTAGCTAAGTTTGATGCCTGGAAAGAATCTGGTTTGTCACATGTTTCTTATGTTCAAAAACAGCAAATAGCCTATCTTAAAACTGGATTAGGTTTTGGAATGGATTTTAGTAAACTAGAAGAAAACCAACCTAGTGATAAGGATGATGGTGATTTTGAGGACATAACCACTAGTGATGATGAACTCATTAACTATGTAGATACATCTAGCAATGAGGGCTCAATAAGTGAACCACCTCCTGAGTATAAGAAAGACAATGGTTATCATGTTGTCCCACATCCCATTAGTCATCAACCCATAAGGCCTGATGTTTCTCGATTTGGAGTAGACAGTCTAGAGTTTAGGAAGAAGCTTGTTGCTCAATCTAGGTCTGAAAAACCCAAAGAAGCTGTTGAAAATAATGTTCAAAATCCAGCAGTACCTTTAAATCAAAGTACTGCTCAACAAGCAGTACCTTCTGCAAAACCTTTTCAAAACAGTACTGCTAAACCTTTTTGGATAATTTTGGTCAAAACAGTTTTAATCATTCACCAAGAAGGCAAAATAATTTTGGGCATAGACATAGAAGAAATCACTTTGGACATATGGGTCAAAAACTTTGTTTTGTGTGTTATAGTCCTAATCATTTAATCAAAGATTGTGATCGACACTCATAATACCTTAGCAAATTTCCAAAGAACAGATCTGCCAACCACACACCTAGAGAGCACAAACCAGTTTGGAATAATTCAAATAGGATTAATCACAGAAACTTCACACCAGATCACAGATACCCACATCAGAGAAAACCTTTTTCAAAACCTTCAGTATCTCACAGTACTTTCCAAAGTACTGCTCAGCCAAAACAAGGTACTGATCACACTACTTGGAATAGGAATCCTAGGAGATCTCACTATCAACCTAGAAGGTATTACAATTCATATAGGGGATCTAGATCACAGGAACCACGTGTTAAACCAGAATGGGTTAAGAGGGAAGGTACTGCTGAGGGACACACAATACTTTCAACAAAAAGTGAATCTGATGTTTTTGTGATACAAGAAAAAGCTAATAATCTGGTAAAAGAGATTTATGTTGAAAAACCAGAAAGTTTTGAAAATCCACATGCTAAAGATTAAAAGATAATTCTGGATCATCATTTGAAAGATAGTGGGAATTACATACTCAAAGAATTTGAGTTTGTAACTCCACAAGGGGAACACAAGTCAGTAATGGCTTGGGTTCCTAAAAATCACTAACTCTTTTCTTTGTGTGCAGGGCAACCCAGAAGAGGAGCTTAAAGATCATCTCATTGTGGATAGTGGTTGCTCTAGAAGTATGACAGGAGACAAAGAGATTCTGTCTGATTTTAGAAATATTAGTGGAGGAAAAGTTGCATTTGGGAATGATCCCAATGTAGGAAAGATTACTGGAAAAGGAACTATCAAAGCAGGGCTTATCGACTTTGAGAATGTTAGATATGTGAAGGAGCTAAAGTTCAACTTGTTATCAGTCTCTCAAATTTGTGATAAAAAGCATCATGTGTTATTCACTGACACAGAATGTCTCATCCTTTCCTCTGATTTTAAACCTGTTGATGATGACATGGTAGTCCTTAGAGTACCAAGGACAAATGATGTGTATAGTTTAGACATGAAGAGTCTACATTCTTATGGAAGAGCCACATGTTTGGTGGCTAAAGCAACATCTGAAGAGGCACATCAATGGCATAGAAGAATAGGCCATGTTAATTTCAAGAATATCAACAAACTGGTCAAAGGCAATCTAGTTTACAAGAATGATCAATCATGCTTGGCATGCAAGAAGGGTAAACAACACAAAGCTTCCTGCAAGAAGCTTGAGGAGAGAACTATTAGAGAACCATTGGAGCTGTTACATATGGATTTGTTTGGACCTGTCTCTGTGGCAAGTTTAAATAAGAAAAAGTACTGTTTGGTTGTTACAGATGATTGCAGTAGATTCAGTTGGGTTTTCTTTTTGGGTTTTAAGGATGATACTTTTGATGCTATTCAGACTCTCATAATAGCACTTGAAAATCAATTGAGACTCAAGGTTAGAGGTATTAGATGTGATAATGGAACTGAGTTCAAGAACAAGCTTATGGATGCTTTTTATGCAAATAAAGGCATAAAGAGGGAGTTTAGTATTGCTAGAACACCACAGCAAAATGGTGTTGCAAAGAGGAAGAATAGGACTTTGATTGAAGCAGCAAGGACAATGCTAGCAGATTCCCATCTACCTATTAAATTTTGGGCAGAAGCTGTAAGTACTGCATGCTATGTACTTAACAGAGTCTCTGTCACCAAACCACAGATGAAGACACCCTATGAATTGCTGATGGGCAATAAACCCAACATTCGTTTTATGAAGCCTTTTGGATGCCCTCTTACTATTTTAAACACCATTGATAATCTGGGGAAGTTTGATGGCAAGTCTGAAGAAGGATACTTATTGGGTTATTGCATTAACAGTAAAGGCTTTCGAGTGTACAACAGAGTTACTAGGAAGATTCAAGATTGTCTTCATGTTGAGTTTTTAGAGGATCAAGACAATGAGAAAGGTAAAGGTCCTGATTGGATGTTTGATCTTGAGGTTTTAACTCCTTCAATGAATTATGTACCTGTTAGAGAAGAAAATCAACTTGTGCACAATGTAGACGATTTACAATATGTTGTTCATGGAGTTCATATTCGACCGGATGCTGTTCCTGATGAAGATCCTGTTAGTCCAAAATAAAGTACTGATGTTCCCAAGCAAAGTACTGATTTTCCAAAACAAAGTACTGTTGCACCACAATCCTCATTATCTGCTGAGGATCAATCTATTCAAGAGGAACTTAATCAGATGCTTCTTCAAGATGTATTAGCACATTCTTACACTGATGAACAAAGGAGAGCTTATGAAGAGGCAAAATAGAAGAACAAGACTGCAGAGTACTCTCACAGTACTTTGGACAGTACTTTCGACCAAAGTACTGCTGCACCTGTTGACAGTACTTTAGATTATTTGCATGATCCTACAATGCCTGACTTAGAGGAAACTGATGATGAGTTTGCAGATGAAGGTATTTTCTCAGATTCAAATGAAGGTGCTGATTATACTAACTTGGATGATGCATATGGAGTTCCACAGTCTCCAATCTTACGGATTCATAAGAATCATCCTACTGATCAAATCATTGGTCCTTCTACTTCTAGAGTTATGACAAGACACAAAGCTAAGAGTTTCACAAAACCTCATAATGCTTTACTTAGCTTTGTCTACAAACAAAACAGGCTGAATCATACGGACCATCAAACCTGCCTATTTACTTGTTTTATCTCTCAAGAGGAACCCAAGAACATTGCTCAAGCCTTGACTAAAGAAAGCTGGGTTGAAGCTATGCAGGAGGAACTTCTTCAATTTAAACTTCAAGAAGTTTGTGTTTTATGTGATCTTCCAGATGGGAAGAAAGTTATTGGAACCAGATGGGTTTTCAGAGTCAAAAGAGATGAAAGAGGTAATGTTATCAAGAATAAGGCAAGGTTAGTAGCACAAGGCTACAGACAAGAAGAAGGAGTAGATTATGATGAAGTGTTTGCTCCTGTAGCAAGAATAGAAGCTATTCGAATATTTCTTGCTTTTGCTTCATATATGGGTTTTCAGGTTTACCAAATGGATGTCAAGAGTGCCTTTCTCTATGGCACTATTACAGAAAAGGTGTATGTGAAACAACCTCCAGGTTTTGAAGATCCTAAACACCCAAACAAAGTCTACAAGGTGGTTAAGGCTCTTTATGGCCTTCATCAGGCACCTAGAGCTTGGTATGAGAGGCTCTCTACATTCTTATTACAACATGGATACAGGAGGGGAGCTATAGACAAGACTTTGTTTATCAAGAGAGACAAAAAGGATATCATGTTAGTTCAAGTCTATGTTGATGATATCATCTTTGGGGCTACCAAATAGTCCATGGTTAAGGAGTTTGAGCAGCTGATGCAGAAAGAATTTCAAATGAGTTCAATGGGAGAGTTAACTTTCTTTTTGGGACTTCAGGTTAAGCAGTCAAAGGAAGGAATTTTTATCAGTCAAGACAAGTATGTTACTGACATACTTAAGAAGTTTAATTTTGATGATATGAAGGCTGTTACTAGACCTATTAAATCTATCAATTCATTGGGCAAGGATGAAGATGGACAGCCTGTTGAAGTCAAGTTATACAGATCAATGATTGGCTCTCTTATGTATCCTACTGCATCAAGGCCTGATATCATGTTTGCAGTTTGTTTATGTGCAAGATATCAAGTCTCACCAAAGATCTCTCACATGAATGCAGTAAAGAGAATCTTCTGTTATTTAAAACAACAAACAAAGTTGGGGTTGTGGTATCCAAAAGAGTCACCTTTTCACTTGGAAGCTTTTTCAGATAGTGATTATGCAGGTGATAATTATGATAGAAGATCAACAACTGGTGGATGCCAATATCTAGGAAGAAGGTTAGTCTCCTGGCAATGAAAGAAGCTGACAATTGCATTAACATCATCTACTGAAGCTGAATATGTAGCTGCTGCAAGCTGTTATGGACAAGTTTTGTGGATGCAGAATCAACTCTTGGACTATGGGTTCAATTTTAAGAATACTCCTATCAATATTGATAATGAGAGTACCATTTGTATTGTGAAGAATCCAGTTTATCATTCCAAGACTAAGCACATTCAGATTAGGAATCACTTTATCAGAGATTGCTATGAGCACATGCTCATTAATGTTGTTAAGGTTCACACAGATGACAATGTAGCTGACTTACTCACCAAAGGCTTTGATGTTTCAAGATTCAATCACTTGGTGGTGAGTATTGGCATGATTAACTACTAAGCTACATTTGAGGGGAGGACTATAAGGTGTTAGTATAGTCCTGTGTATTGCTTGAGGGGAGGATAATTGTGTATACTTAGTTTCTACGGAGGAATTTGGCAAAGTACTGTTTTTCCTGAAAGTACTGCTTGGAAAGTACTGCTTTGGGAAAGTACTGCATACGTGGAAAGTACAATTTGTCGTATTAAAGTACTGTTCCAACGGTTATATTGAGGGGTAATTAATGCTAACGGTTGTTTTATTTTGGGCAGTGATTTTTTCAAATCTCACCTATAAATAACTACTTTCCGATTTTCCCTCTTATATTCTATTTCTCTCATTCTTATTCGATTTAAATTCTTATTGTGATGGCGAATCGACCTACTGTTTCAAAGCACAATATGGTAGCAAATTTAGACAAGACTGAAGATAATGAGGCGTTTTGATGAGTGTGTAAATACTCATCATTTTTGGGTCAATCTGAACTGCAAAACGTTTAAAAATGCTCAGAAATGCATCAAAATACTGAAAATATCTTAAAGTTGCATTTTATATGTTTCAGATGCAAAATGTTCAAAATCAGATGAAAAATGAGCAAAGTTTGCATAATTGGCAGTTTCAGTCCCCCAAGTTTCAAAAATTGTCAGAAATAGTCCCTGAGCACATAATTTCAAAAGAAAAATCACCAAAGGTCCTTTTAAAATCATAAGTTGTCAAATTTAGTCCTTTGGTGAAAAATATCAAAAGTTTGAGAAAATTATAAAATTGGTCCTCCAAGTTTAAAAATTGGCAGAATTGGTCCCTGGAAAATTGGAAAATGGCAAAGTTGGTCCTTGTACTTTTTGAGATTGTCATTTTCAGCCTTGGAACAACTTTGTGAATTTGGCAGAACAGACCCCTTGAATTTCAGAAATTACAATTGAGGTCCTTGTCATTATTAAACCCCTAAACCCTTGGCCTTGTCACAATTACTTTTGGACCCCTGCCTTCCCAATTGGACCCTGTCATTAGCACTTTTGACCCTCCCTATTATTAAAATCCTCAGTCAAATGCCTTTGACTCCACCTTTCCCTCCTTCACGGGTATACCAATCCACCATCATCACTTCCCTGCAACCTTCCCTGCTAACACTCCACCCACCATCATCCCTAATCTACCCTCCACCTCACCCCACTCCAAAGATACATTTAATGCACCCTCTACCTACCTCTGCCCTCTCCAGCTGGCTTAAACCACTTTTGGCGCCAAAACTACTTAA
Source organism: Chrysanthemum seticuspe (assembly GCA_019973895.1). Lineage (NCBI taxonomy): Eukaryota > Viridiplantae > Streptophyta > Magnoliopsida > Asterales > Asteraceae > Chrysanthemum > Chrysanthemum seticuspe. Next base: position 161,618,228 of record BPTQ01000002.1, read on the forward strand.
ACGGCTAAGATCTAATTTACCAATCCAATGGTCCTTGTAGCTGCTGGGAACTATTCAGAGGAGAGAGAGAGAGGAAGGATTGATGTATAAAAGGAGCAAAGAGAAGGCAAATTAGAGAGTAGTTAGATTATTTTTCAAAAATGTATGTCGACTTTTAGCTTATCATGTCTTAATTAGTTTTTGGTTGTAATTTCAAACTTCTTTGTATTAAACTTAAGTGTTTTAGTGTATGACAACTGATTTCAAGTATCAATTCCAAGTTATTGTTGAAATTTCATACTTATATGCCACTGTTAAAATTCTCAGTTTCTAACTCTCATGTATCAGCTTTAATCAGCTTATTTATGAGGTATAACAAGCTTATATAAGCTCATAATAGCTTTTTGTAAGCCTGTATTCAAGTTTTATAAAGTTAAATTCTGCTCTCACTTTTCATTTTGAATTCAGTTGCCTTAATCTTAGTCTTGATCTTAGTTATCATTTAGAGGTTTTAATATCTGTTTGTATAAGCTTAGGAAAGCTTATCTTGGCTTTTCCTGAGCTTATTCTTAATTTTTCAACCTTTTTCTTCACAAGTCAAACTTGGTCAAAATGCAGTACTTCACTACTTTGGATCTGGATTGCTAGAGTAATGATGAAATTGTATTGATATTGGGTTAATTTGGATGTTTAATGGGTATAGAATAGTAGAGTATGATTCTCAGTCAACATTTGTTTTGCTTGGCCTCATGTGAGTACCATATCTCTTTTATAATCTGATTCCATGATATTGGTTAGTCTAGCTTAAATAGTGTTCATTATAGCATGATTTAGTTTCAAATCAGTAGTTTATTTGTTAGTTTAATCTGTTTTCATCTTTGTTATTAGTCTATAAGTTTTCTGCATAGGTTTGATATAACATGCATACATAGATCAGATAGGTTTTATTATAAAATGATGTTGATAATGCTTCATATAGGTGTAAGATGGTTAGTTGAATCTGGTTTGAAGGTTGTTTAAGCTTGGATTTGTAAGATACTTTGAGAAGTGGTGAAACTGTCTCAGAAGGACTGTTTGGATTAGCTCACATATCTGAGTTGCAGGCTGCTAAATGAGATAGGAGTGGCTTAGATATTTGCATTTAGGTTCACTCAGTAGACTTAGGCTATTACTTTGAGCTCTCATTCAGTTATAGTCAAAATCACCATTTTTCTGTTTTCATTTGCATATCTGTAACTGTTTGAATAAGAGAGTTTGCATATTAGGTGTAGATCCATATAGGATAGCATTATTTGATCTTATTTCTTCTTAAATCATCATTATAAATCTGTTTTTGAGGATCAAACCTCATTAAAGTCAACCTAGCAACTGTTCTTCCAAAGTCAAAATGGTGCTAAATGCCCTGTGCAGGGCATTGAGCCTGCACAGGGGTTATGCAGGTTTTACAGGGCTTGCACAAGTCTCATTTGAGCTTGTCTAGGTCTGTAATTTGGTTTACTAGGTCTCAGCCAGGTCTTGTTCAAGTTCCAGTTGTTGGTTTGTAGTTTCAGCTTATTGGTTGGCTTATTTTTAAGCTCAAAGTAGACACCCTTCTCACTGTTTTTAGTCCATAATCTCATATAAGCCAAATCTTTGCAAATTGTGATTTAGAGGTTAAAAGCAGTTTTGATAAGTTGCATTTGGGTAATCTTAGTATAATATAGCTTCTGTTACAGGTTGGTGCCTTTTGGATTCCATTTGCTTATTTAAAGTGCTTATTATTAAGCACTTGACACATCAGTTCCATAATTCCACACATAGGCACCTGTTTTTCCATTTTTTCTAGCTTCCTAATATAATTTTAGACTTTTCCTGAAATTTTCATATTTTTCCAAGCTTGTTTGCTATTTTAAATTAGTTTTTAAGCATTTTTAATTAGCTTTAAATACAATTAATTAAGAAAAGGTTCAAAAAAACAATTTTTCATTTTTCTTAAGTTAAGATAAATATAAAAAGACAAAAAAATATTTTTCTAGATTTTTCTTAGTTAAATTTGTAATTTTAAGCCATTTAATTAGTTTTTAATAGTTTTTAATTCCTAGAAAATAGAAAAATAATCAGAAAATTACAAAAATAGTTTTGAAAATTCTATTTTGATATTTTAGATTTTTCTAAGTATTAATTTTATTTTTCTAGCTTTATTTCCTATTTTCTTATATTTTAGGTTATTATTTAATAGTTAAAAATAGTTTTTAATTAATAATAATTAGGTAATTAGTTATAAAAATAATTTTCTTTTTCTATAAATTTTCTTTTATCATTAGGTTTGTAAAAATGTCATTTTCATATTTTTAGGATTTATATTGTGTAAGTTTCACGTTTTCATTTGTACGTTACGTTGTTTTTAATTTCAGTTTTATAAAAACATAAAAACAAAAACATCATTGTAAAAATAGTGATAGCGTTTATTTAATATTTTTTATCTTTTTAATTTTCTTTAATTTGCATTTAAGCCGTTGTAATTTGTTGGCTTTTCCTGTAGTTATAATATCATTCAAATCCCTTTTTCCGCTGTTTGGCACGCATCAAATTTTTGGCGCCGCTGCCGGGGAGCTGTGCTGATTATCTTACGTCTAGCAGATTAGTGATTTGGATATTCACTCTTTGTTCATACCATCCATCTGTATATGTTTATATTTTCTTATCCAAAAATACAAAAATACTCTTCTCATTCCTCTTATCCGTATGATTCTATTTCTCTTACCCCCTCGTACCGTTTGATTCTACTCTTCTTTAACCTCAAAACCGTTTAATTCTATTTCTTTAACCCTCTACATGTCTAATTCTCATGGCAACGTTCGATTATCCTCGTTGTTTCCACTGCAAAAGTCGTATGGAAGAGGATCAGCTCTGTTGTCAGAATCCGGATTGTTTATGCAAGCGATGTGGAAGGATGGGTGCAAGCAAATATTGTTATTGGTGCGAATTATCTGATAACTCTCTCGATGATTCTCCAAGTTTTTCCGACCATCCGCCACAACCCGATGAACCCGTTCAAGAATCGGAGACCATAACGGAAGTGGTGGAAATTGCTAGCTCTCAGAGCACACCACTTGTCCCACCTCCTGATTTTTCAAATTGTTCTTCGAGACTTGATAGTCATTCGGATCATCATGTTGGTTTTGTTGATACTTTGAATAAACCGATTCCTCTTCATAACTCTCAAATGCAATCGTTTATTCCTTGTGTCGGTTGTGGTGAGCCTCTTTATGGTTCACCCTGTCGTTGGTGTACTTGTGTACAATGTGGAAATGATATCCATAACGGGAGTTGTTTGTTTTGTGGTTCGAGGAATTCATTTGATTATGATTCTAATCAGAACTCATTTAACGACCCCTCAAACTTTTTCAATTACCCACCACAGCCCGACTTATCTTCATATGATCAACATTACTGCTGTGAATTTTGTGGAGGTCCTCACCAAGGATTTGAGTGTCAATCCGGAAACACGTTTGTCTATGAACAGTTTTCCAGTGATGCTCAGAACTTTGGTTATAACCAAAATCCATATGATTCACCAGTCCAGACTCAACAGTTTTACTGTTGTGAGTACTGTGAAGGTCCCCATTTCAGCTCTGATTGTCAAATAGGGAACCCAGTTCCTTGTAACAATCATGACTCTCACATGTTTGACAATTTCCAACCTCCACAGCACTATACGGTTCAAACTCCACATGAGCCGTTGTCTCAAGAAATCTCCCAAGATTTTGAAACCACAATGAAAACACTTGATGATATGATTCAAAACTTTAAGAATCAAGTGAGTGGTGAAAAGACCATAGGAGAATTGCTGGCCGAAGAACGAGAAGAACGAGAGGCTCGCAAATCTAGGGAAGAATTATTAATCCTAGAGCAAGCAGCTCTAAGGCGTTCCCAATTTCTTAAGGCAGCTCTATATGATGATGACGAGGAGAGTTTTTATCCTTTTAAAGATAATATTTCTCAACTCCCTCAGTCAGTTGATATCCCAGCAGTTGAGATTCCATCTCAAACAACTGCTATCACACCCGAGGCTCCCACTCACTCTCTGAACATGGGGGACGAGCATCTTGACACTGTTCCTGAAAAGGAATCGGACGAATTCATAAAGTCTAGTGTTGAGGACCTTGTCCCAATCCCAAGAGAGTCACAGGGAATTATTGATCATGTGTGTGATATCCCTCCTCCTCTTGTCTTCCAAAATGATCATGTTGAGATGTTCTCCGATTCTGATGATGATGATTCGTTATCTTGTGGAGACATCATTTATGTGGAAGATTCACCTTCTGAGCTTGTTAGCTTAGAAGAAGAGAATGATGAAGTTACTGACACTGAAATCAAAGATGAAGCTCTTCGAGCAACATTATTGAATGTCAGTCTTCTCATTTCTAAAATCGAGGCTTTCAAAGAGAAACCTATTTCATCTCCTATCCCCATTAAGGATAGTGACATTCTTTCTGATGATTCTATTCCGGAAATGAAAGCCTTCTGTTTTGATAATATGGGAGAGAAGATTAGTGGCAGTACCACTTCTCATTCTCATAATTCTCTCCTCGATCATGAATCATTTACTTTTGAGGAGTTCGCCAGTGAACCCACTCATATCAATTCTGAATATGATTCATTCACCTTCATGGAGTTCTCAGATGAACTCGCTCATATCATATCTCCGCCGGAGTATGATAACTTCTACTTTGATCTAGACACACCCGGGATATGTCTAGACCAATTGAGCTTAACTGATGAGATTCATGAAACTATGAATTCTCCTATTGAGGATGAAGAGCTAGTCATGATGTTTATCTTGATTTTCTATCTTTTCTTCACCTATCCCGTGGCTTCTCCTGTTCTTCACTCCTTCGGGAATGAAGACATCATCTTTGATCCCGGCATTTTCATGTACCATTATCTCGAGCCGGGAATATATCTCATCGGTGTGGAACTTTCACGTGCTTCAAATGTTTGTCCAAACATCTTGAATGAAAGTCCGATGGAGATTGCTTCTTCCACTTTGCTTCCCCCATGAACCAATGAATTCGGGGTCGAGTCAAGCTAGCGACTCGGTAATCAAAAACAGTAGCTGAACATGGGTTTTCACCCGTGTGTACCACTCTAGTGTGGGGGAGTTACCCCACATGTTTTATATATATATATATATATATATATATATATATATATATATATATATATATATATATATATATATATATATATATATATATATATATATATATATATATATATATATATATATATATATATATATCTATATCCACAAAAAAAAAAAAAAAAAAAAAATCTCTTTCTAAATAATGGCCGTAGTATTTCCCTTTTACGTTCTTTGTTTCGGCATAACCGCCGGTACTTTGAATATTGAGGGAAATATTCATTTCTTAGTGTGGGGGATAGGAATTCTCACGAATTTTATCATATAATTATACCAATTCCCCCGTTTTTGGCCAAATTTTTTTTTGGAGTAAGTGTTTTACACTTTCTCATTTGGTTATCAGTCCGCCTTGTCTAAAAAAAAGGATTGGCTAATCCAGGAGCAAACGGCTCTTGGTAAAGATATCTCAAATCCGTTGACGGCTTGCAATTTGCCCAAAATTGTATGGTATTCAGCTCACCATATCCTAAAAAGTGAAGAGTTGGCTAGCCCGCAAGTTTATGGCTTGTGGTAAAGGCAGTGGAAAAACCATAATTGGTAATCAGCTCACCAAAGATAATATTGATAATTTATCTAAGAGTTGGCTAGTCCAGAGCAAACGGCTTCTGGTAAAGACAAATCAAATCCGTTGGAAGCTGGTGGTTTGCTCAAAATCACATGGTTATCGGTGTACCATGGTTCTTACTTGAACTGAAACATTTGGCTACTCCAGAAGTAATGGCTTTTGGTAAAGAGTTTCAAATCCATTATGTTTTCTCAAAATATTGCTAGGGACTAGCAATAGTTTAGTGTGGGGGATTGATGAGTGTGTAAATACTCATCATTTTTGGGTCAATCTGAACTACAAAACGTTTAAAAATGCTCAGAAATGCATCAAAATACTGAAAATATCTTAAAATTGCATTTTATATGTTTCAGATGCAAAATGTTCAAAATCAGATGAAAAATGAGCAAAGTTTGCATAATTGGCGGTTTCAGTCCCCCAAGTTTCAAAAATTGTCAGAAATAGTCCCTGAGCACATAATTTCAAAAGAAAAATCACCAAAGGTCCTTTTAAAATCATAAGTTGTCAAATTTAGTCCTTTGGTGAAAAATATCAAAAGTTTGAGAAAATTACAAAATTGGTCCTCCAAGTTTAAAAATTGGCAGAATTGGTCCCTGGAAAATTGGAAAATGGCAAAGTTGGTCCTTGTACTTTTTAAGATTGTCATTTTCAGCCTTGGAACAACTTTGTGAATTTGGCAGAACAGACCCCTTGAATTTCAGAAATTACAATTGAGGTCCTTGTCATTATTAAACCCCTAAACCCTTGGCCTTGTCACAATTACTTTTGGACCCCTGCCTTCCCAATTGGACCCTGTCATTAGCACTTTTGACCCTCCCTATTATTAAAATCCTCAGTCAAATGCCTTTGACTCCACCTTTCCCTCCTTCACGGGTATACCAATCCACCATCATCACTTCCCTGCAACCTTCCCTGCTAACACTCCTCCCACCATCATCCCTACTCTACCCTCCACCTCACCCCACTCCAAAGATACATTTAATGCACCCTCTACCTACCTCTGCCCTCTCCAGCTGGCTTAAACCACTTTTGGCGCCAAAACTACTTAAACGGCTAAGATCTAATTTACCAATCCAATGGTCCTTGTAGCTGCTGGGAACTATTCAGAGGAGAGAGAGAGAGAGGAAGGATTGATGTATAAAAGGAGCAAAGAGAAGGCAAATTAGAGAGTAGTTAGATTATTTTTCAAAAATGTATGTCGACTTTTGGCTTATCATGTCTTAATTAGTTTTTGGTTGTAATTTCAAACTTCTTTGTATTAAACTTAAGTGTTTTAGTGTATGACAACTGATTTCAAGTATCAATTCCAAGTTATTGTTGAAATTTCATACTTATATGCCACTGTTAAAATTCTCAGTTTCTAACTCTCATGTATCAGCTTTAATCAGCTTATTTATGAGGTCTAACAAGCTTATATAAGCTCATAATAGCTTTTTGTAAGCCTGTATTCAAGTTTTATAAAGTTAAATTCTGCTCTCACTTTTCATTTTGAATTCAGTTGCCTTAATCTTAGTCTTGATCTTAGTTATCATTTAGAGGTTTTAATATCTGTTTGTATAAGCTTAGGAAAGCTTATCTTGGCTTTTCCTGAGCTTATTCTTAATTTTTCAACCTTTTTCTTCACAAGTCAAACTTGGTCAAAATGCAGTACTTCACTACTTTGGATCTGGATTGCTGGAGTAATGATGAAATTGTATTGATATTGGGTTAATTTGGATGCTTAATGGGTATAGAATAGTAGAGTATGATTCTCAGTCAACATTTGTTTTGCTTGGCCTCATGTGAGTACCATATCTCTTTTATAATCTGATTCCATGATATTGGTTAGTCTAGCTTAAATAGTGTTCATTATAGCATGATTTAGTTTCAAATCAGTAGTTTATTTGTTAGTTTAATCTGTTTTCATCTTTGTTATTAGTCTATAAGTTTTCTGCATAGGTCTGATATAACATGCATACATAGATCAGATAGGTTTTATTATAAAATGATGTTGATAATGCTTCATATAGGTGTAAGATGGTTAGTTGAATCTGGTTTGAAGGTTGTTTAAGCTTGGATTTGTAAGATACTTTGAGAAGTGGTGAAACTGTCTCAGAAGGACTGTTTGGATTAGCTCACATATCTGAGTTGCAGGCTGCTAAATGAGATAGGAGTGGCTTAGATATTTGCATTTAGGTTCACTCAGTAGACTTAGGCTATTACTTTGAGCTCTCATTCAGTTATAGTCAAAATCACCATTTTTCTGTTTTCATTTGCATATCTGTAACTGTTTGAATAAGAGAGTTTGCATATTAGGTGTAGATCCATATAGGATAGCATTATTTGATCTTATTTCTTCTTAAATCATCATTATAAATCTGTTTTTGAGGATCAAACCTCATTAAAGTCAACCTAGCAACTGTTCTTCCAAAGTCAAAATGGTGCTAAATGCCCTGTGCAGGGCATTGAGCCTGCACAGGGGTTATGCAGGTTTTACAGGGCTTGCACAAGTCTCATTTGAGCTTGTCTAGGTCTGTAATTTGGTTTACTAGGTCTCAGCCAGGTCTTGTTCAAGTTCCAGTTGTTGGTTTGTAGTTTCAGTTTATTGGTTGGCTTATTTTTAAGCTCAAAGTAGACACCCTTCTCACTGTTTTTAGTCCATAATCTCATATAAGCCAAATCTTTGCAAATTGTGATTTAGAGGTTAAAAGCAGTTTTGATAAGTTGCATTTGGGTAATCTTAGTATAATATAGCTTCTGTTACAGGTTGGTGCCTTTTGGATTCCATTTGCTTATTTAAAGTGCTTATTATTAAGCACTTGACACATCAGTTCCATAATTCCACACATAGGCACCTGTTTTTCTATTTTTTCTAGCTTCCTAATATAAATTTAGACTTTTCATGAAATTTTCATATTTTTCCAAGCTTGTTTGCTATTTTTCTTAATTTAAATTAGTTTTTAAGCATTTTTAATTAGCTTTAAATACAATTAATTAAGAAAAGGTTCAAAAAAATAATTTTTCATTTTTCTTAAGTTAAGATAAATATAAAAAGACAAAAAAATATTTTTCTAGATTTTTCTTAGTTAAATTTGTAATTTTAAGCCATTTAATTATTTTTTAATAGTTTTTAATTCCTAGAAAATAGAAAAATAATCAGAAAATTACAAAAATAGTTTTGAAAATTCTATTTTGATATTTTAGATTTTTCTAAGTATTAATTTTATTTTTCTAGCTTTATTTCCTATTTTCTTATATTTTAGGTTATTATTTAATAGTTAAAAATAGTTTTTAATTAATAATAATTAGGTAATTAGTTATAAAAATAATTTTCTTTTTCTATAAATTTTCTTTTATCATTAGGTTTGTAAAAATGTCATTTTCATATTTTTAGGATTTATATTGTGTAAGTTTCACGTTTTCATTTGTACGTTACGTTGTTTTTAATTTCAGTTTTATAAAAACATAAAAACAAAAACATCATTGTAAAAATAGTGATAGCGTTTATTTAATATTTTTTATCTTTTTAATTTTCTTTAATTTGCATTTAAGCCGTTGTAATTTGTTGGCTTTTCCTGTAGTTATAATATCATTCAAATCCCTTTTTCCGTTCAAATTTCTCGATCACTTTACGTTTGATAATCCATTGCATAGCTCGCTGGGACATAACGACCCGGGGAAACACTATACTCCCCAGATCTTCATTGCATTCGTGCTTGAGCAGTTTTAAGCTGATTACGGTCTGTCATTCACAAGTGGCAGGCTTGAGTGATTTAGCTTGACTGTTTGGCACGCATCACGTTTCATGATATTATTGATTATCTAACTGGGTCGCCCATCAGTTATGCTCTTTTAGTGGAGCCGGATATTATTGAGCCTTGGATTCAAGAATTTTGGGCTACAGCAAGAGATAACATGGAGAATGACGAATTTTATATTAGGGCTACAGTTGTTGGAAGAACTGTGAAGATTACTGAGGCATCTATTAGAGAAGATTTGTTGTTTAATGATGATGATGGTGCTACTCGTTTTGCCAAGGAATTGATTTGGGAAACTTTTATGAATATTGGTTATGAAGGTTCTTTAACAGAACAAACATTCGGAAAGCAGTTGTTTTGTCCTCAATGGAAGTTTTTAATACATGTGTTGTTACATTGTATTAGTGCTAAAAGTACTTCTTGGGAGCAGTTTGGGTCTAATATAGCATCTGCTATGGTGGGATTAGCTACAGATCGTGTTTTTAATTTTTCAAGGCTAATTCTTGATGGCATGCTTTCTCACATCAATCATGGATCAAAATGGTTAATGTATCCCAGGTTTGTACAAGTTTTTCTGAACAAACAACTTGCTGATGTACCTAAGCCTACAGACTTATTGCCTGTTATTGTTCAACAATCAAAGATTTTGACTTTTATGGCTAGAAGAAGTGATCTATTTAGAGGTCCAGATACACCATTAACTACTTCCATGATGGAAGTTGTTCAGGCTGTTAGAGCTGATGATGAAGCTGATGCAGCAAGTGAAGGTACTGCATCTGAAGGTACTGCATCTGCAAGTACTGCTTCTCAAGAAGGTACTGCATCTGCAAGTACTGCTTCTCAAGAAGCTACTGCATCTCCACAGGGTATTGTTTCCCCAAGCCCTGAAGTTCAAGAAGAAGTTGTAAGATCACCTTCTCCATCTCCACAACGATCTGTTCCTGTTACATCAGAGGAACATTCACATATTCAAGGTGATGATCCACATACTATACCTCGTGAAGGTTTATCTTTGGATAATTATGCTTTGACAAGGGAGATAGTTAAGTTGCAAAAGACTACTAAGGTTCAAGGTAAGCAGATAAAGAAATTGAAGTTAAAATTTAGAAGGCTAAAAACTTTTGTCTGGCCTTTGATTAAAGAATTTCGTATCTGGGTCAAATCAAAGAAGAAAGCACAAAGGCAGTCCAAGACAAGTAAACACCAAAAGGTTCATAAACCATCTTCTGTCAACTTGGGGAGGAATTTAGAAGATCAGAATTTGAAAGAAGATACGGTTAAAGAGAATGAACCTGAAAGTTCTAAAAAGTCTGAAGAAAAGATCATTCAAGATACTGATGAGCAAGTTCAAGTTCAAAGTACTGCTGATGATCAAGGTACTGAACAACAAAGTACTGGTTTTCAAAGTACTTTCAGACAAGAAGTAATTACTCCAAGAGTGTTAAATTTTGAAGAGGAAGCTGGACCTTCTACAACAGTTATACAAGAAGAGGAAGCTATTCTCAAACCTATTCATTCTGCAAGTGATGATGAGTTCATTGCTACAATTCTTGGAGATTTATCACAACCAAGAGGAGGAGTTACTATTCGAGATGTACAAGAAGAAGAACAACAAAGAACTTCTCAACCTGCAATTGATCCCAAGGATAAAGGAAAGAGTGTTCTGGTTGAAACTAAGAAGAAAAAGCTAACTTTAGCAGAACTTAGAGCAATTGAAGTTGCTAGGAATGAAGCTGTAGCTAGAAAAGTTCAAGAAGAGTTAAATGCTAAAGATAGAGAAGCTCAGGAAGCTCAAGAAGCTCAGAATAGAGAAGCAGCACAAAAGGTACAAGATGAATTAGATGCTGAAGCTGCTGAACCATTACAGTCACCTGTTCCTGTTAGATTTATGCCAAGAAGACTTAATAAAGCTAAAGACAGAAATGCTATGATGGCTTATCTTAAAAGTCAAGGGTATAAAGGATTGCAGAAGTTTAATTATTTTGAGATGAAAGGATTATATGATGCTGCTAGGGAGGATTATAAGAAGAATGTTGCAGACATCAAAGATTTTAGAGAAGAAGCTACTTCGACTGAAGCTGAAAGAAAGAAGAGTTTGAAAAGAAAAAGGAAAACTGAAGTTACAGATGTTCAGTTCTCAAAGAAAGAAAAAGTTGAATTAAGATATGAAACTAGTGATGAATTAAGGAATTATCTCAGAGTGGTAGATTTTCATTACTCAAAAGAAGATGATGACATGAAGATAAACAGATCAAAGATTAGTGCTTTTGAAGTTGTGAAATCCAAAGATGGAGATTATATGATTTTTCATAAGGAAGATGAAAGCTTCAAAGTTTTCAAAAGGCTATGGGACTTACTGCACATTATAGATAGAGTAGACCTATTCTATTTATATCATGTGGTCAAAGCTTACTTTGAACATAACTCATTAGAAGGGATTGGTTTAGTTTTACATGGTGATCTCATAACTGTATGGGAAACTGAAGAAGAGAGCACTGATGATATTTGGAAGAATCAAGAAAATTGGGAAATTGTTTGCTGGAGATTTTTTGAAGAGTCTGGAGTTCATGTTTTAGAGCTGGAAAATGGAACAATGATACACATGTTTGCAGAAAGAAGATACCCTCTCACAGTTGAGCTCATGAGAAGAATGCTAAAGCATGGAATGGAAGTAGAAGAGGATAATGAAACTGCTTGCATGGTTATCAACTTGTTTATCAACTGGACTACCATTGCTGAAGATAATGAATAAACTGGTATGAAACTTAATTGAATAAATTATTTTTGATAAATCAGTACTTTATTCAAAGTACTGCTGATCAAATAGTACTTTAATCAAAGTACTGCTTGCAGCTTTTTAAATCAGTTAAGTGATTTTTGAATGAAACCTTTTGTTAAGTAACAAATTAAAAAAAAAAGGTTAAGTGAAATAAATGGATTTTGAGATGGTAATAATAGGTCATCAATCCACCATAGTTACAAAAGGATTGGCTAATCCATGAGCAAACAGCTCTGGTAAAGATATATCAAATCCGTTTTTAGTTGACAACTTGCTAATAAGTTGGATGGTAATCAACTCACCATATCAGTAATGTAAAGAGTTGGCTAGCCCACAAGAAAATGGCTTGTGGTAAAGGCTGTGGAAAAACCATTATATGGTAATTAGTTCACCATTAGATAGAAGAACTAACTAGTCCAGAAGGGTACAGCTTTTGGTAAAGACAAAACAAATCTGTTGATAGCTAATGATTTGCTAAAAATCATATGGTTATCAGTGTACCATGGTCTTACACACCAAAACATTTGGCTACTCCAGAGTTAATGGCTTTGGTAAAGAGACTAAAATCCATTAATTTTCAATGATTCACCTCTCACAGGAGTTAACACACCTGGAAGTGATGAGAATAGTATGCAACTTAAACTGAATTAATGTACAAAATTGTCATATGTTGCTGTGTTGCTGAAAAGATGGAGCTTGATGGATGCTGCTGTAAAAGAATAATTCTAAGAGATACTTTGACAAGCATAGACATTACAGAGATACAATCCAAAGACTAAGAAATAATCTGTTCTTAAAGATGAAGTTGTTAAAGATAAATTTACAAGAGAACTTGAAGTCAAGCAAGTAGAATTCAAGTTAGGGGAGGATTGTTGGGATATGAAAGTGCTGAAGATATGAAAGTACTGAAGATATGAAAGTACTAAAGATATGAAAGTACTGAAAGCTGCAAAGTACTGGAAAGAGTCAAAGAGTCAAAGTACTGCTAAAGACAAAGTCAAAATACTGCAAGAACAAAAAACTGTTATATTCGTTTATGGAAAGTATTGTATTCTATGTTTAGATTATTTGTCGTACAAGAATACAAATTGTAAACTGACTAGGATATCCTTGAGCCTATAAAAGGACTCCTAGATTGGCACTAGAGATACAAGTCTATGAGTTTTAGAGTTTACGAATTCACAAGTTATTTAGTGTTTTAGAGAGAAGTTCGATAATCTTAGAGTTGTTTAGAGTATCTGCATAATAAGCAGATTTAGAGTTTATAATAAAAGTTATTCTTCTTAGCTTTGTTAAGTAAATTCCGCGTACTTGATAAAGATTGCTCAGTGTTTCTTTGTTAATAACTTAGGATTTATCCGAGGTTATTAAACCTTAACAAGCTAGTTAAGTTAGTTTGATTAAAGTATATCGATCCAACAAAACTCATCATCGTCATCAATGAAACCGGTGACACTAGCATAAAACTCTAACACAAACCTAGGACAAATAGGTTCATTGATGTCAAGGAGACAATCGAATTGAATAGCGGCTAGCTCTTCACGGAGATTGGTATTTTCGATAAAAGAGGAGTGAATGGTTCTACCCTCATGGAAGTACCTAGTCTCTAGACTCTTAAAGATTTTGACTTGTTCCTTGGTGAGTCCTTTGGTTTTGTGATGTTTGGGAATGTAGCTAAGGGAATCCTTGTGATCATAGAATCTTGCGGCTACCATGGTTATTCCTAGGAGCAAGAATTAACAAACTTAACGTTTTGGTTCTAGTGTGTGCCTATATGAAAATGATTTGGAGTTGCGGTTATCTCGACTCATTTTATGCACAAAAATGGTTTTTAGAGGGGTGTTTGGCAAATACCATGAGATAACCCAAATGCTCCTAATTCAATATGGCTTCATTTGAATATACCCGGGAATGCATATTAGTTATGCAATACCTTTAGTATTCAAGAGCATGCAAGTGATGAAAATTTAACGTTTCTATTTGTATTAACAATGAAAAATTGTTTTCCTACAAGTGAGAAGCTTTTCAAAATATTTTGACATGGGGTGTTTGGTTATTTGAATAAGGCCTTATAGTCATTATCTATTAATTAGTGGGAAGCATGATTTGTTTATGCATTATGATAATGCAGTACCTATTTTCAATGACTAGTTATGCAATTTGCCAATTGAATCCATGTTTTATATAAGAATATATTCAAACCCCATGTAGTGATTTTGTGCATAAATAAGAATCCTATACTCAGAATTAAGAGATAAAATGTAGTTAGGATACTTACAATGATGTTATCTCCAGTGATTAGTGGGTGAGAAGGTGTCAATAATGAGTTGGGTTTAATGTTTACACTTTTGGTAAAGTGGGTTTTGAGGAAGAAGATGTTTTGTAGGTAGCATTTTTGCTTCTGTAGTCACCACGGACCAGACGGCACCATAAAAATGGTTCCGTCTTTGTTGTCGTTTGGTACCATGGCTACAGTAGCAGGTATAAAACAAAATAGTTTTTGTTTTGATTATTCTAATGTTTAGGCTATGTTTATCCTACATGTTTGGTTCCATTAACCCTAAACCAAGTCTAAGAAGATTAAATGGTTCTCTTTTGAGAGGCTTAGTTAGGATGTCGGCAATGTTATCTTCGGAGGATACTTTCTCGATTGAGATGTTTCCTTTTTGAACATTGTCGCAAAGAAAGTGATGACGGATTTCAATATGCATTTGTACTAGCGTGTTGAACGGGATTTCTGCTGAGATCGATGGCTCCTTTGTTGTCGCAAAGTATAACAATATCGTTGAGATGAATTTCGTAATCTACGAGAGCTTGCTTCATCCAAAGAGCTTGTTGACATTCTTTTCCGGGTGAGATGTACTCGGCTTCAGTAATTGAGATGGCTAAAGCCGTTTGCTTCTTTGCAAACCATGAGGTGAGGCAATGTCCAACAAAAGTGCAAATACCACTTGTACTTTTTCTATCGACATAGTCACCGACATGATCCGAGTCGGCATACACTATGGTTTCTACACCCGTTCCTTTGGGATACCATAATCCTAAACACGTTATTCCCTTAATGTATCTAAAAATCCTTTTTAAGGCTTCTAAGTGTGATGCCTTTGGGTTTTCTTGAAAGCGAGCACATAGACAAACACTAAACATAATGTCGGGTCTACTAGCCGTAAGATAGAGTAGGCTACCAATCACTCCTCTATATTTAGTGTTATCTACGGATTCACCTTGCTCATCCTTGGTGAGTTTAGTGTCCGAGGACATGGGTGTCTTAGTTGGTTTGGAATCTTCAAGACCAAATTTCTTAAGCATGTCTTTTATATATTTAGATTGGTTAAAGAATATGCCATCTTCTAGTTGTTTAATTTGAAGTCCTAGAAAGAAGTTTAATTCACCCATCATACTCATTTCAAACTCGTCGTGCATGATTTTAGAGAAATCATCACATAGCTCTTGACAAGTTGATCTGAATATGATGTCATCAACGTATATTTGAACAATGATAATATGTGACTTCTTTTTCTTGGTAAAAAGAGTATTATCTACTAATCCCATAGTGTATTTGTTATCAACAAGAAAAGTCTTAAGTCGGTCGTACCAAGCTTTTGGTGCTTGCTTAAGACCGTATAATGCTTTCTTGAGTTTGAAGACATGATGTGGTTTCTCAAAGTCGGTAAAACCGGGAGGTTGAGCAACATATACTTCTTCGTTAATAAACCCATTAAGAAATGCACTTTTAACATCCATTTGAAATAATTTAAAGTCATAAGCACATGCATAAGCAAGTAATATTCTAATAGATTCGAGTCTAGCTACCGGTGCATAAGTTTCATCATAATAAATTCCTTCTTGTTGATTATAACCTTGTGCAATAAGCCTATCTTTGTTTCTAGATACTACACCATTTTCATCCATTTTATTTTGAAAAACCCATTTCGTTCCAATTATAGTTTGATCTTTAGGTTTTGGAACTAATTTCCAAACATCATTTCTAACGAATTGGTTTAACTCTTCTTGCATGGCAATTACCCATGATTCATCTTTTATGGCTTCATTTATGTTTTTCGGTTCAATGGTGGATACAAAACAAAAATAATTACTTTGATTTTGGGCTTGTGACCTTAAGGTTCTTTGATTAAGTTGTCCTATGACTTTTTCTAAAGGATGACTTTTAGATTCTTTGATGTTTATAATCTCTTTATTTAATGGTTCATCTTCCTTGTCATTTTTAATTATTTCTTGACTTTCTATCATTTGACTTTCAACTAAGTCATCATCTACCAAAGGTGATGTCTTAGAGGGAGGTGGACTTTCGTCGAATGTTATGTTCAACAATTCCTTGACTACCATTGTTTCTTTGTTTAAGACAATGTAAGCTTTACTAGTTTGAGAATAACCAAGAAATACACCTTCATAATACTTTGGGTCAAACTTGGTGAGATAATCTTTAGTATTAAGAATGAAGCATTTACATCCAAAGATTCTAAAATATCCTAAAGTTGGCTTTTTACCTTTATAAAGCTCATATGGTATTTTGTTTAAGAAAGGACGTATTAAGACTCTATTCAAAATATATGTAGAAGTGTCAACCGCGTTACACCAAAACTTTTGAGGAATGTTTTGTTCATTAAGCATTGTTCTACTCATTTCTTGAATTGTTCTATTTTTACGGTCTACTACTCCATTTGATTGAGGTGTCCGTGGAGCCGAAAAGTTATGTGTTATACCATTTGTATCACAAAAGTTTCCAAATTGAGTTTCGTTGTCAAATTCACGACCATGATCCGTTCGGATCGACACAATTTTAACACCTAGTTGATTTTGAATTTTCTTGCTAAGAATTTCAAATTTATCAAAAGCTTCATTTTTGGTTTTCAAAAACAACGTCCAAGTAAACCTTGAGTAATCATCTACTATGACCAAAGTGTATAAGTTTCCTCCGTAGATTCTTATAGCGGATGGACCAAACAAGTTCATATGCAATCATTCTAGACACTTAGATGTGGACACCATATTTTTAGATTTGTGACTACTATGGGTTTGTTTACCAATTTTGCAAGTGTCGCAAAAGTGTTGGTCATATTTTAGTTTTGGTAAATTCCTAACTAGCTCTTTTGAAGATAGGTTTTTTATAAGTCTCATATTAGCATGACCTAAGCGTCTATGCCAAAGAGATGAGCTATCATCTAACGTTGTTACACAAAGTTTTTCATTAGATGTTTTATCTATTTTCATGACGTATATGTTATTTTTCGTAACTCCTTTAGCTATGGTGATACCATCTTTTAGTATTTTACTACCATTTTCATCAAATAGTACTTTATACTTTCTATCACATAATTGGCTAATGCTAAGTATATTAAATCCTAACCTATCTACATGAGCAACATTTTCAATAGTTAGGAAGTTATGAGCGATCGTACCTTTGCCAATGATTTTACTTTTGAGATTGCTACCAAAAGTGACATTACCTCCGTCATACTCTTGGTATGATGAGAAGAGACTTTTGTTGCCCGTCATGTGCCGTGAGCATCCACTCATCAGGTTCCAATCCAACTTTCAAGCATACCTAAGAAGCAAATAACTCAAGCATTTGGTCCCCAATATCTCATGGGTCCGTTTGGGTTAAACATACCATTTATTTGATTCATGTATGGAAATGATGGGTAAGAGTTCCATGACATGTAATCTGGAGTTTGATATGGTCTAGGAAAGTTTTGATTCCAACCGTTGTGTTGGAAGTTGGGTTGTACGTTGTGGTTGCTCTTAGGAAAGGGGCGTTTGGCAAAAAGTGTTTTATGTCGTTGTTGAGTAGTTTTTGATCTAAATTCATTTTTAGCAAGTCTTACTCCTGATGTAACGGCTGGTTTTAGTTTAACATTATCCTTGGTTTTCTTTGTTACTTTGACAAATTCATTACGGTCCGTATCACAAGCATTCTGTCCTGCTGAAGTACCCACGGCACCATTTTGTTCAACGGACCCTTCTTTTGGGTCCGTCTGGTCCGTGCTGTACTGCAGCAGTTTTGACAGATTGTTCGTCCTTTTTGGCCGTTTTGTTTTGACTCTTTGGAATTAATACCTCATTAAATCCTAGCCCATTCATGTCTCCTGGTGTTTTATGAATTTTAACTATTTCATCGGTAAGAGCGATGTTTTTGTTAAACCTTTTAAATTTAGAATTATGTTCGATCAGTACATCTTGTGTGAGCTTTAGTTTTTCTATTTCAAGATTAAGCTCTTGACATGATTTACAACCATCGTCATTTGCTTTTCCCTTTTCTAGTCGTTTTGCTTTTTCTTTTAACTTATAGACTTCATTTTCCAAAAATTCCTTTTTAGTTTTTAAAAATTTATTTTTAGTTATGATTTTTAGACTTAGCTCACACAATTGATTGTATTGTTTTTGCAAAGTGTCATCATCAATAGAAGAATAGGAAGAGTCGGAAAGTACCTCGTTTGACTCATGTGCCATTAGAGCGATGTCTTCGTTGCTTGACTCTTCATCATCTTCAGTATCACTCCAAGCACCACTTACAAAAGCTCGTTGAGTTTTGCTTTTAGGTGGTTTGGGACATTCTCCTATGAGATGACTTGCATCACCACATCTAAAACACTTTCTTTCACCTTTACCCTTTTTGTCATCCCGATCTTTTCAGAATGGCTTCTTCTCTTCTCGAGGTTGTCTTACAAACTTTCCTCTTCTTCTAAAGAACTTTTTAAAGTCTCTAACGGCCATGGCATACTCCTCATCTTCACTACCGGAGCAAGATTCGTCATCATCACTTGATTCCGCCTTTGATTTTAGAGCAACGGATATGATCTTCTCCCTTCTTCCTTTGATGATCTCCGAATCTTTCTCCATCACCATTTCATGTACTTTGAGGTTACCGATTAGCTCGTCTAGTGACATTTTTTAGATATCTTTTGATTCTTCAATAGCGGTCACTTTAGCTCTCCATTTCGGATGGAGTGCTCTAAGAAATTTCCTGAAAAAGTTCTTACTACGAAAAGATTCATCAAGTGCTTTAAGTGATGTAATAATAGTATTAAAGCGAGCAAAGGCACAATCAATGGTTTCATCTTTAGGGATAACAAATTGTTCATATTGTTGAACAAGAAGATCAATTTTGTTATCCTTGACTTGTGAATTACCTTGATGTGTAACAATCAAAGATTCCCAAATACTTTGGCGGTTTCACACATAAAAATTCTTTCATATTCTTTTCTAGGGAAAGCTTTATAAAGCATCATTTTAGCTTCATTATTTTTAGAAATTAATTTCTTTTGTTCATCAACAAAAATATCCTTTGTTGTAGAACTAAAATCCCCTTTAACAATAACAAACCAAAGATCCATATCTTTTGATTTTACATATGTTTCAAAACGGTTTTTCCAATAGATAAATCCATTGGTTTCAAAGAGTGGTGGTGTTTGCATAGATTGCCCTTCTTTAAAGTTTTCAGAATCCATGGATCGTTTCAAGTTTATAAAATACAAATTATTTTAGAAATTCTTGAGCAACGAGGCTCTGGTACCAATTGTAGAAAACTAGAAAGGGGGTTGAATAGTTTACCGATTAAAAACTTTGTTTTGAGTCTTATTGAAAGATCAATTGATATTTATCTTTGATATGTTAATGAAATATGTAAGCAATATGTAAAGAGTAAATAAGGAAAGAAATGATCAAACCACAACAAGTTGTTTATAGTGGTTCGGTCTACAAGGACTCTTTCTCCTTGCCCTACTCCACTCCTCGAGTCTCACACCCGAGAGTTTAACTTCACTAGTCAACAAGCTCGTTTCACCGGTGGAGAAACCTTTACACTTCGCTTACACTATTTTCGACACTAAGCAAAATGTCGAGTTCTTTCCAAGGGTACAACCACTCCTACACACAATGTATTTTGAGGACTAAAATACTAACCACACACACTCACAAGATTATGATGGTTTAGTACAACAATGAAGTATGAATCAACAAAAGATCATACAACACTAAACAAACAAGACTTCCAACTTCTCGTTGAAGCTTGAATGTGACTTGATCTTCTTTGCTACAAAAGAGATCACTAATATGATATGAAACTGAGTTAGAAAGGTTAGAGAGAAGATATGTATGAGAGTATGATAGAAAGGGATGAGAAACTACTTGGTTTGGCTTTGCTATTTATAGCCAAAACCATCAGCAGCCTCCACGGACCGCGAACCCCTTAAAAGGGTTCCGCCCGTTATGGCTTTTGGTGCCGACGAGGTCTGACAGCAAGATATCAAGATCTTGCCAAAGTCAACCATATCTATGCAAGATTGTGTAAGATATGAAGAGTACAAATCTACACAAAATATCTAATGAAATCTCCCAATGATTTCCATGATTCATCACATGATGTCATGTGTTGTTTTTCTATTTTTAGAAATATGCAAATACATAAGTAATGTTTAGTTTTTAAGAAACTAAAACATTCTAAAAACTACTATCATACATTATGGTTAGAGTCACATTAAGATATGATTAATCACAATGTAAATACTAGAGTGATGAAGATATTGTTTGAAAAAGCTTGTTTTAATATCTATTAAACTTGACAAGCTTTAAGCTTTATAAAAATTAAATTTACTTTTGTCGTTAACAAAACTTAGGTAAAGATCAAAAATATAAATAACGTTAAATGACGATATTTGTATTAACATAGAGGAAAACAAGCGTAAATCCATATAAATAATATAAAATACGAGCATTATCAGGGGAAATTGACACTTAATATTCAGGACTATTTGATGTTATCAAATATCCCCCACTTGAACTCTACTTGCCCTCAAGTAGACCTTATTAGATAGATTCCTAAAAAGATATCTCCCATTACCTGGAAAATATAAGTTTACAAATCCCTTATGCTAGAATAAAACAAAGCCGAACACCTCACGAAATGGGAACAAAACACTCAAATCTCTCAACTATTCTAAGTGTCAATTTCGGGGTGATCACTCATTGCACAATCATAGCATGTATTCTATCATAAGCTTGGCGGTTACACAATTCTCCGCCACTAGAGTTAAGGACAAAACAATTCTCGAAGGCAATATGGGTAGACACAACAAAGGTTAAGGGTGATTTGTCATTACTAACATGTCACGGCGAAATTGACAAAATCAATGATACATGACCAAATCTATGGCCAAGACATCAAAGATTGCTCGATGCATCACCTAGACACGCTTCATGACTAAAGGGTAGGATAAGACATGGGATAAAATTGCTGTAAAACAAAATCAAGTAGATAGTCTAAATCTACAACTAAGTCATCACCACTTACCGTCTGCCCAAAGTTCAAGTTTCGAAGTCAAGAAACTGGATCATGATATAACCAGGTAGATGTGCCATTAAAGGACGTCATGATGGGCACACTTCCAACTTCATTCTTCAAATGTGACCGAGGTGGCCTCCTCGATACTAAATCTATATTTAGCTCATAACAATAGTGCTTATAACATGGCACTTTTACAATCATTAAATAACAATAACTATTATTTTATTTGTTTATTTTTTTTTACATAACATAATGACTACACATAACATTCCCCCACTTGAGATGAACAATATGAGAATTTAGGGGGGTCTTCAATGATCATTAAGGATATGTCATCGACGAGAGCATGATTCCCAAACCTTTCCACTTGAACCTTGAACTTAGGAAAATAATGACTTCCCAATTACAAATAAAGACTACAGGGTAGGCTAAGGTGTAATGGTGTAATGAAACAATATGTTGGGTGAACAAAATGAAAGGGATGGCTCAGAAGGGTGTATCTATCTTGCACTAAAGGTGAGTGCAACAAAGGGTTTGACACACAATGGTAGGCTATTTGGGTGATAATCCTATAATATTGCCTTCTTAAACAGAAAAGTCCAAATACAATGAGCTAACTCAACATATCTCGTCTATGGTCTTGAAATGATGTAAGGGCCAAGTTCTAAAGTTTACAAGCAACCGGCACACTCATAATTTGGTGGATTTGGGGTAGAATTTGGAAACGGATAAGGCTAATCTCACCATATAATATCAAGGGTTATAATGTGCTCGGCTAAGGTCTAATCTAGTTAGGTAAAGAAAAACATGTCAAAATTTTAAAAATGTCAGAATTTTTCAAAATAAACTAGAAAAACGATGACAAAATAAAGTTCAAGAGACAATTCTACTCCCGTCCCCCCACTTGAAATGTACAAAATCCCTTTTGTACTAAGCTGTTGGGTTTTAGGTTCCTCAAAACAGGAATTATTCTAAGTATTGGAACCACTGCTAGAATTGATGAAACCACTGCCAGAAGAATTAATCCACTGCTGATGTTAAACCGCGGCTAGTAGTAAAGTATAACCACTGCTATTGTATTGTAAACACTGCTAGTTGTGTATAGTTGGTTTAATATTTTGTATTAGAAATATGGAAAAGATATTTATCTTGTAGGTTACGTATTGTATTATGTAAAGGACTCCTTAGCCTATAAAAGGAGGTCCTAGGTTAGATTAGATATACGTATGTTTTATATCTAAGGTCGATACACTTCAAGATTGTAAAACCCTAATACTGGTTAGAGTATTCGTTATTAATATAATTGACGTGTTTAAGAGTTATTGTTATTGTTCTTATTCTTAAGGTTGAATATTAAATTCCGCGTAATATTTAACAAGTTATTATCAAGTCAGTTTCTATAAGGATCGTTTGCTCAACTGGGATCAATAAGTGGTATCATAGCTTGTGATCTAGAAACTAAAACCAAAAAGAAGTCTAGTTAAGCTTAATTCAAGTAAGTTAAGATGTCTGACGAAACTCACATGGTTACTGCATCAAAGGTGCCCATGCTAAAGCAGGGTGAGTATCAGGTATGGAGAATGCG
Source organism: Chrysanthemum seticuspe (assembly GCA_019973895.1). Taxonomy (NCBI): domain Eukaryota; kingdom Viridiplantae; phylum Streptophyta; class Magnoliopsida; order Asterales; family Asteraceae; genus Chrysanthemum; species Chrysanthemum seticuspe. The sequence continues at coordinate 161,641,362 of BPTQ01000002.1, forward strand.
AATGAGGCAATACATTCGTATGATTGATTACACCATCTGGGATGTTGTTGAGAATGGTGATACTCTTCCTAATAAGGGTGATTATGGTAAGGAAATAACCATTGTTAGTTAGGTTAATAAGGCTAAAAGGAAGCTGGAGATTAAAGCTCATAGTATTCTCAGTATGGGAATACCTAATGAGTATGCATTGGACTTTGAGCAGTATGAGACAACAAAGGAATTAATGGATGCCATTGAAACAAGATTTGCTGGTAATGAAGCCACAAAGAAATCCAGGAAAAACATGCTCAAGCATCAGCTTGAAAACTTCACTACTCACAGTGGAGAAAAACTCGATGGCACTTATAACAGAATGCAGAAACTAATCAGCCAACTGAAATTGGTAGACTACAAGGTTACTCAAGAAGATATAAATCTCAAGTTCATCTGAAGTTTGTCACCTGAATGGGCTGTGTATACTGTTGTGTGCAGAAACAAAGATGACTCTGGACAATCTCTACAACAACCTGAAAGTTTATGAGTCTGAAAAGAGCATAGCTGACTCATCCTCATTAACACAAAACATTGCTTTTGTGTCAACAGGGCACATGAATTCTCAGGATGTTTCCACTGCTGCTTATGAAGTATCCACTACTATTGCTAATAATACCACTGTTAGTGATAGTGTTAGTAATGGTGCCATCTGTGCTTTCCTAGCTGATCTTACAACCAGTGTTACTGTACTAAATCAGGATCTGGATCAAATTGACCCTGAAGATATTGATGAAATCAATCTTCAGTGGCAAATGGCAATGTTAACACTGCAAGCTAGGAAGTTGTTGAGAAGGACTGGTAGACAGGTCAAATATGATGGTCAAAGAAGAGCTGGATTTGACAAAAGCAAGATGGAGTGCTTCAACTGCAAGAAGAAGGGTCATTTTGCTAGGGAATGTAGAGTTCCCAAAAGGATGGTTGAAGGCATCAAGAAGTCTACTGAAGAGCCTGTTTCTTCTTCAGCATTGGTTGCTCAAGATGGTATTGGTCATTATGACTGGAGTGATCAGATTGAAGAAGGTCCAATGCAGCTTTTCTTGCTAGTGAAGCTTCTAAAGAGCATAACTTTGCTCTTATGGCCTATGCTTTATCTTCTGGTTCAGATTCTTAGGTATTTAATGACTCTAAAAATTCTACTTGTTCTTTTAAATCATGTCAAGATAACTTAGAACCTCTTAAAGTTATTATTGAGAGTTTGAGAAAAGAAGTAGAAAGACTTTCACTAGATAACTTAGGTTATAAAGTTGGTCTTGAGAGTGTTGAAGAGAAACTTAATTTCTGTCTTAATTGTGAGTTTGAGTATGTAGATAAGATTAATATACTAGGTGGTGAAATTGATCTTAAGGACAGAGAAATTAAAGTGCTTAAACAGAAACTAGAAGAAGCAGAGAGTGTAAAACAAGAAGCCCAAGTAGAAAAAGAAAAACATGTTGTTAGGGTTGCTAAAACACAATATGCTTCTGATCTAGTAAATAAGCCTATTGGACAAAAATTGTTCAAAGATGGTATTGGCCTAGGATACAACAATATGCCACCACCCTCTCTTATGAAACATGCTCCACCAAAAAAAGAACTATCCTTAAGCAGTGAATTCAGTTTTAACAAACATGTAGAGGAGATTTGTAAGTATGAAGCACCTAAGATAGGTTCAGATAAGTCATCTGATGCTCCCATTATTGAAGAATGGGAATCAGATACTGAGGAAGATAGAATTGAGTCAACAAAGCCTGAAAAGATAGCAAATGTTAAGTCTGTCGATTCTAAGCAAGCCAACCTTATGCCTAGATTTGGAGCACCAATTTCTAGGAAAGTGGTAGATTATAAGGAGATACCTAGGGAACATATGAAAAGATACATACCTAGGGGTAATCAGATAAACTTTAATGGCCTTATTTCAAACAGATTAGGAGATGAGTTTCAATGTGTTAAGAAGGCTTGTTACAAATGTGGTAGTTTTGAGCATCTACAGAGAAACTGTTATAAAAATCAACCACATGTTTGGAATCATTGAAGGAGGGTAAATCATCAAAACTTTTCAAAGAAAACAATCCCTCATCCTAACAAAAATATGATTCCCAGAGCAGTGCTAATGAGGAATGGTAAAACAAAATCTATAATCAGTGCTGCACCCAAATGGGTTCCAACCACTGCTAAGCAAAATGTAAACACTGCTAAGCAAAATCTTTCCACTGCTAAGCAGAATATCACCACTGATACAAAAGAAGTTTTAAAAATTCCAAAGGTGATAACTGACACAATGGTTGGAAACCATTTTTATACTGTTAAGGCCTCAGCAAGCTAGCAATGGAAACCTAAGACCAAGGTTTTACATCATTCCAGTAGTGCATCAATGGACCTAAAGAAATTTGATTATGTTGATGCATAGGGCAGACCCAAGTCAGTACTGGCTTGGTTCCATAAAAGGAACTAATTTGTTTAACTCATGTGCAGAGCAATCTACAAGATGAACTACAAGATAAAGGAATATTTGATAATGGTTGCTCTGGGCACATGCATGGGATGGGAGCAACCTGGAGGACTTTGAAGCTTTTGATGGAGGACATGTGGCATTTGGCAATGATCCAAAAGGAGGAAAGATTGTTGGAAGAGGAACAATCAGAACAGGAAAGCTGGACTTTGAGAAGGTTTATTCGGTACAGGGACTAAAGTATAACTTATTCAATGTTTCAAAAATGTGTGATAAGAAAAACTGGGTACTTTTTGGGGAAACTGAGTGTGTGGTGTTGTCTCCTGATTTTAAAATGGCTGATTAAAAATATGTGCAGTTAAGAGTACCTAGGAAAGAAAACATATATTGCTTTAACATGAAAGATGTAATTCCTAATAGGTCCTTAACTTGTTTGTTTGCTAAGGCATCAGTAGATGAGTCAAAATTGTGGCATAGAAGGCTAGGTCACCTTAATTTCAAAACAATCAATAAACTGGTAAAGGGCAACTTAGTGAGAGGGTTACCTTCTAAGGTTTTTGAGTGTAAAGAACTATGTGTGGCCTGTCAGAAAGGAAAACAACATAGAGCCTCTTGTAAGACCAAAACTGTTAACACCATTACACAACCACTGTTTATGCTTCATATGGACTTATTTGGACCTACCTTTGTTAAAAGTTTGATCCGTAAGCAGTACTGCCTAGTTATCACTGATGATTATTGTAGATTTTCTTGGGTATACTTTTCGGCTGCTAAGAGTGAGACTAGTGAGATCCTTAAGAGTTTCCTTACTAAGATAGAAAATCAAGTAAACCATAAGGTCAAAATAATCAGATGTGATAATGGAACTAAATTTAAGAATGATGTGATGAATCAGTTCTGTGTGTCTAAGGGTATAGAAAGACAGTTTAGTGTTGCTAGGACACCACAACAGAATGGTGTAGCTAAAAGGAAAAATAGAACACTAATTGAGGCTGCTAGAACAATGTTGTCAGAATCTAAGCTACCAACTACCTTTTGGGCTGAAGTTGTAGGCACTGCATGTTATGTGCAGAATAGAAGTAAGGTAGTGAAGCCTCATAACAAGACCCCCTATGAGCTGTTACATGATAGGAAACCTATGATAGCATTCCTAAAACCTTTTGGGTGTCCTGTTACTATCTTGAATATCGTAGACTACCTAGGCAAGTTTCAAGAAAAAGCAGATGATGGATACTTTCTTGGCTATTCTTCCAATAGTAAAGCCTTTAGAGTATACAATAGGAGGACTAGAATAGTAGAAGAAAACTTACATGTTAAGTTTAGTGAAGAGACTCCTAGTGTTGAGACAAAAGGACCTGATTGGCTGTTTAATATTGATATGCTAACCAAATCTATGAATTATGAGCCTATCATTACAGGTGCTCCAAATAATGTTGATGCAGGTACACAAAATAATTCTGATGCAGAAACAATTTCAAAGGAAGCTGATTCTCCAAAAGAGTTCTATTTAGTGGAAAAGTGGAAAGCTGGTTCTGCCTCACCCATCATTGAAAAGCAGAGTCCCACAAGTGCCGATGTATTGGATTCTGGAATAAAAAATGATCATCATCAAGATAAGGAAGAGTTGTTGAAAGATAACTCAGTGTCGGTAGAAGAAATTGAAAGAAAGAAGAGGCATTCTAAAAGCACTGCTAAGCCAAATGAAAGCACTACTAAGCTTAATAAAACCACTTCTAAGTCAAATTCTACCACTGCTAGTACAAGTGAAAACACTGCTGCAAGTACATATGATGAAACTTACTTTGGCATCCCTGCCAAACCATTGTTTGGTGAAGATGAGTATCCCACTGATCCTGACATGCCTGATTTGGAAGAAAGGGATACTCCTACTGATGATGAAAATTTGGATAACTACTTCAAAGATGCTGATTTTATTAACTTAAAGACAGTCATCACAGTGAGCCCAATTCCTACTACCAGAGTTCATAAGAATCATCCCAAAGAGCAAATTCTTGGAGATCTGAATACACCAGTACAAACAATAAGCAGAGCTTTGCACAATCAACCCTTTCCCGAACAAGGGTTGTTTGCCAGATCACTTTACAAAAGGAACAGTCATAAAGATCTGCAAAATTGTTTGTTTGCTTGTTTTCTGTCTCAAAAGGAGCCCAAGAGAGTTGAGGAATCAGAAGAAGGATGGGTTGAATCAATGCAAGAGGAGCTACTAGAGTTTAAGCTTCAAGAGGTGTGGACATTGGTTGATCTTCCAAGTGGAAAGAGGGCAATTGGGACTAAATGGGTGTTCAGAAATAAGAGGGATGAAAGAGGTATAGTGGTAAGGAACAAATCAAGGTTGGTTGCTCAGGGATACACACAAACTGAAGGTCTGGATTATGATGAAGTATTTGCACCTTTTGCTAGAATAGAGGCTATTAGAATGTTCTTGGCATATGCTTCATTCAAAAATTTTGTGGAATTCCAAATGGATGTAAAAAGTGCCTTTCTGTATGGCACAATTGATGAGGAGGTTTATGTTTGTCAACCTCCTGGTTTTGAAGATCCTGATCATCCTGATAAGGTCTACAAGGTGAAGAAGGCTATGTATGGTTTGCATCAAGCTCCAAGAGCATGGTATGAGTGCCTTTCTACTTATTTGATGGACAATGGCTTCAAGAGAGGACTGATTGATAAGACTTTGTTCATAAGGAAGCTAAAGGATGATATATTACTAGTTCAGGTTTATGTAGATGACATCATCTTTGGCTCAACCAATATGGAGCTATGCAATGACTTTGAGAAACTTATGCATGACAAGTTTCAGATGAGTTCCATGGGAGAACTCACTTTCTTTTTGGGACTGCAAGTTCAACACAGGACTGATGGTATTTTCATTAGTCAAGACAAGTATGTAGTACATGTTTTGAAGAAGTTTGGGTTTCAGGATGTTAAGAGTGCTAGTACACCAATGGAGACTCAGAAACCACTGCTACTTGATGATGGAAGTCCCAAAATAGATTTGAAGTTGTATAGGTCCATTATTGGATCTTTGATGTATCTCATTGCATCTAGGCCATATATAATGTTCTCAGTATGTGTGTGTGCAAGGTTTCAAGTCACACCCAATACAACACACATGAATGCTGTTAAGAGAATTTTTAGATACCATAAAGGTCATCCTAAATTGGGCCTATGGTATTCTAAGGATTCACCTTTTGATTTGGTGGCCTATACAGACAGTGATTATGCTGGTGCTAGTTTAGATAGGAAGTCTACTACTGGAGGATATCAGTTTTTAGGAAGCAGATTAATCTCATGGCTGTGTAAGAAGCAGGCTACTATGGCCAATTCCACCACTGAAGCTGAATATGTGGCTGCTGCTAGTTGTTGTGGTCAAGTTCTTTGGACATAGAATCAATTGCTGGACTTTGGGTACAATTTTATGCATACTAAGATTTATATTGACAATAACAGTACAATATGCATCATTAAAAATCCTGTTTTACATTCTAGAACTAAACATATTGAGATAAGGCATCATTTTATTAGAGATTGTAATTAGAAAAGGTTGATTCAAATGGTAAAAATCCATACTGATTTCAATGTTGCTGATCTTCTCACTAAAGCTTTTGATGTGGGGAGATTTTAGTACCTTGTAGTTAGTATTGGAATGATTAATCTCTAAATCTCAAATTGTTTTGTAAAAGTTTGTAAATCTTGTACTATTATTAGTTGATCTTAGTATTGCTACTTTTGTTCTAACCACTATTAGTTATGTTCAAACAACTGTTTGTTTCTTTGTGTTTCCACAAACTATTTTGCTGAGAAAATAAATTGCTACAATTTACTTCAAAGGATAACCATGGATTATTTTCATTAATAAACTGCATCTAAAGATGCAGGGATTACAACCATGGGATCTACAGTGGATCCAACAACCAAAAGGACTCCTAAACATGACTACTTCCTATCACAACCTACTACAGACTCCAGCTTCACACCTATACCCCTACCACCTAAGGCTTCTTAGGGAAGGCCTACTTAGGCATCACTTAGGCGCCCTTCGCCCTTCAATCACCCTCCATACTTTGGGGCATGCTAGCCCAATCACTTTTCCTCTCACAGGTGGTGATGATGATGAAGGACCCTCTGGTGGTGGTGCTGTCAACAATGCTTGAGAAGGTGGTGCTTGCAGCTCTTCTGGAGGGAGTACTGCAGCAAGGGGAGGCATAACCAAGACTCTTGAAGATGTGTCATCATCTGTACTTTCATAAGGGGAAATATAGCTTGACATGAAATCTAAGGTATCTTCTTTGATGATGGCATGCTGAGGCTTTGGTTGGTAAGATGATGGACCTGCAACTGAAGGGGTGATACTCGTGGCCATATGAGTTCTCTTTCTAGAAGAAAACTCTTCAAACTCCTCTTTCTCAACTCTACCTGAATTGTTCAAAACAAACTCATCCCAAGCACTATCAGAAAAGGAGCTGTCTGATGATAGATTGATAGGGTTTGAATGGCTCATGGTGATTTTTGGTAAAGAAGATTTTGAAAGATTTTAAGAGAGTGAAGTGTTGGTGTGTTAGTAATATGGGAAGTATGTGAGTATGATGTTATTTAATAGGAGTTAATATGGAATTAGTAAGTTAATGTGGGGAAGGTATAAGTTGTTGAGGAGTAAATGAAGTCTTTGACTTTGGTGGTCGGATTAATGACTTGGATTTGACTTTTTGACTGGGTGGTTAAGTACTGGTCTATCCACTGCTAGAATAATTCTTGAATCCACTCCTATTTGTTTTCTAACCACTGCTAACCTTAACAATGCATTCAGTGTTTGGTTTATGTTTGTGATATGCAGGTATGAAGGATTGTTTGTATATATTGGAGCTTTTAGGAGCTGTTGCTGTGTAGTGTTAGTATAAAAAAAAATCTTTTGTAATCCTTCATATTTTTGTTTGATATCACTATTTTTGGCAAAGATTTGGTTGCTGTAATCTTGGTCAAAAGATTGGAGTGTTGTGCTGTATCCACTGCTAGAATCTTTCAAACCACTGCTAGTGGTTTTCAATCCACTGCTAGCATATTGCTGATGATGGATACTTGAGGGGCTGTTTTGTAACTTTGGTGCTCGTGTATTTATTCCCCCAAATCACTGCTAGATCATTTAATTGATCTTCAAATCACTTGCAATTGGCGCTCAACATAAACCCTAACCACTCCCATCTGCTTAATTCACAAATCCCACATTATATCTCATATCCAATCACAATGCCGTCGCAGTATTCCAAAACACATAACCTAGTTGCTTACCTGATCAAAAACAATCAATCCAAAGGTTTTCATGAAATGATTAATTTCCTTAACCACAGTCCTATACACTTTGCATTGACTGTAGCACCCACCATTCTTAAAGCCTATGTACATCAATTATGGGGAAATGCTAAGCTAGAGGAGAGAGATGGACTGGAAGTTTTTAGTACTGTTGTGGATGAGAATGAGGTTTTGGTTGATGAGGAAGTTATTAGAGGTATTTTGAGGTTGGATGATGCTGATGGTATAGTTAATCTTTCTGATGATGCAATCTTTGAAGCTTTAGAAAGGTTAGGTTATACAAGAGGGGGAGACTGGATAAATTTTTTGAAAGGTATGTTTTCTCCTCAATGGAAGTTTTTGATTCACACCTTGTTGATGTGTATGAGTAATAAGACCACTGGGTTTGATGAATTTCCCTCAAAAATTGCAACTGCTATAATATGTCTATCTTAAGGGAGGAAATTTAATTGGTCTAGGATGATTTATGAAGGGTTTGTATAGAATATTAGGAAGAAGGGTAAATATTACTTGTATCCTAGGTTTGTTCAACTTATTGTGGATAGTAAAATAGCAGAACCTGTTGAACATAATAGGAAGTATGAGGTGCATTATATGCTTCCTAAGGTTTTTGCTCATATGAGACACCAAAATCCTACTTTCCCAATCAGAATTGTTCCATTGTTCCCTCATATGATTAATTTACCTGCCATTCCTGAGTTTGATGATGTTTCTGAACCCCAATTACCTGAACCCACTATTAATGAACCTGAACTCACTGCTAGTCAACCTAAAACCACTGCTGAACCAATTTTGTTTACTAGGAAGAGGAAGGGCACCAAGCTACCTTAGGCTGGTGTTAGTGGTGTAGCTCATGAGGCTGTCGCACAGGGTAGAGGTGACATGATTGGATGGGCTTCCACTACTGACTCATGCTTAGATGCTGGTCAGGACAGTGGAATCATAAATAAGGCCCAAACTTTGGCAACTTCTATTGTGGTGAGTTCCTTGGAACTCAACACAAGTGGAGGAATCCCTAGCCAACTGGCTCAATCAGGGTGCATAGCTGCTCAGGCCAGGTCTGATGCTATGTTTACTTTACCCAAGAATTCACCTCTCGGACCAGTTAACACAGGTCAAAGTGATGAGGGTAGTTTGGAACATGAACATGAATTGACGGATAATGATCAGGTACATGATGACTTTTCCAATGAACCACCTCTCGGACCAGTTAACACAGGTCGAAGTGGGGAGGATATTCTGGAACGCTTAAATGAATTGATGGTAAAATGTACAAAAATGGAGGATTCAATCTCAAGTCTTCAAGAGCTGGTTGTGTTTCAAGGAAGCGAAATAAGGAGATTGAAGCACATGATGTTTGTGAAGGAGAAGGTGAGAAGACCTGGGGTTGCTGTTCTAAGGAAGGTAAGGAAGCAGAAAAAGAAGGTGGACTTATCCCATGATGTGATTTTGGAGGATGTACCCAAACAAGGGAGGAGTGAAGGCTGTGATTCAGGGGAGGCTGTTGGTGTGCATGTGGATGAGGATGTAGATAGTGTAGATCATGGAGAGCATTATGTGGTGTCTGTCAAAGATGGGAATGAAGCTGTACTTGAAACCTTGAAGACTGTAGTAGAAGATAAAGAGAATGAGGTGGTGTAGGACACAACCACTGCTAGTGTTTCTGTAACCACGACTAGTTTTCAGAAACCACTGCTACAACTTCACATGAGGTAATCACAACCACTCCCACTTTAATCTCAACCACTGCTATTACAACCACATCTATAATTGTCACAACCACCTCTGTTTCACCACCTAAATCTAAAGAAGTTGAGAAGGAAGTTGCAAGTACATTGATAAATCTAAGCAAAACTTCATCCAATCCTACACCTACCATTGCACCTGTTCCATTAGTTCTTAAACCTACTGCACCTAAACCTTTGAGTAAAAGTTTGACTATTGGCGAGCCTTTGAAGAAGAAGGTGGCTCAACCAGACATTGGAAAGGGAAAAGGTATTGCTGAACCATTTTTGAAGTTTAAGAGTAGACAAGAACAGATTGCTTATGATGAAGAGTATACAAGAGGTCTGCAAGCTGAAGAAGAAGCAGCTGCAGAGAAAGAAAAGCAAGAAGAAGAAGCTACTAAGAGATGGTTAGCTGAATGGAATGATACACAATCCTATCTTCAAGCTTCTAATGATATTAACAATGAGTACACTACTCAAGAATGGGCATTCTTATCAATTGATGAAAGAGCTAGAATCTTGGGCGAATGGGCTAGAAGGATCAGTAAAGAGAATAATCAAGTCCAAAGGAAGAAACCTCCTACAAAGAGTGAGATGAGAAATACTATGATGAAGATTATTAAGAATTCAGACATACATATTACTGAAAATCTAAGTAAATGTTCATTTGAAAGGATTCAAGAGATTTATCAGAGGTGTATGAGAATTAATGAGGATTTTAATCAAATGAATTCTGAAAGAGAAGAAGAGTGGATAAAGAGTAGACAAAAGAGAAAATTTGAGATTCAGGAGAAATCTGATTCTAAAAGACAAAAGGTGGATGAAGAGTTGAAAAAGAAAGAAATAACTGAAAAGTATCTTCTGGAGAGTGAACCTATTAATCCTATTCCAGTTAGAGCTATTCATCCTATTGAAGATTGGCAGATAGTTATAGAAAGGGATAGAGAAGTAGTTGAAATAACAAGAAGGGATGGAAGAAAAAGAACTTATTTCAACTTTGGTATATTATTGGATTGTTTGACTAAGGGTGATTTGGAACAGTTGTGGAAAGTAATGGAATTCAGATATGGAAAGTCTAGTCCAACAGGAGAGTTAGCTAAGTTTGTATGGACTGCTATAAAGAACATGTTTCAACCTGATCTTCATGCTGAATATTGGGATAATTGTGAGGTGGTTGAATGGTTGTTATATTCATACTGCAAGGTTCATGCAGTACAAACTACAAAGGAGAAGTTTTTCATGTTTGTTGATAAGGATTATCCTTTATCAAAGAATGTGGCAAGATAAATGTTGGAGGTTAAACTCACTTCAAGAGGAACAAAGGAGACACATCCTATTATTGATCCACTGTTTCAAAAGATTGAGAAGATTACAGACATACAAGGGCCTTTGGCAATTAAGGCTAAACCTCAAGGTAGATTGAAGAGAAAGGCTGATATGTCTAAGGCTGTGGATTACACATCAGAATCAGAAACGGAAAAGAAGAATTGAGATGTGTTGTTTTCTGGTAAGTGTTTAGATACATCTTCCAATACAGATGTTTTGAGCTTAAAGGAAACTTGAGAATTCTATTTGAATATATCAAGTTTAGGGGAGGATTGTTGGGTTTTAGGTTCCTTAGAACAGGAATTATTCTAAGTATTGGAACCACTGCTAGAATTGATAAAACCACTGCCAGAAGAATTAATCCACTGCTGATGTTAAACCGCGGCTAGTAGTAAAGTATAACCACTGCTATTGTATTGTAAACACTGCTAGTTGTGTATAGTCGGTTAAATATTTTGTATTAGATAAATATGGAAAAGATATTTATCTTGTAGGTTACGTATTGTATTATGTAAAGGACTCCTTAGTCCTTAGCCTATAAAAGGAGGTCCTAGGTTAGATTAGATATACGTATGTTTTATATCTAAGGTCGATACACTTCAAGGTTGTAAAACCCTAATACTGGTTAGAGTATTCGTTATTAATATAATTGAGGTATTTAAGAGTTATTGTTATTGTTCTTCTTCTTAAGGTTGAATATTAAATTTTGCATAATATTTAACAAGTTATTATCAAGTCAGTTTCTATAAGGATCGTTTGTTCAACTGGGATCAACATAAGCGTTAAATAAAGGTGAAGAGAAAAGTAGAATTAGAGCGAGAACTTCCCTGAAATTTTCTCCAAAAAAGAAAGAAGGTGTAACACCCCCAATTTCGTAATAAGCAGCGAAATTCAAACTGGGTGTTACTTCATGGCTCAACAGTTACAATAACAGAAAACGAACTCTAATTGTATCATTTTAAAAGATTTATCATTCGATTTATATAAATATCAGAAGTATATATCAGTATACTAAAGTGTTTGTGTAGCATAAACTGTCTAGAAGTCACATAATTACCTGGAGGATTGAAGGCACGGAGAGCGAAAGGCTATAAAATGTTTTCTTTGTAAAAATAGTTATAGTTCGGACCTCAACTAGATCTGTTTCTCTATAACTGCGGCTCTGATACCAATCTGTAACACCCCCAATTTCGTGATACGCAGCGGAATTCAAACTGGGTGTTACTTCATGGCTCAACAGTTACAATAACAGAAAACGAACTCTAATTGTATCATTTTAAAAGATTTATCATTTGATTTATATAAATATCAGAGTTTACAAAATGAGGTCCAAGTGGTTTTACAGTTTATTAAATAAGTTATCGAATGATAATATAGCCTTCTTGAGTATCCGTGCCCTTCCATGCCATCCTCGTAAATTATGAACCTGAGATAAACATGCTTAAAAGTCAACACAAAGGTTGAGTGAATCCATAGTGTTTGTATAATAATCAGTTGAACACAAGATAAGCAATAGTAAAATCAGTAATATTGCAGTACAGTATATTGCCCTAAGTCTCATGACACGCAAACCTTAACACGAACGCGTCATAATGATGACGTAAGTTACAAACATCATAGAGATGATGTGAGCAACAATGCCCTCCGGTAGGAGTTTGCCATTCTCCTAGTATTCTCAAATAACGTGCATTTGGTTACCTATCCGGCTAACCAAATGGGGCGTCAACTGCCAATAGATCTATTCACGATATTCGCGTTCACTCGCAAGTGATTAATGGTTCATGATATGAGGGGCTTTTAGTGGCAACAGTAGGTACTTAGGCAATATCAATCAGGATAGCATACAGAAAAATACTTGTGTTCGGTTTTTGTAGCATGCATCTCCCCACGAGTTTAGAAAACAAATATGTAAAAGTGGGACTATGAACTCACAGTAATATGCAAAAGTTTAAAATACTTGTGAAAGTAAAAATAGGTAATTGAGCATGTATCTCCCCCAAAAATAGTATAAAACACATAAAAGTAGGGGCTATGAAACTCACGTTAATTCGTAAGAGTTTAAAATAAATGTAAACATATCAAGCAATATTTGAGCATGTATCTCCCCCAGAACGTTCAAAATAAGGAAAAGAGGGGCTATGACTCACAGTAATTCGTAAGAGTTTAAAATAAATGTAAAAATATAAAGCAACATTTGAGCATGTATCTCCCCCAAAACATTCAAAATAAGGAAAATAGGGGCTATGACTCACGGTAATCCTTCAAAGTTTAAAGTACTTATGAAAGCAAATGAAAATAGTTGAGCATGTATCTCCCCCAAAAGTAATTCAAAACGTATAAAAGTAGGGGCTATGACTCACAGTAATTCGTAAGAGTTTAAAATAAATGTAAAAATACAAAGCAACATTTGAGCATGTATCTCCCCCAAAACATTCAAAATAAGGAAAATAGGGGCTATGACTCACCTCGGTGTTATCGTAGTCTGGATGGAAAAAAAATTAAGTAATATGATAAAACTGCTCCGACTCTCGACCTGAGTTGGTATGTCATGTATTTAGTATTCGTGTTCAAATTTATGCGATGTTACTGCTTTATCGATAATTAGATAACATGAAGTTTCTTCAAAATTTAATAATACTTATCGTACTTATCTTTATGGCTCGTATGATTGTTAATAAGTTTTTATCAAAACCAAAGTTGTTAAATAATTTATGTTTCCAAAATGTTATAATTTACAATTTTAAATATTTACAGTTTTTACCCTTGTACTTTCAAAAATGACACTTTAAACCCTCAACTATGGGTTATTGAAAAAAAATCAGCCCTTATATGACTAACTTCACAGAAATTACATTTTTAGTCCAAAGGAACTTTATTTTACAAAAATTACAATTTTCATGCTTAATATTTTATAAGGGAAATTTACTAGTTTTTGGGCCTAAATGGATAAAAGTACGGGTGAATAAAAGCGAGGCCTTAAAAGGTTTTTACTACGTTCTTGATCCTTTCAAGAGTTTGTCCAGTGGTATTTCTAATGGTTCAGACTAGAGGTCTTAAGCTCTTACGGTTTGGTCGCAATGATTTTATAAAGTAAGGGGGTTATGTGCTTTTGGTTGTTTTTGGGCGAGAACGGGGCTAAAAGAGGGCAGATTTTACACGAGGAAAGCTAGTGTCTCTACATCGCATTTGACCCTTCAAACACTATGCTGTAAGATCTTTTAAATGGTATAAGTCTCATGTCCTAGTTCTCTTTGATTAGAAAGATACAAGTCCACGAACATGGCTACTTGGCCACGACGCGTTTTATGAAAATTTCAGTTTTAAACCATACCTTTTGCATGCGACCTTGTGAAATATTGTTTCACCCATTTCTAATGTTTCTAATACAGTTCCTAATCAAATTTATCAAAAATCCCATGTTTTCCCATATATTTGTTGTAAAAAGCTTTTTGGTGTTTATGACTTTTGACCAAAATGATGGGAGGTTTTTAAAGATAACGACTTGGCTTTTTAACCGGGTTATGGGGGCGTTTTGTAGTATCCCAGGTGGGGTTTACAATGGTACCTTAGTTGACCCTAACACCTCTAAAAGGAAGGGGGTATGGTGCGTTTATATAGGAAGGGGAGTGCATGGTTCTCCAATTGCTAGGTCACCTTGTCTCACAAGTGAAGAGACATAGTGAGGTGTTCCAATACACATGGGAGTCCTTGTGATTTCAAGAGAACATGAAGAGATGTGGCCTAATATGAGCCTAGAAGAGTTGTCAAGATGGGGGAAACAAAGTGATGTGTAACTATTTTGTGCAAGTAGATCAATTGTGGCTAAGGTTTTTACAAGTAGTGCTAGGTAACTAAATGGTAACTTAGTTAGTTCAATTTTAACTAGGGTAAAAGGGGAGGGGTGTTGGCATTGAGGGGTAGTACTTAGGGCTTTTATTGTTGTACCGATTATGTAGTAATGTAAGTACTTAGTTAGGTTGGTAATTTATTTTAGGTAAAATATAGTTTAGGTTAATTTACATGTAAATAATAAAAGTAAAAGGTGCATTGTTGTTTGTCCATTAGCATTGTTTAGTTGTACTTACTAAAAATAAAAATATATTTTTAAGACTTGTGCTTTGAAAGGTTTGTACAATGTGCTTAAAATTAAGTACACTAAGGTTTATAATGAATTTTTGGTTAATGTAGCTTATGTATATTAAATAAGTAACCTTTATGCATAGGATACTTGTACCACAAGCAGTAGAGAGTTGTACATTAGGTTTGAAAATTTAGGAAAGTCAATTTTAAGGGCTTGTGCAATATAAGTTTGTATCATGTGCTTTAAGGTAGGTACATTGAGGTTTATAATGTGATTTTATGTAGACATTAAACTTTATGCATTAAGGACTTGTACTTATGCTTGAAAAACTTGTACATTAATATTTTGAAAATATATCCTGTACATAAAACCATAGAGTTGTATATTAGGGCTTGTAACGGAATTAAAGTATAGCTAGGTTTCGTGCTTTAATGACTTGTACTCTAGGTATAAAATGTTGTACTTTAGGAATTATGATTTAGTTGTGTAAAATCATAGCTAAAATAAATTAGGGCTTCGTGAAAACTCTATCAAATGGCTAACGTTGAGTTCGAAAGTTTAATAAGTATGTTAACGAAATAACATAAAGTGGTAAATAAAAGTTGAAAACCTTTATAGTTTTACATATAAAGATGTTTATGTTTATTAAAGATGTGAGTTCATCACATTGGCTAGTTTTTGTGATCAAATAAAAGAATATTGTTTCTTAAAAAAAATTGGACGTAGAAAATGGACATGTATTCTTTCGTTAGAATATTATATTAGTTTAATACGAGGTGAAATTTACCGGTGGTTACAGTCTCACCCCCATAAATTGAATCTCGTCCCGAGATTCAGTCCGTGTTAAATGTTGAAGTAATGAGGATGAAATGTGGTTTTACTTGTGAAAGCTTATAAGTTAGAATTTATTGTTTTTACATGTGAATAATATTATTCTAAAGGTCATATAAACTTAAGAAAATTTATTTTGAATGAAGATTGTTATTTTATAAGGGTCAACATGTTTTAGTAATTAATTTTGAAAATAACATTGTTCATAATGTTTTGTGAAAATCAAATTATTAACATCGAAAACTGTCTTTTAATAAGTAAAATTTCGGGTGAGAAATTGATGAATGTAGAGAAAGTTGTTGAACTTCATCTTTTGTAGATGATGAATTAGTTTGTTCCTTAGTAAGGTGAACAGTAATTTTTAACGGTCATGAACAGTATCCCCCAACGGTCAGGAATAGTACCCCCAACGGCTACTTTTCTTTTTATGAGTACCCCATTTTAATCATCATTCTTTCATACTAACTTTTCCACCTACATTTCTCATATCATACTTTCAAAATGCCGCACTTTATTACCATTATTGCACTCGTGTATGTCGTTGTCGCGGCTATCTATTTAGCCAACGTTACGAATGAAGATTACGTGTTCTTGGCCGTGATCTTAGTGATTCTCGTACCACTTGTGATCCTAGCCATCGGTGTGGATAAATTATGGGGGTAATAGCATTGTGTTAGGAATAAATCTTTATTTTATGTGCATTATCGTGTAATCTTTATCTCTTTTTGAGGGTAATAAACGTATGTGTTAGCACTCATTGAGTTGCGTCTAGTGTTGGTTGTTGGGTTAAAACCCAATACGCTTAATGGTATGTTTGTTTATGTAATCTAGGCCGAGGCCCTTTTAATCTAAATGTGGGTTGTGTTTGTTTGTTTTGCTAATTGGTTGAAGCCCACTTTTCGTTATAAAAAGGAAGCGTTTTATATATTGAGCTACGTCTATTGTTATTTCATTCACCATGCTTAATAACTCATTTATATTTGTTATTCATAGTAATCAAGATATTGCATCCAGTCATGATTCTCGCTCTCATAGGTGCAATCGTGTTTTTCATTAACTTGGCGGATCAACCATTTGGCGATACCATACCTTATTTGGTGATTTTTGTAACATTAGCACTACCGATGCTAATTATATCATTATGTATTAATATTTATGGATTCTGATGTAATAAAAATTTACGTTATTCGTGTTTGCCAAATATCTTTGTGAATTTTTGGTGATCCTCAACTTTGTACTTATCATTTCAGATACAAATAAACCCACTTATCTATAATTCATTATTTACATAGAGAGGCGTCCCACACACTGTAAATAAAGAAATATAAACTTATGGTTCGATGATTCACAATTTCTTTATTTAAATAAAAGGCGTTCCAATCCATTTAAATAAAGACATTGTAAGTCATCCTACTTAAAAATTTCTGAATTAACCTTCGTACTTAACTGTTGAGTTACAAGGAAATTTAGGTATTTTGGGAGTACAGAAAGAGTGTTTTCACTCATCATTTAGGGATGGAAGTAAGAATATCAAGGAAAGTTGCCAAAATAGTTGGTGAGTATATATGTTTAGTGTAAATAAGATAAGTAGGAGAGACCATTGTAATTGGTTACAATGTCTTGAGAAGGTTTCATAAATTTGAAAAATATAAAAGTAGGTACATGCTCAGGGAAATGTGATTAAGTCATAATGCCTTAGAATAGACTCATGCAAGTATGTTTATTTTGTATAAAGTGATCAGAAGTATATATCAGTATACTAAAGTGTTTGTGTAGCATAAACTGTCTAGAAGTCACATAATTACCTGGAGGATGAAAGGCACGGAGAGCGAAAGGCTATAAAATGTTTTCTTTGTAAAAATAGTTATAGTTCGGACCTCAACTAGATCCGTTTCTCTATAACTGCGGTTCTGATACCAATCTGTAACACCCCCAATTTCGTGATACGCAGTGGAATTCAAACTGGGTGTTACTTCATGGGTCAACAGTTACAATAACAGAAAACGAACTCTAATTATATAATTTTAAAAGATTTATCATTTGATTTATATAAATATCAGAGTTTACAAAATGAGGTCCCAGTGGTTTTACAGTTTATTAAATAAGTTATCGAATGATAATATAGCCTTCTTGAGTATCCGTGCCCTTCCATGCCATCCTCGTAAATTATGAACCTGAGATAAACATGCTAAAAAGTCAACACAAAGGTTGAGTGAATCCATAGTGTTTGTATAATAATCAGTTGAACACAAGATAAGCAGTAGTAAAATCAGTAATATTGCAGTACAGTATATTGCCCTAAGTCTCATGACACGCAAACCTTAACACGAACGCGTCATAATAATGACGTAAGTTACAAACATCATAGAGATGATGTGAGCAACAATGCCCTCCGGTAGGAGTTTGCCATTCTCCTAGTATTCTCAAATAACGTGCATTTGGTTACCTATCCGGCTAACCAAATGGGGCGTCAACTGCCAATAGATCTATTCACGATATTCGCGTTCACTCGCAAGTGATTAATGGTTCATGATATGAGGGGCTTTTAGTGGCAACAGTAGGTACTTAGGCAATATCAATCAGGATAGCATACAGAAAAATACTTGTGTTCGGTTTTTGTAGCATGCATCTCCCCACGAGTTTAGAAAACAAATATGTAAAAGTGGGACTATGAACTCACAGTAATATGCAAAAGTTTAAAATACTTGTGAAAGTAAAAATAGGTAATTGAGCATGTATCTCCCCCAAAAATAGTATAAAACACATAAAAGTAGGGGCTATGAAACTCACGTTAATTCGTAAGAGTTTAAAATAAATGTAAACATATCAAGCAATATTTGAGCATGTATCTCCCCCAGAACGTTCAAAATAAGGAAAAGAGGGGCTATGACTCACAGTAATTCGTAAGAGTTTAAAATAAATGTAAAAATATAAAGTAACATTTGAGCATGTATCTCCCCCAAAACATTCAAAATAAGGAAAATGGGGGCTATGACTCACGGTAATCCTTCAAAGTTTAAAGTACTTATGAAAGCAAATGAAAATAGTTGAGCATGTATCTCCCCCAAAAGTAATTCAAAACGTATAAAAGTAGGGGCTATGACTCACAGTAGTTCGTAAGAGTTTAAAATAAATGTAAAAATATAAAGCAACATTTGAGCATGTATCTCCCCCAAAACATTCAAAATAAGGAAAATAGGGGCTATGACTCACCTCGGTGTTATCGTAGTCTGGATGGAAAACAAATTAAGTAATATGATAAAACTGCTCCGACTCTCGACCTGAGTTGGTATGTCATGTATTTAGTATTCGTGTTCAAATTTATGCGATGTTACTGCTTTATCGATAATTAGATAACATGAAGTTTCTTCAAAATTTAATAATACTTATCGTACTTATCTTTATGGCTCGTATGATTGTTAATAAGTTTTTATCAAAACCAAAGTTGTTAAATAATTTATGTTTCCATAATGTTATAATTTACAATTTTAAATATTTACAGTTTTTACCCTTGTACTTTCAAAAATGACACTTTAAACCCTCAACTATGGGTTATTGAAAAAAATCAGCCCTTATATGACTAACTTCACAGAAATTACATTTTTAGTCCAAAGGAACTTTATTTTACAAAAATTACAATTTTCATGCTTAATATTTTATAAGGGAAATTTACTAGTTTTTGGGCCTAAATGGATAAAAGTACGGGTGAATAAAAGCGAGGCCTTAAAAGGTTTTTACTACGTTCTTGATCCTTTCAAGAGTTTGTCCAGTGGTCTTTCTAATGGTTCAGACTAGAGGTCTTAAGCTCTTACGGTTTGGTCGCAATGATTTTACAAAGTAAGGGGGTTATGTGCTTTTTGTTGTTTTTGGGCGAGAACGGGGCTAAAAGAGGGCAGATTTTACACGAGGCAAGCTAGTGTCTCTACATCGCATTTGACCCTTCAAACACTATGCTGTAAGATCTTTTAAATGGTATAAGTCTCATGTCCTAGTTCTCTTTGATTAGAAAGATACAAGTCCACGAACATGGCTACTTGGCCACGACGCGTTTTATGAAAATTTCAGTTTTAAACCATACCTTTTGCATGCGACCTTGTGAAATATTGTTTCACCCATTTCTAATGTTTCTAATACAGTTCCTAATCAAATTTATCAAAAATCCCATGTTTTCCCATATATTTGTTGTAAAAAGCTTTTTGGTGTTTATGACTTTTGACCAAAATGATGGGCGGTTTTTAAAGATAACGACTTGGCTTTTTAACCGGGTTATGGGGGCGTTTTGTAGTATCCCAGGTGGGGTTTACAATGGTACCTTAGTTGACCCGAACACCTCTAACATGAAGTAGATAAATGAGGGGCAAGTAGGGGGTTATGCCTGTTTTGTAACTTATACATAACGGCTGTTCGGATTTTTATTAATTTTTGGCTTCGTTATGCGTTTTCTAGACCCGTGCTCCTGAGTTTTTGAAGAAAACGTCGTTCCGGACAACTTTCGTGATTTAACTTTTTCATGAAACGGACCAGAAATGCCTCGTTTCGCGTGCCCGAGCATTCTGTCCACAGAAAGTTCGGACAGATTTTTGGTATCTTCTTTAGACCATAACTTTTGACTCGTGTACTCGTTTTAAGTGATTCAAATTGCTACGTTTTCCTTATAATATCCTTTTTAACAGTATTCAATTGATATTAAAAGTTAAAACGAAATAGGTTGAGTTTAATAGACTTACAAACTTGGAATTTGACAAGAACCAAAATGAGACCAAGTGGATTTCTAAGTTGAACAAGACTTCTTCCTTCCTTCTAGGTTTTTGTTTAGCACTTTTCTTTCACTACTTAAGGTAATATTCAGAATGTATGGTGAGTATGGAAAGTATTTATGGGGCGTATGATATGTAGGGGATGTGGTATAATATGTGTGATTGTATGGGACTCAAAGGAAGGGGGTATGGTGCGTTTATATAGGAAGGGGAGTGCATGGTTCTCCAATTGCTAGGTCACCTTGTCTCACAAGTGAAGAGACATAGTGAGGTGTTCCAATACACATGGGAGTCCTTGTGATTTCAAGAGAACATGAAGAGATGTGGCCTAATATGAGCCTAGAAGAGTTGTCAAGATTGTAACTATTTTGTGCAAGTAGATCAATTGTGGCTAAGGTTTTTACAAGTAGTGCTAGGTAACTAAATGGTAACTTAGTTAGTTCAATTTTAACTAGGGTAAAAGGGGAGGGGCGTTGGCATTGAGGGGTAGTACTTAGGGCTTTTATTGTTGTACCTATTGTGTAGTAATGTAAGTACTTAGTTAGGTTGGTAATTTATTTTAGGTAAAATATAGTTTAGGTTAATTTGCATGTAAATAATAAAAGTAAAAGGTGCATTGTTGTTTGTACATTAGCATTGTTTAGTTGTACTTACTAAAAATAAAAATATATTTTTAAGA
This sequence comes from Chrysanthemum seticuspe, assembly GCA_019973895.1. Taxonomy (NCBI): domain Eukaryota; kingdom Viridiplantae; phylum Streptophyta; class Magnoliopsida; order Asterales; family Asteraceae; genus Chrysanthemum; species Chrysanthemum seticuspe. The sequence goes on from BPTQ01000002.1 coordinate 161,662,552, forward strand.
CTTGTGCTTTGAAAGGTTTGTACAATGTGCATAAAATTAAGTACACTAAGGTTTATAATGAATTTTTGGTTAATGTAGCTTATGTATATTAAATAAGTAACCTTTATGCATAGGATACTTGTACCACAAGCATTAGAGAGTTGTACATTAGGTTTGAAAATTTAGGAAAGTCAATTTTAAGGGCTTGTGCAATATAAGTTTGTATCATGTGCTTTAAGGTAGGTACATTGAGGTTTATAATGTGATTTTATGTAGACATTAAACTTTATGCATTAAGGACTTGTACTTATGCTTGAAAAACTTGTACATTAATATTTTGAAAATATATCATGTACATAAAACCATAGAGTTGTATATTAGGGCTTGTAACGGAATTAAAGTATAGCTAGGTTCCGTGCTTTAATGACTTGTACTCTAGGTATAAAATGTTGTACTTTAGGAATTATGATTTAGTTGTGTAAAATCATAGCTAAAATAAATTAGGGCTAATAAATGGCTAACGTTGAGTTCGAAAGTTTAATAAGTATGTTAACGAAATAACGTAAAGCGGTAAATAAAAGTTGAAAACCTTTATAGTTTTACATATAAAGATGTTTATGTTTATTAAAGGTGTGAGTTCATCACATTGGCTAGTTTTTGTGATCAAATAAAAGAATATTGTTTCTTAAAAAAAATTGGACGTAGAAAATGGACATGTATTCTTTCGTTAGAATATTATATTAGTTTAATACGAGGTGAAATTTACCGGTGGTTACAGAAGGCCCACGAAAAGAGTCGTGCCTTCGCATAAGCATCCACGAGCAAACTTCAATCCCTGAAATCACTCTACCGACAAGTATAATTCTAAAAAAGAAAAAGAAAAATGAAAAAGAAACCTAACTCACTTTCGTAGGAATCACGGTTTCATTTAGCGTACGCAACAAGCCTTTCAAACCACTTGGTGTCCCAAGTGGACGAGTGTAGTCTCGTGAGAGCTTACAGGGAACATACCTACAAAGTTCATTTGAAAACTAATACAAGGTTATTGTGTTTAAAATGAAAGAAGTGTTACAAAGGGAGGTTACGTCGTAACTTCCATAAGGAGTTACGCCGTAATTGAGCAAAACCTGAGATGCTACAGGAGTGTGGCTACGGCGTAACCATTTCCTGGGGTTACGCCGTAATTGGTAATGCTCTGAAGTACTGCTGCAAAAATGTATGTTACGACGTAACCATAAGAATGAGTTACGCCGTAACTATGGACAGATCAGGTCCCCGTTTAGCATGGTGCAGCAACTTTTCCCGAAATCCTACAAAAATGGTTAAAAATACAAAACCCAACAGAAATAGAAATAAAACAAATGAAAAGAGTAATTCGGGTTGTCTCCCGAATGAGCACTTTTCTTTATTTACGAGTCTTTAAGTTAGACTCAGAGCCTCGGGGCTTTATGGTGGCCTTTGGACTTGGCCAACATCCTCCATTATTTGGCGGCAATCATTCATCCATTCGATAAAAACCTTTTTTCTCACCGTGTTCCCGATGCTACATGTTCCAAATTTTTGCGAGAGCCACTCATTAAATGATAAACATGACTTTCCGTAGTCGTCACCTTCTGCTATAGGATCAATTGTTGCACTTATGTTTGATCTTTCATCATTGGTCATTGTATCAATAAGGTGATAGTTATCGTAATTGCATTTTAGTTGTTTTACTAATCTCGTATTGATTTCCGAGTCTCCAAATCTTAACTTGTACCAATCTTCAAAGGATAATTTTCTGAATTTTATATCGTGTCTCTCAATCTCGTGAGGGCACGTCCATTCATCCATGCTCCCATCACAAAATTCATGAAAAGGGTTACACGAGGGCCATGGTTTCATTGATTCGTTATCTTCTGTCAATTTAGGGGTGCAGTAATGTTTGTTAGGATCCGAAGCTTCCTTAATCCCCTCAATCGGGAAGATCTTTCCCTATTCCTGTTCACAACTATCAAAATTCTCTCCACGATTGTTAGTATAACATAGAGGTGGGTCGGGCGACGGAATATTGACAACATCAACTTTATTTGAAATTTCTAACCTTGGATTCAATTGTTCTTTCATGCTGAAGGTGATTCGTTCTTTTTCAGTTCCCAAAGAAATTTGTTTTTCAAAGACCTTTATATGTGCTCGACAAGTGGCCAGAAAAGGCCTTCCAAAAATTAAGTTGTATGTCTCCCGTTTCCCCATGTCAATAACCAAAAAATTAGTAGGAAAAAGGAATTTCTCAATTTTAAGGAGAACATTATTAACCACTCCCCTAGGTACAGCTTTAGAGGAATCAGCCATTTCAATCATCATTGTTGTTTCTTTTAAATTGGTAAGTTTTATTTTATCAAAAAATGAGGTAGAAATAAGGTTTACCCCATCCCCCAAATCAGCTAATGCGGGAATTTTAAGATTACCGATAGTGCATGGAAGAAGAAAACTTTCCTGATAGTGTTCCTTCTCAGGAAGTTGGCTTGGCAGGTCCTCGTCGTCTTCCGCTTTATCATCTTCTTGTAGGTAGTTAATCCCGGATAGATCATTAGTGACAGAAGAGGTGTACTGTTCTTTCTTCGATTTATCTTGTGCAAATATGGCTTTGCAGGCAATGGCTTTGTCATTACTGGTCTCAAGATTTTTAGCTAATTGCCCAATTTGGGTTTCGAGGTTTTTAATTGCGGCATCTTGGTTCCGCAAGTTCATGTTGGTGTCTTCTTTCACATTGACCATCCATTCCTTGAGTCTATCACTTTTCTTTGTAGACTCCTCGATATGTTTATGCATTATTTCTTCAAGGCTTGGTCTAGGAGGATTGTTGTTGATTCTTGTATAGAACCCTGGGGATTTTTCTCGGTATCTGGCCCCGTTACCATTGTATCCGTTGAAGGGACTTCCACCTCCATATTTTACTTCTTCAATCCTTTTAACTTCCTCGTTGGATGAGCATTCCTTAGTAGGGATGTAGGATATTAGTTTTTATACACATCAAACCATAACAACAAGGTGGCGTATAAGTGGAATTCTAGAGAGAGAAAGTTAGAGGTTTAGGGAACTTAGTGAGAGAAAGTGAAAGATATTATTATGAGCTCCAACTCTCTACCTTGGGAGGTAGAGAGTATTTATAGTCTTACATAAATCGCCACACATCGGGCTGTGGATCAGGCATACAGTGGGTAAAGACTCGTCCGTCCTCCACGGTGTTACTTAACTAAATACTACTTAATCTTAAAAGAACTACGACTACGAGCTTTCTAACGATTACATATACTTGAGGTGACCGACTCTTTAATACCTGAAATTTCTAATTCCTAACAATCTCCCCCTAAGGGAGGTCACCTCAATCATGTACCAAACTTACATTGAATACAAATAGATATTACATTAACAATTGATCTTGCATTCTTGATGTAGTCCTTTGCTCCTAAGCTCGTAGTCATTGATTCTTCACATTGCATGTTTGGTTACTTCAGGTGGAGGTCTTTCACTGATCCACGTGATAATAATTTTGAGCCATCTTTTGAGATCATCAGCAATTAGAAATCTCTGACACATCCTTTGTGGTGTTGGTATTATGTGATGTTGTGACTATAGGACCGACATGCTCACATTCTGGATCATGATATCTTCTTATCAGAGTAGCGGAAGCATTTGTTGAATCATGATATTAGCAGCAGCGTAGCAGAAGCATGGAGTGAAAATATCAGAGTCATTGATGCACTAATCATGATTTCTTTTGAGATGAATGTGTTAAGTGAGCATGCGGCTATGGATTGACCGCTTCATTCTGATCAGTTGCAAACGTCGGGTGTACCTGCATACAACAGTTAGCAATAAATCGCACGAAAGTGTCTTTGATCACTTTCGTTGAATTGAGGTACACGGCCCACGATTCCCCGTTGATCAGTACATGTACTGCCTGTGATTAGGTATAATTCCGAAGAATTTCCTTGACAGGGTTTCGCAGCTGCTCTAGCTGTTCTCAAACCGGAACATCTCAAAGAAGACAACACGGAGTGAGTGAACCAGCGAATTTTAAGTCCACTGATTGATGAAAAGAGATTTGAAAAACAATCGTGTATTGCTCAATAGAAATTGTTTTTGCAATACAACAAAGGTTTTATTGAAAATCAATTATCAATCATAAAAACACCTTTTGGTTTGAAAAATGAGTACACGGTCGATGTGCTAAAGAAAAGAGTTGTTAAGCACAAAGACCGGTTTTTTCAAAGGTATCCGTCAATCCATATCCTGAACCAGGATTGATTCAAGAGATTGAATCGCCCCATTGTTTCTGTTCAGTTGTCACATGGTTGATCTATATAATAGATCTCACATGCCACCTACCAGGAGCTTGTTTGATGTTGGCTCCAGAAGGCTTTCCATCTTCATTGTGAATATGTATACACATCACTCAGATGTTCTGGCAATACCACAAGGATAATGCGTAGGACTCAAGATATAATCTCTCTTTCCACATTGTGTGAAACAGAGAGTCTTCATTGAAAGTGTCCTAATGAGATTTATTGATGATCTCGTGGCTCTAGACTCAATTTGTGCATATTTGGATCATGTGCCGGAGACTAGGGAGAGGGTCTCCTTCTTCAATATCAACAATCTCTAAGAGAAAGTCGATAGATAATGTCGGTTCCCCGTGAGAATGAAACAAGCCCTTTTAAGAGGAACTTGAGTGGTTTGGAAAGTTGAAGTGCAGTGCGTCACTGTGTCCATGACGTCTTGTCTTCAATACTGATGTTACCATCAGTAGCATATGAAGTGAACCCGGTTTCTGCCCTAAGGTTGAATAAATGGAGGGCTATTTGTTTTCACCCTTTTCTCATTCAATTCTTTTTAATTCTTCAACCCCTTCAGTGCTTACCGAGACTTCATAGCAAGAACCTTGTTGGGTTTGTTCCAGTACTTGCTCTATCTCAGTCCGCACTCTTCCCATATCTCACTTTTCTCCTTTTATGATCATACCTAAGGACTTCTACACTAACTAGTGGATTGTCCCTGGGTAGATCCCTCCGGTTCTGGCGGATCATGGGAATACATACCTAACCTTATCATCCTTATATCACCGTACATAAAGTAAAGTTGGTCGGTCAATTTGGTATTGTTCATCTGCCATTGGAACCAATTGAAAACCATTTGAAAATCAATCCAGATACTTGTGATATATTATCAAAACATTTTGTACCTGAATTGTTTTTGATATTTTTAGAACGAGAACTCCCCCTCAACATGTGCATCAAGTATTTGAAAATGTTTTGCACACGGAGGCAAGAGAAAGAATTAACTTCTTTGATTACCATTTTCTAAAAGATATCAACATCACTTCCCACATCAAATCAAGTAGATATAGCATTTCCGGGAAGGATGAGGTTTCCATAAATTTGCTCCCCCTCAATATGTGTCTCGAGATTTGAAAAGAGTTTTGCACATACTAGAGGGAACGTGCACATTGAGATAAGTTGATCACATTTCAAATCATAGGTTTAAGATAGATGCTCCCCCTCAACATGTGCATGGAAAATTTGAAATCGTTTGTCACATGTGGGCAGGATAGCATGTACATCCTTATAAAACCATTTACCGAATTATCAGTTTAAATCCAATTTAAATCACACATTCTCCCCCGATCACAATTATCAAATCATTTGAGATTTGTGATCTCTTATTGATTTAAATTGATTTTGAAAGCTTTTAAGGGGAATTGTGACTTGATTATGAAAGCGTTTTAATCTGATAAGGATCGGATTTTAAGACTTTAAACTCCATTGATAAAACATGCATGTATATCTTTTGAAAACAATTTAATGCCAAATAACTTTTTAATTTAATTGAAATCATTCTCCCCCTCAATCAATGACATAGGTTGTTGATTGAGAGATAGATATTTTGACAAATAAGTCCTGATGATTATCAAAAATAGAGATTGAGTTGTTTTTCAAAGCATTTAGTTTTCAGCAGATAAATGTTTATAGAATCAGAGCATTGAATTTTGAAAACATGATAAAACATGGCTCTGTTCTTTCTTTTAAAACCGGGTTATTGCCTGAAAATGACAATAAACCATTTTTTCTCTTTCTCCCAAAAATATTTTTTAATTTTTTTTTTTTTTTTTTTTACATAAAAATTCGAACAACATCTAAAGTCCCGTGTCATTCTTTGAATGACAACATCAAGACCGTAGATATTATCGAATCGAGAGAAACATGACAAAATGACAATATTTTTTGAAGATTTTTCGAATTTTTCAAATTTTTATGGATTTTGAAAGTTTTATATTTTTCTATTTGATTTTTGAATAGATATATACAAGAGATAGATGAAGATAGACCTTTACTCCTCGTCTTCCTCCTGAAGACGTTTGAGTGTTTCTGGTTGAAGGCTTTTCAAGCCAAGACGTGGAAGAATAAACTCAAAACGTTCTCTTGGAAGAGCTTTGGTGAAGATGTCTGCTAACTGATATTCAGACCTCACAAAATATAGTTCCACCACACCTTTTTCCACTTGTTCCCTGATGAAATGATGTCGAATGTCGATATGCTTTGCTCTTGAGTGTTGAACGTTGTTGCATGAGAGAGCAATAGCACTTTTATTATCACAGTACAGAGGGATTTTGTTGAATTCAAAGCCATAGTCAGATAATTGAGATCTCATCCATAAGATTTGAGCACAACAAGATGACATGGCTATGTATTCAGCCTCTGTAGAGGAAATAGAAGTACTAATTTGCTTCTTTGAAGACCAGCTCACAAGCTTATCACCCAAAAACTGAGCACCTCCTGACGTACTTCGACGAGTATCTTGACACCCTGCATGATCTGCATCTGCATATGCTGTTAGTGACATACCGGTGTCTTCTGGGTACCAAAGTCCCATATTGATGGTTCCTTGGAGATACTGAAAGACCCGTTTAACCGCTTCAAGGTGCTTTTTAGTAGGCTTAGCCTGGTATCTAGCACACATGCAAACAGCGAACAAGATGTCTGGTCTACTAGCTGTGAGGTACATCAGGGATCCAATCATACTACGATATTTTGTTTGGTCAATCATGATCCCTGAGAGGTCCTCATCTAGTTGGTTCGGTCAATCATGGGGGTGTCAACAGGGTCACTTGAATCAAATCCAAATTTCTTTAAAATCTCTGTTGCATATTTAGATTGATTTATAAAAATGCCTCCAGGACTTTGTGAAATTTGTAATCCCAAGAAAAATGACATTTGTCCCATCATTGACATTTGAAACTTTGAACACATTTCATTTGAAAAACGATCACATTCCATTGGGTCTGTCGAGGCAAAAATAATATCATCAACATAAATTTGAACATGAATTAAATGTTTGCCTGACTTCCTGGTGAACAATGTAGGATCAACTGCTCCTTTGATGAATCCGGTTGATAGAAGAAACTTTGACAGTGTATCATACCATGCCCTTGGAGCTTGCTTTAAACCGTAAAGAGCCTTCTTCAAACGATAAACGTGAGTAGGATGCTCTTGATTCACAAATCCTTCAGGTTGGCTGACGTAGACGACTTCTTTAAGGTCTCCGTTCAGAAATGCCGTCTTTACATCCATCTGATATACTACCATGTTCTTACTAGCAGCATTAGCCAGAAAGATTCTGATTGCCTCGATTCGAGCAACTGTAGCAAAAGATTCTTCAAAGTCTATACCCTCCTCTTGACGATATCCTTTAGCAACTAAACGAGCCTTGTTCTTCAACACATCACCATGCTCATCAAGTTTTACTTTGAAGATCCATTTAAGAGCTATAATCATAGCACAGTCTGGAGCAGGTACTAACTCCCATACATCAAGACGATCAAACTCATGAATTTCATCTTGCATGGCATTGAACCAGCTATCTTCATTCATGGCAGTTTTAACATCTTTTGGTTCGATCTTAGATAGTACGGAGTTGAAGAAACACCATAAGGCATCGGTTGCAAGTTGTTTCCGGGTTGATACAGGACGAGAGGGATTTCCAATGATGTTGTCTAATGGATGATCGTGAGTCCATTTTCTCAGGTGTTCATGTGGCAGTTGTTGAGGAACTGAGGTAGCTGAGTCGATGTCTCCTGAAGAAGATGGTTCTGATGATGATTCAGGAGTAGCAAATATGTTTTCAAATGGAGCATCTTCAGGAGTAGCAAAGGGATTAACTTCATCATTGATGCCAGAAACATTTCCATGATGTACATTTGAAGAATGATGATTTGTTGATGATACTGAAGGATCAGCAGCAGGTGCTTCTTGACTTAAAGATATTGAGACTGAAGGATTGACTTCATTCACAGGAATATGAGCAACCTCTGTTGTAGGGATCAACACCTCATTAGTAATTGAATCATACAGTTCATCAAACATAGGATCAAACAATTTCTTTAAGTCATCTTCAGATGGAGGTACATATGGAGTTTCTTGAGAAGAGTTTGGAACAAGAGATGATCCAATGGGACTGTTTTGAAGTGCGGGTCCTGAGCTGGAGTGTCCAGGAGCCATTTGACCGGTCAGCTCATCAAACGTAACGTGAATTGTTTCCATGATATTTCGGGTTCTTTTGTTGTAGATTCGGTATCCCTTTTTGTTTGATGCATATCCTACAAATACTCCAATGTCAGCTTTGGCCCTAAGTTTGCCTAAGTCTTGACCCTCATTAGTTGGATAGCACAATGCACCAAACACACGAAGGAAAGATAGATTAGGTTTTCTGTGGTGGACAAGTTCATATGGAGTTTTTCCATGAACAGTGTGAATCAGGGAACGATTTTGTGTGTAGCATGCAGTGGCAATTGCTTCAGCCCAGAGAAACATTGGAACCTTTGAGTAGATCAGCATTGTTATAGCGGCTTCAACAAGAGTACGATTTCGTCTTTCAACTACACCGTTCTGTTGAGGGGTTCGTGGAACACTTCTTTGATGGCTGATTCCAACGCTTTCATAGAATTCACTAAGTTGTTTGTTGACAAACTCAGTTCCATTGTCTGTTCTGATAATTCTGACAGTTTTGTTTAGTCGAACCTGCAGCTGTTTGATGAGTTTGATGATGATATCAGGAGTTTCATCCTTTGTCCTTAAGTACTTGACCCAGGTGAATCTAGAGTAATCATCAACCACAACTAACACATATTTCTTCCCAAAGATATTCCGCACCCTCATAGGTCCACATAAATCCATATGAATCATATGAAGAACTTCTGTGACAGAGTTAGTAGGTTTGGGTTTATGGGCATACTTCTTGCTTTTTCCCAATTGACATGCTGAACAAAGATGGTCCTTTTCATACTTTAGTCTAGGTAAACCTACAACTAAGTCTTTTCTGGAAAGATCGTTGATGGTGCCGAAGTTCAAGTGATTGAGACGACGATGCCATAACCATGACTTTGTTTTTGAAGCCTTTGATAACAAGCAGATTGGAGAGGCCCTCATCATGTCATCGATAGAGATGGTGTAAAGATTTGAGCCACGAGTTCCTTTTAATAGTTCCTTACCATTAAGATCTCTAACAAAGCAGGTATGTTTTCTGAAGGCTACTTCTAGATCAGAATCACAGAATTGACCAACAGAGAACAGATTATGACCTAAACCTTCCACATAATACACTCTAGAGATGACACTATCACCAACAACATAATCTCCATAACCCATAATAGCACCGAAATGATCATTACCAAATCTAACAGTCCCGATGAATTTACTCACGAAGTTCATGAGCCGCGACCGGTCTCCAGTCATATGCTTGGAACAGCCTGAGTCCAGGTACCACAGAACGATTTGAACGATCTGGAGTTGAACACAGACAAGAATGGATAACTGGATAATTGGGATCCCCATGCAAGAATGGGTTCCATTTGGTTAGTTACAATGGTTGGAACACCCACATCAGAAATAGAAGCATTCATATCAGAAAGTGAGGCAATGGAATCATTGTGAATAGATGCAGTACTAGTGTTTGTATTAGCCCTGTTCATAGTGTGATCACTTCTTAAAGGAATAGTTCTACCAGTAGGCATCCATTTTCTAGTGGGCATTATCTGATTAGTCTTATGACCAACAGGTATCCAATAGAAGCCTATTTTACTGAATGTTCTTCCTGTGGGTTTCCACTGTTTTCTAACTTTCTTTCGTTTTTGCCTTTTAGCCTTCTTAGCATGAATTTTAGCATTAACAATATGAGCTGGACAATTAACATCATTAGGCAGAACATTAACACCACATTCATGATTAGAAACAGAATTCAAGCAGACATCAGTACAAGGTTTGCAAATAGTATCAGAATTCGAATTAATTACAGTACGCCTATGGCTAATACTAGAATCAACACGATTCGTTTTATTCGATTCAAACTTAAAGTTCCTAGATTGTTCTTCTACTATTTTCCAGTGCACATTCTTAGCTTGCGATGTCCTATCATTCCTTGTATTGTCTTGAGACTTTGACATGCTCCCTTTAATGTCACTGATTACTCCTGTAGAGGGAATGGGAACATTAGTTTGTTTTACTACTCTTTGCACCACCTGTTTAGATGTGCTGGGATCTGAACTACATGCAGGTGCACTAAGTTTCACATTCTTAAAACTAGAGGTACTGAGATTTGTACTCCTAGAAGGCACACTTGAGTTCTCTTTCTTAGCATTGACAAATCTAGAATCTGAACCCCTTAAAGGCACACTACGGTTCACATTCAAAACATTGGGAATTGAGTGCATATCATACTTGGCATTAGGCATCGAGCATGGAATCAAAGGATTAACTCTCTCACCTAATGACTTTGGGCATATTGTGATCAAGCATTCTAAGATTTCTTGAGATCGTTTGGCATATAAGCATGCATGTCCAATTGCATTATCATGAGGTTTCTCTAACTTATCCTCTTCAACAATCTCACGCAGACATTCTAGGCAATCCTTAAGGGATGAGAAGTATGTTTGAATAGCAAGTTTGTTGTTCCTTAGATGAGGAGGGACATAAGTCACATACAAAGTATATTTATTACAAGAGTGAACCTTTGATACACCATTCTCCCCATTGGTCATTGGCATTTTCCCTTTTACCTGACTCTTCAGATTCTCAATTTCCTTTTGCAATGAAGCTATTTGTTCGTTGTTTTTGTTACGAGTGACTTTAATTGATTCAAATAACTCATTGAAATGACGTTTAACCTTTTCATTTTCTTCTAGAAAACTTTCGTTTTCCTTTTGTAAAGCATTTACTAGGTTTTGAAGATGAAACGTTTGAGAATTCTGAGAATCTAAAGGAGGAGGCATTTTGGAGCCTGTCATATTGTTCGTTTGACCCTTTAATTGAGAGATTTGGGCTTTCAACTTTCTGATCGTGTTGCACTGAGCTTGAATCTGTTCATCACGTTTGTTAATTTGAAAAACTGCATCAAACTCTGGAGAATCTGAAGATGTCTTGACATTTGAAGTTTTGACATTTTCTTTAAGATGTTGATATTTTAGTTGTAAATTAAAATGCTCAACTTCTAGTTTAGAAAAATGTTTAACGAAATTGTCGTGATCATCCAGTTCAATTTTCTCGTTCAGTTTAGAATTAGTTTTTTCAAGCTCAATGACACGATCATGGGAGACTTTCAGGGCCACAGATAGTTCATGAAATTTGGAAGCATTAATAGAGCAATTTGAAGCAGTGAAAAACACATCTTGAGCAACACATTCAGTAATAAGATTCTCATTTAATGTATGCAAGTTCTTTCTCTCAATCTCATTATATTTCAGTGCACGCTCATAGTCACTAACTTCAACAACCATTGCATCAAATTCCTTTTCCATTCCCTTAATATCAGTTTCTATCCCCTTTTTAAGACTCTTAAAGTGATCTTTTAGAAGTTTAAAGAAGGGCATGACCTCAGTTAAATAACATTCTTTCATTTGTTCAAAACCCCTTTCTCCTTCAGTTATACCAGTGGGTGTGATCCTTTTCTTGCAAGTTTTCTCAAAATCAACAAATAGTTGAAATATAACGTATTGGCTAATTAATGTCTTGCTTTTAGTGGAAATTGTTCTTGGTACAAGATGCATTGGTGTATTAGGAGGATACACAGTCGCTCTAGGCATTTTCCAAAGGGGAGGGTTTGTTTCAACAATATTTTCCGCTTTCTGCTTATCTAAATCCTTTTTCCAGAAGACTTGTTCGGGAGTCAACAATGTCTGAGGTTTAAACTTGTTCAAGGAAATCCAGTTTTCCTTCTTGTAATCATGAGGAGTGATAATTATGTTTTTCTCTTTGCATTTGGGATCATTTTGTTTCTTATTCATCTTTTCCCTAGTGATTTCATTTGATTTCTTATCTTCCTCAGTGCACTCAACGCAACTAGGTTTCTGCCTAGGCTTAAGGATTTCATTACCATCATACAGCACCTTATGAGCATTTCTAGCCTTTTTAATTACCTCTGGATTTGGTTCCTCAACAAGGGGAATGCTATGCTTATCGCTTAAGACTCGATGTTTGGTGACCATGTGAGCAGTCTGAATGGTGTTTCCTTGTATGTACAACTTGTTTTCAAGTTTGTTTTTCAAAGTTTTCAGATTAGAAAAATCTCTCAAGAGTTTTGATTCCTTTGCGTTAAATTCTTGCTTAAGCATTTTCACATTTTCTTGAAGTTCTTGTTTGTGCTTAGCTGTTTTAGAAAGTTTTTCTTGCAAGGAATGTAATTCTTGTTTCAATACTTCTTCTCTAAACTTACTTTTTCTAATTACTGTACTCACTTGGTCATCCATTTCCGGCTCACGAGTGGTCAACTCAAATTTTGCACGTTGTTCATAAATAGCAACACGTTCCTTATAGGCATTTAGTTCAGAAATTACGGAATCATCAGGAGCACATGCATTGTATTCATCAAAGACATAGTCATTGTTGACTGCAGAAGATGCATCACTTGGTACAACTTCACTTTCACTTTGTTTCACGTATTGATCGTATGGGACAATATTGTCATTACCCATATTTTCAACATTTGATTCAAAAGTTTCAGTTGGTTGTACTTTGTCATGCATCTGTTGCACATCAGCATCATCGTATAGTTTTAATACCTCTGAGATGAGTTTGTCCTTGGATGGGCCAGCTTGTGGTGAAGAAGAGACCTTGGGAGAAACCATTGGAGAAATGCTAGCCATAAAAATTGTGTGTGCAGTAGGTCCATCATCTACATCAGAGTCGTATGCATCACAGTCAGCGACTTGAAAGGCATTCTGATGATTATGACCTATCTCCTGAATAGGCTGCTCATCTACATCAGCATCATAGGTCTTGGCATTGCCCTCAGCAAGAAACAGCAATTCCTCTTCATCCAAAGCAGCACCATTGTCCTGAGCTTGTGCCAGCAGCATCTTATCTCTGAAGTAATCAGCATTCTGTGGACGCTTTGGAGATGTGCAGTTCCTTGCAATGTGTCCTTCACCACCACAGTTATAACATTTGATTGACTTAGCTTGACCTTGGTTACCATTCCTTCCTCGATTCTGGTTGCCAACATAACCTCTCCCAGCTCCACCTCTTCTCTGATCATACTATCTTTCCTGAACTGGTTGCCCCATAATTTTCCCATCTTTGATCAAAGCATGGTTGTGAAGATTGGAGGCGGTTCGGATCTCATTACAGGTGTGGAGTTTTTTGGTGTGAGGTGAAAGTGTCATGTTCTCTTTTACCATGAGTGTTAGTTGAGTGATGAAATGTTCCATGACAGCATTTGCATCAGGTTGCTTGAACCTTGGATCAGAAATGGGTTTGTGATTATCATCTTTCGTGGGTGCAACTTGAGAAGCATTGGTGGAAGTCCCATCATTTGTGAAGAAGGCAGTTGAATCATTTGTAGACCTTGTTTCTCCCTGACCTTTGAACTGATCAAGAATCCTCTTTTCCAACATGGCATGTCTCTCATTCTGAAGGAGGAAGGCATAGAGTTGCTCATAGTTTGTATCCTTCAATCCTTTAGTGAGCTTCACAGAGGTGACAAACTTGTGCCATTCGGGATTCATGTTGTTCACAAATTTTGAGTTCAACTGAATGTTAGGCATAGTCATCTTGATGTTTCTCATATCATTCACCAACTTATGAAATCTCACATAGTACTCATAGACACTCTCATCTGGTTTCATCTTGAAGTGCTCAAATTCGTCATAGAGTTGGGATTCTCTGTCTTCCATAGTTAATTCTGAACCTGAGAGAAGCATCTTAACATTATCCCAAACTGCCTTTGCTTCAGTGTTATGATTGATCAGCTTGTAGATGTCTTTAGGAAGACCTTGAAGAACAATGTTTGAAGCCCTGATATCTGCATCGAATCTCTTTTTATCCTTATCATCAAGCTCATCATACATCTTAGGTCTGTCCATTCCGTAAACAGGAGTACCATCTTCATTAGTATCAAGTATGTCTCTAGTCGTCTCAACTCGATATGGTCCTTCATCAATGGATTTGAGAATGTTGACACCATTTTCCTTTCCAAGGCAATACAATCTGATTCGTTGAGCACAAGAATCGTAGTCAGTTCTGTCAAGCATGGGTGGACGAGTATCTGAGCCAGCTGCTTGAACATCCTCGGCAACAGTGGAGATCATAGTAGGGACGTTGGTAGACATGTTAACAGATTATACGGGATTTTATAACTCTATGATTAAACCGGGAAATAGATTCTTTCACGGGATTTTACTAAATCAAGAGAAAACCGTAAACAATCACTTAAGTCGCTAGAAGATAATGCACTAAGTCGCTAGAAGATAATGCACTAAGTCGCTAGAAGATAATGCACTAAGTCGCTAGAAGATAATGCACTAAGTCGCTAACACTTAATTCGCTACACCACTAAGTCGATAGAGTCCCAAGTCGCTAGACAAAAGCAAGTCGCTAAGTAGTAACTCGCTAAGCCTCAAGTCGCTAGCAAAATTTTGGCAGCAATTCGCTACTCAAGTCGCTAAAGATGCAAGTCGCTAAAGAGCAACTCGCTACAGACCAAGTCGCTACCACCAAGTCGCTACCCGTAGTGGAGAGTCCACTACTTGTACTGTAAATCGCTAGATCTAACTCGCTAGGTCTAAAACTGTAACTCGCTACAAATTTGTAAAGCAAGTCGCTACGAAGAAAGTAGTCCGTGAGCTAAGTCGCTAGCAAGAAAAAACCATATAAACATCACTTTTCAATCCAAAAACAACCCAACCAAGATGATTCAAGCTTACCAAATGAAGACCTAAACACTTGTGATGATTCTAAACATAAAAGTACTAACAAAATTCAAACTTTAACACAAGAAATCAACCAAATGATGCAAAAACCACTAAACTTTTTCAAACTCAAAAACCACCTAAAAACCACTAGAAATCCAAAGATGTGCAAGATATGATCTAACCATGGCTCTTGATACCAATTGTAGGATATTAGTTTTCACATACACATCAAACCATAACAACAAGGTGGCGTATAAGTGGAATTCTAGAGAGAGAAAGTTAGAGGTTTAGGGAACTTAGTGAGAGAAAGTGAAAGATATTATTATGAGCTCCAACTCTCTACCTTGGGAGGTAGAGAGTATTTATAGTCTTACATAAATCACCACACATCGGGCTATGGATCAGGCATACAGTGGGTAAAGACCCGTCCGTCCTCCACGGTGTTACTTAACTAAATACTACTTAATCTTAAAAGAACTACGACTACGAGCTTTCTAACGATTACATATACTTGAGGTGACCGACTCTTTAATACCTGGAATTTCTAATTCCTAACAAGGGAGAGCGCCATTGTGTTCATTTCATTCAACTTGTATGGAATGCACATTCTCCTAGAGCTTTTTCATGTCTCTTCCAAGACTTTCTAATTTGTTGTTTATTGCTGCAAGGCCTTACATATTTCCGCTCTTACTTCGATTGCTCCCTCCATTGTGCCATTTGTGAGAGTGGTCAGCCATCTTCTGAATAGTTTCAAGAGCCAATGTTGGAGTCATTCCAGGTATTGGTCCTTGAGAATCGATCATTTGCCTTGAGGAGATGTTCAGACCCTTGTAAAAGACGTTCACCTTTTGCTGGCTGTTGAGGTCGTGAGTAGGGCACTTGTATAATAATTCGTTGTACCTTTCCCATGCTTGGTACAACATTTCATCACCCTCCTGCTTGAAGTTATGGATTTCTTCTAATTGTTTAGCAGTCCTGGATGGAGGACAGTATCTCTGAATGAAATGTTTTTTTAAGAGAGGCCAGGTGTTGACTGTCCCGGCAGGTAATCGATTAACCCATCTTTTAGCAGCTCCAGTGAGAGAAATAGGGAACACACGTAACATGACAGCATCGTTTGAGACTCTTGGAATTTTGAATTGGCTGACAATGTATTCCACGATGTCTATATGCTCGTGAGCATCATCGGTAATGCTTCCCGAGAAAGGTTTGCACGCAACTCCCTCATAAATTGAGGTTTGATTTCGAATTGAGCATCTTCTGCGAAGGCCGGCCTAATGATCCCTGGTCCTTGTTCTTCTCTTGTCAACGCCAAATATTCCCCGAGAGTGAGGTCATCAATGTTAACAACTTCCATGGTACCTGAAACTTGAAAAGAGATCGTGAGAAATTGAGAAAATCCTTAAAATAAAAAATGAAAGACTTAATAGAAATCCAAATGTAACTCCCCGGCAGCGGCGCCAAAAACTTGATGCAGGTTTTACTGACCAGGTTTTAATATTTATAATTTCTCGCTATACTTATGGTCTACCCTAATGCACTAACGGGCAGTGTACCCCGGTCGTGTGTAGTGTAGTATTCGGTAAACCTGAGGTCGTCCCAAAAGCTATGTGTGCGGATTTAAACTAAGTCTAGGTGTCACAGATTTAAATATGATTATGAAATTGAATTAACTAATTAACTACTAAAGCAAATAAAGGAGAGGGATGTTATCAATAGAGGAGAGTGGTGCTAACCTAGTTATTCATCCTAACTAGTTATGTCTATGCTTAATTACTTCCATTTACTTCAGGTGGGGACAAAGTCGCTAGGACAACATTTGGTCAGTTCGTCCTAACCTATCAGCAAAAGGTCCCACTAGAGAAATCAGGTGACCCGTCATAAGTCCAGTTGTTCTTAGTCCCCTAAGCCAAGTCATTAAGTACCGCTACATGCTAGATTCATAACAATGAGTGCCCGGGCGCTAGCATCTTAAACACTCATCCCCGACTTCTTAAGTTCATCCAAACTGTAGGTGATCAGTTCTTCAAATCGCACAAGCAGAGAGGGTCGTCAGTTGGTCATATCTTACCTTTCCCACTCAGTCTACCTACTTAAGGTCAATTGGTCATATCTCCCAAATAACTAGCCACTATCGCCATTCAAAACTACCGAAACAAGGGTAGCTACCAACAAACTATGCATGCGTACACTTAGAAATAATTATACGGAAGCAATGTAAACGCAAACAAAACAATTAAGGAATCATAACTTGGCCAGTACCAGAGGTGCTTAGCCGCTCATATTAACTAAAACAATCGATTCAATGTTTAACATTACGAAATACATGAATTGAAAGTAAAGAAAAGATAAAATGCTAATGCTTATCGTAGGGGAGTGATTTCTCCTTTGGAGATAGCTCCGTATGCTCCTCTAGATCTTCCTTGGACTTCTACTCATGTTAACTTGGTGTTGTGTGTGAAATGGGATGCTTTGAAATGCTGGAATTCGTGGGGTATTTATAGGCCAGATCTGCTTACGGCGTAACTAATGATAAGAGTTACGCCGTAACATCCAATTCTTCGTATTTTGCACTAAAAATGCTGGTTACGGCGTAACTCTGGAACGAGTTACGCCGTATCTTCAATAAATATTGGTTATGCCGTAATTGATACAATAGTTACGGCGTAGCTTGCAGCGGCGCGGAACCTCATTTGACCTAGTTGGTTACGTCATAATCTATGGGAGAGTTATGCCGTAATCTTCTGTTGAGTTGGTCTTCTGAGCCACGCTTCAGTTACGGCGTAATGTGAGAGAGGAGTTACGCCGTAACTTCTTCAAAATGAACACTCCAAATCCGCGTCTCTTTAGCTCCAATGCTCGTAATTTACCTGAAAGTGAAATATAGAGGAAAACAAGCGTAAATCCATATAAATGATATAAAATACGAGCATTATCGGGGGAAATTGACACTTAATATTCAGGACTATTTGATTTTATCAGTAGTATATTACTATCTATATTATTTAATATACTGAAATAATAACTAAGTCTTATGCTATTGTAGGTAAATAGTAGAACAAAATTTTTTTATGAACATGGGTGCTACCATTTCAACGACATGCATATTTGCAGCATAATGCTATATTTCCAATGGCTTCTATATTTGCACCAACTTCAGTCATCCGTAAAGCTTCCATGTTGGTACCTGATGTGGTATTTCATCTTGCTTTTAATATTTATAAAACTTAGACAAACTTAGGATAAACACATACTAACGGGTAGAGAACCCGATCAGATGAAGTAAAGCCTTAGGTAAATCCGAGTGTCATCCCAAGAGAGCTGTGACCTTAAAAGAACTAAGATGATTAGAAATGATATGATATTGATATGATATGATTATTCCAATCACACAGACACAAGATTTTAGGATAAAGAGATAGAAAAGAAAAGCTTAATAAAGAATACAAATAAGAACTGATTCTCGATATAAGGGTTCAATATAGTGGTTAATTATCGCCAGACTCCTTTGGTCAATTCGTTATGGCCTATGGTTCTTAGATTCCTCACCAAGATGAACATGTCACTAGGGATCATTTGGTAACCTAATAGCAGTCATTAAGGGCCAAATCTACTAGATCTAGTCTATGGAAACCCAACTGTTAGGAACTTAGATTTCCCCTAGTTTCTTAAATACCTCTACTTGATAGGTGATCATTTGGGCAGTTCGCACACAAAGAGTGGTTGTACTATGTCCAATTCCTTCCATACTTCGAAACCTATTAGACTGAGGTCAGTTGGTCAATTCTCCCAGCCCTTTAGATACTAACAAGCTTATAATATTACCAATACTGAGACTAGTAAATGTCTATAAATAAATAAATAGAAGATCAATAACATAAATGCAAACTTAAATTAATAACATGAATCCATAATATAAACCCTAGAAAAATATAAAAGGAATTCAAACTCGAATACAACAGAAATCGTAGACGAGAACTTCGTTCTTCATACTTCTAAAACATAATTCTTCTTCTGTGTTTGATCTCCCTAAACCCTAGAAAGGTTTGGGTAAGGAGAGATGCCTAAAACTGATGAAAACTTCGTTTATTTATAGGCTCGGATACTAGTTACGGTGTAACATTTATTAACTAGTTACGCCGTAACTCTTCATAATCATGTACTTATCCATGGTTACGGTGTAACCTGAGCTGAGGGTTACGCCATAGTCTTTGTAAATCGGATGTTTATCTGCTGCTACGGCGTAACCTGAGCAGAGGGTTATGCTGTAGTCTTCGTAAAGTTTGTGCTTCATGTTTTGTGGTCTTGTTACGGAGTAACCCTACTCCATTGTTACACCGTATTCTTTATGAACTTGATTACGGTTTAACTTTATCACTTGGTTACGCCATAGTTGTGAGAGAAAATCATCCTTGGGTTTAGAAATGTCCAATTACCGCTTCCTTGCATGAAATAGTTCCTGAAATGAAATAATAAGGAATAAGGATATTTCTAATAGAATTTTAATCATAAAGTGATGATAAAGGGGTAATTAACGCTTAGAATATCAGGATTATTTGATGTTATTAAATATCCCCCCACTTGAACTCTATTTGCCCTCAAGTAGAGTTTTTAGATTATAAAAGATACATCCCCGGAGTAAACCAAGGAATGTCCAGTTAAGAGATCCATACTAGAATATTTATAAGAGCCGAACACCTCACGAAATGGGAACGAAAACACTCTCATGCTCATCCTCATCTAAGTGTTAATTTCGGGTTGATCACTCAATTGCATGGGCATAGCAAGTATTCTATCATAAGCTTGGCAATTACACACATCTGCACCACTAGAGCTAAGGTCAAGACAATCTTAGAAGGCAATGTTGGGTTGATAGTGATTCAAAGGATTTGGGGGTAGTGTCATTACTAACGTGTCACGGCGAAGTGGACAAAATCAATGATACATAACCAAATCCAGGGCCAAGACATGAAGGATTGCTCGCTGCATCAACTAGACACGCTTCACGAAAAAAAGGGTTTGGTAAGGCATGAGATATTTTAATGGGTGTAAAGAAAAATAAAACAAATAGTCTTAGCTTAAAACCAAGTCGCCATCGCACCACAGTTCATTCAAGGTTCAACTTCAAGATACGGAAACAGGATCATAATGCGTCACGGAATGCACCATTTGAATATATTTTCTTTTCCGAGAACCAATGGTGTCTTGACTAAATTCCAATCTTCGAATGTGATAGAAGTGTTTTTCTCGATGCTAATATCTTTTACTCACATAGTGCTACATTATTTTGCACTTTTATCATCGTGCTTTTTTTTAACATACTTATCCCCCCACTTGAGATGAGCATAAGAAGAAAATTGGGGGATCTTCAGTGATCTTCAATAGGATGTCTTTGATTTGGCACGTTTTCCAAAACTTTCACTCAAACCTCGAACTAGGGTGAACATTGAGTTAAAGATCATAAGATAAGACTACACGGTAGGCTAAGGTGTAATGGTGTGACGAAAATAAGGGATAGAAAATGAAAGGATATGCTCAAATAGGGGTATCTTGCACTAAAGGTGAGTGCAACAAAAAGGGTTATCACGGAGGTCGAAAAGCCAATGCGACTAATTGATAAACTCACACAAGTAAACACATATGGGCTATTTGGGTTTAATCCTAAAACATTTGCCTTTTCAAATTGCCTTTTCAAATGCACCAAGATAACCTAATACACTACTCGTATATGGTCTCGAACTGATGTAAAAGCCAAGTTCTAAAGTCCACAATACTATCGGCACACTCAATATTTGGTCGATTTGGGTAAAATAGGGGAAACGGAAAGGCTAAATCTCACCAATGACATTAAGGGTTATAGTGTGCTTGGCTATATGTAATTCTAGATTGGTTAAAAATATGACAAAAATTTTCAAAATAGCTTAAAATTTTTAAAACCAACAAGAAAATTAGGGCAAGTAGGCTAAGTAATCATACACTTCATTTCTATTCCTATCCCCCACTTGAAGTGTACAAAGTCCCATTTGTACGAAATTAAAAAGGAAAAAGAGAATAGAAATGAAAAAAATAACCGAGAAAGAAATAAACTCCCCTCTCAAATGCTTACCCAAGATGTCTCACTAAGGGTTGCAGGTGGGTCAGAAGGTTGCTAATACGTATCTTATCCGGTGACTATGCCTTAACTATAATGCCCTCAACAAATTCTTCCAGCCCACTAGTTACGGCGTAACTAACTTAAATGGTTACGCCGTAACTGCATCATAGTTCTAAAACCTGCACAGAAATACTACGAAATTTTTTACCTATTGGTACTATTGATTAATGGCAACACAAATATCCTAGTTTTAGAGTTATTACAGACATAAATTGTTTTGAAATGGTTTTGAAATTGTTCAAATAACAGGGGAATCATTCTTCCCTGTAGTGGTCACGGTCCATCGAATGGAATGGAGTCTGGTCATACGAGGTGCTGGTGGTGCTACCAGGAGTCGGCTGTGCCTGCATATACGCCACTCCTTGGTGGATGCCCATGTCAGGGATATCGGGCTGGTACACGTAGGCTGGTCCATGCCATCAGGGATGGTTCAGGTGCATCTCCTGGAGCATTTGGCTTGTCCGGTCCGCGCTCCAGCTGAAAAAGTCTTGTTGAAGCTGCTGCACCTGATCAAGTGTACCTGAAAAACCCTCAAATTGGTTACTTAATCCATATAAACCTATAGTGAGGCCATCAATCTCCTTTTTGAAGTAGGTCGCCATCCCTTCGAGCCGCTCATCAATCAACTGTAACATATCCCCTACATTCACATGTGCCCTACGTCGACCCCTAGGCACTTGCTCCTCGGCCTCCACTTGGCCACCACTCGGTCCAGCACCACTACCACTAGCTTCCCCTACTTCTCTCCTCAGGGCTGTTCGCATCAACTCAACTTCACCAAGCACATTTTTGGTACAAATCCCAAACTCCAGCAGCTTATTATGCCCAATCAAACTGGTTTCCCTACCATGGGTCACCCAAGCTAATGCCTCCTCTAACATCAATCCATAGCTTCTAGCCAACCTAGCAATGAAATGAGCCCCTTGAATTGGACTCTTCCCGGAGAAACCCTTTGCGTCATTAGCCATAAACCTCGCCAAATAATGGGGGACATCAATGTGATTACCCCAGTCCATCCCATGCAAGTTTTATATTTGACTAAAATACATTATTGGTCCCTAATCTTGTCTTGACACATCACGTTGAATCAAAACATGGCATTTTCATCGCCAGGAGTCCTTTTTCCAAGTTTTATAGGCTAAACTGGTCATTTGACCATTTTTCCATTAGTCAACCACCTCAGTCGTCGTTTGCTTTGTCTTTAGTCCAAGGACACAAATGTTATTTTCGTATTTCTATATTTTAATCAAACCGTGATTAGTGGCTAATAAAAGCAAATCTTATTCACCACTCATCCCTAAAGTCTCTTCTCCAAAAAAAATCTTATCCTTAGTAATTCTGATCAAATTGTAATAATGGTTCGTTGTCGTTGTGGTAGGCGGGTGGTGGTAAAGACATCCTGGAACAATGTAAACGATGGCAGGCGTTACTTTGCTTGTCCAGTTGAGGTTGTCTAGTCTTTATATAATAATACTTGTGTCTTTTTAATTTAACATGTTATGTTTATAGTTTAATCTTGGTTTAAGCTTTTAAGTGTTTTCAAACGTTTGATTTCTGCTTTTTTAGGGATCTAGATGTCCGATCAATGGGTGGTTGGATCCACCATTGACAACGAGAGCAAGGGACGTGATCCTCTACTTGCAGAGGCACATTTACCGCAATGAGGTGGCATTACAAGAATGCCAAGCAGCCCTCATCAGTGAGACAATAGAGGCTGTCAACGCAGTCGCTAGGGCCAACGAGCTAGAGGCTGGTCAACAAGAAACCCTAGCTGAACTCCTTCTTGAGAAGCAGAAAATATGCCGTTTGAGGAACTTCTGTGTTTTCTCGTGGATACTGATCATTTTTGTTTGTCTATGGTTTATTTAGTGGGTTTACAATGTCAATGTTTTTTTGCATTTTGAATTGGTGGTAGGGTGTCTGTAATTAGCCTTGTGGTAATGGTTGACTTGTAAAAAGTCATGGGTTGATGTACTTTGGTCTATGTACAGTAGTAATAGTATTACTTTTATAGTTTAGTCCTTCTAATGTTATGCCTTTAATACTTGGTCCTTGCCCCAATAAATTATCAAACCCACATCATTTGCCACATAAATATTATCCAATTCAAAACACACCATATTAAAATGATCAAACTCATAACACATATACAAGTATCAAAGATGGATCAATGATCAGAGACGGATGAACAGACACCACCTTTGAGTATCAACATAAACTTGATATGGTGTTATTCATCCATTTTTGATTCTTCATTGCCGTTTGTGATAATAGATAGGTGAACAGTAATTGACTTTGTAAAAGTCAACAGTTAATATGCGTACGAACCTGTAACAATATGTAGAAATGGGTAAAGTGGCAAATCAATACATTTAAAACACAATTTTTCCCACAGACTAACATGACATGATTTCATACATAATGCAAATGGATATATTTCCAAATGCATAAAATTTTGTAGTCTACATAGTTCAAAAACAAACATTGTTTTAACACACCAAATAATATTTAGGGGAATACATATTCAATGGAAAACATTGGCTTTGAAATGCGTAACCAACATTTTTTTGTGGTGAAGACAGCTTTGCTGCTATAATCCTGTTCCTAGTCTAAAATTCTTATGGAGACCCACTAAAAGTAGCAGTAACTTGACTTCCAGATTGAGACTGGACCACACTTGGTTGAAAATCACCTTGAGATTGAGCATCAGTTTGACTCTGAGGTTTTTCACTTGCTTCAAAGTTGTGACATGTAACCTTTGCCTTCTTCTTTGATGTAACTTTTGGCTGGGATGAACCTGTATTTTGAGACTGTTGTGTACCGCCTTGACTTCCTCTTACACCTCCTAGCCCAAGACATGTTTTCTTGTTGTGTCCAACATTGCCACATATACCATAAACCGCACTCCTACTAGACTGTGACAAGTTACTGGTTTTGGCACTATCATCATTTTCAGTAAAAGCCCTAGTTCTTTTCTTTCGTAGCCTACCTAATGGTTTATGATGTTTAGGTGGAAGAATACTTGTAGGTACTTGTGACTTATTCTAATGTTTATAACCATTTATTGGCTGGATGTGGTGTTTGTAAGTTTCTTCCCAAGTCTTAAGCAAATAACATGGATGAACCCATGTGATGCAGGTTTTACTGACCAGGTTTTAAAACTTATAAAGTCTCGTTATACCTATGGTCTACCCTAATGCACCAACAGGTAGTGTATCCGGTCGTGTGTAATGTAGTATTTGGTAAAACCGAGGTCGTCCCAAGAGCTATGTGTGTTGGATTATTACTAAGTCTAGGTGTCACAGTTTTTCATATGATTTCGATAAGGAATTAACTACTAAAGCAGATAAAAGGCAAAGGTTTAATCAATAGAGGAGAGTGGTGCTAACCTAGTTAATCCTCCTAGCTAGTAATGTCTACGTCTACTTACTTCCAATTACTTCAGGTGGGGTCAAATTCGAGAGGAGAGCATTTGGTCAATTCGCCCTAACCTATCAGCAAAGATGCCACCACTGGAGAAGTCAGGTGTCCCTTCGTAAGTCCAGTTATTCCTGGTCCCCTAAGCCAAGTCATTAAGTACCGCTACATGCTAGATTTATAATAGTGAGTGCCCGGGCGTTAGCAACTTAAACACTCACCCCCTAATTCTTAAGTTCATCCAAACGGTAGGTGATCAGTTGGTCAAATCACACAAATAGAAAGGGTCATCAGTTGGTCATATCTTACCCTTCCAGTCTCAGTCTACTCACTTAGGGTCAGTTGGTCATATCTCCTAAGCATCTAGCCTGTACCGCCATACAAAACTACCGAAACAAGGGTAGCTACCAATAAACTATGCATGCATACACTTAGAAATAAGTATACGGAAGTAATGTAAACGCAAAAAAAACAATTAAGGAATCATAACTAGGCCAGCACCAAGAGCTGCTTAGCCGCTCATATTAACCATACAAATCAATTCAATATTCAAAGTTACGAAATACATGAATCGAAAGTAAAGAAAAGATAAAATGCTAATGTTTATCGTAGGGGAGTGATTCCTCCCTTGGAGACAGCTCCATATGCTCCTCTAGACCAGCCTTTGGCTTCTTCCCAAGTTCTTTAGTTGTGGTGTGTCACACCCCCAAATTACCTGTTTTACAGCGGAATGGAATACCTTGGGGGGGGGGGGACTGTCATAGCATCAAAGTTACAGTTATATCGAACGACCTAAAGTGTCGTTTTGAAAATATCGTTTGATTCAGTAAAATAATCAGAGTTTACAAACATAGGTCCCAATAGATTTCCAATATATCAAAACGAGTTTGTTACAATCAAACGATGGTTAAGTGCATAAAATATAGGTGAGACGCGTCGACACCGCGACTCTATGATAAGTCCACATGCATGCCATGAAGTGAATGCCTTAGATATCTGAGATAAAACATGCTAAAAGTGTCAACACAATGGTTGAGTGAGTTCATAGAGTTTGGTTAACAAGTAAAGCTTTTAAAGAACGTTCATGCAGCAAAGGCAAAGTTTTTGGTCATTGAGAATAGTCCACAAAGCAAAGGCATTTTAAATCCACTCAGTTTCAAGTTCCGCCCATACAAAACTTG
Organism: Chrysanthemum seticuspe; assembly: GCA_019973895.1. Lineage (NCBI taxonomy): Eukaryota > Viridiplantae > Streptophyta > Magnoliopsida > Asterales > Asteraceae > Chrysanthemum > Chrysanthemum seticuspe. The sequence continues at coordinate 161,688,497 of BPTQ01000002.1, forward strand.
CAACCTGTGTGTTCACAACCCACTACCAAAATATGTCTAGTTTATGTTCATGCACACGTTGTCAAATGAGTTCACAAAGCAAAGGCATTGTAAATCCACTCAGTTCCAAGTTCCGCCCATACAAAACTTGCAACCTGTGTGTTTACAATCCACTGCCAAAATATGTCTAATAGTAAAGTATACGTTGTCATAATAGTTCATAGTATAGCACCACGTATATAATAGTTCAGGGATGCTCCGAACACGGGAGTCTTTGCACTGCTCCAACAAGGGAGACTCCTTTGTCACTCGACCACCTAGGCGAGAATTATTAAGAACACTCCACCATTAAGGCGAGAATTATTGAGAACACTCCACCTACAAGGCGAGAATTATTGTGAACACTCCACCGACAAGGCGAGAATTATAGTGATGCTCCGAACAAGGGAGACTTTATAGGGATGCTCCGAACAAGGGAGACTTTATAGTGATGCTCCGAACAAGGGAGACTTTAGGTCAAGTTCATAACACGTCCGGTTTAATAAGTTCAAACAAGTCATAAGTTTGTATTTAAGTTCAAGAGTTCCGTTCAAAAGTTCGTAATTAAGTTCAAAGATTTAAGTCGAGTTCAAAAGTTCAGAACAGTCAAAGAGCTCGAATAATATCAAAAGGTTCAAGATAGTCGAAGCGTTCAAAATCACGTCAAACAAGTTTAAAATATATAAAAAGGGTCCTTGTACAAGTTAAAAGAGTTTAACTATATGTCAAAAGGTTCATATCAAGTCCAAAGTGTTCACTTATATGATAATGGGTCCAAATCAATTTAAAAGAGCTCAAATATACATGTCGAAGGGTTCAAAATCAAGGAAAGTGTTTCAACTAATAGCGTTCATAACATAGTGATCAATTTAGTTCGGGCATAATCTACTTACGCGCACATAGAGTGAAACAAAAGATATTTAAGTTCATATAAGTGTAAAGTAAAAGCAAGTAGTTGAGCATGTATCTCCCCCGAAGAGTTTATAAAACAATTAAACGAGTAAAAGCGGGGCTACGAACTCACCTGATGCAATGATTATGATGACAAAAGTAGATACACAGAAATGAGGTGCGATCTCTATCCGCAACCTAATATGAATGATGTGTTCTAATGTAAGTCATGAAACAATGTCGTGCATGCAAACTCATATGATATTCATACCACTCGTACATTTGAAAATAAAGTTTATAGTCGAAAATAAGTTTATAATGTCTTATCAAGTTATAAATTACTTTACAAGTACTTACGTCGAAATGATATCCTACGATAATCATTTAGTGATTTATTAAGAAATTATTGTTTTTCGTCGTAAAACAATATAATTTGACAATTCATGAAAGTGACTAAATGGCCTCGAAAAGCTAGTCGTAAAATAGTGAATATTGAGTGTTAGAAAACAAACTCAACGGTTTTGGAAAGCTTGTAGCATTATCTCAAAGTCTTAGCTTTTAAATTTTTATCATAGAGGTCTCGGTCATGGAGAAAAACATATGTGAAGTAGGGTACTTGTACCAAAAATATTGTTTAAGGTAACTTTCGGCAAAGTTTGAGTGACCATATTTTATTCATTACAACTCCGTTTGACGAACGGTTGGACATTTTGGAAAATAGGCTAGGCGAACTTACTTTTACTAGAAGACATCCTTTTATAAAAAGCACTACATCAATGTTAAAAACGACCCTCAACATGGTCATTCGTGGCCGTAATGTTTGTCTAATAGAAATATATTAGTTTTACTTATAATAAATAGTTACGGCAACTTTATCTAAACGCGTGTAATTTAATCGTTACAAGTCCGTTTTATACGTCCTTAGCTTCGTATTAAAGTATACTAATATATTTTTGATAATTCGACACATTTAATAACGCTTAAGACTCATTTTTAACCCGTAACAAGTTAAAATAACATGCTGAAATTTCTGGATTTTATAGTTTTCGTCGTCAAATTTGAAAATAGCATAACTTTTTCGTTATAGCTCCGTTTTAACCCGTTCAAGCGGCCACGTTTTCGTTTTAAAGTATATTTTCCAAATATCTAGCCCAAAAATTTTTACCTACTGTCGAGAATTCCAGAATTCGAAAATAAGATCAGACCTCTAAATAAAGTTGTCGAAATGAGTTTTTCTCGCGCAAAACTTATTCTAACCAATTCAAAACAACTCCGAAGCTATTCTAATCCTACCATACACCTTCTTAGTGTGTCATGGGTTCCTAGACATCACCAAAAGTGATATGCTTCAAGGAGTAATTATAGGATGATAAATATATATATATATAGCACTTAAAAACAATAAAAAGTGGTATAGACATCCATATAACTTGCATGTTTTTCTCAAATATGATGAGATGAACATAATATAAATATGAAAGATGAATATGAACATGAAATGCTTACTAGTAACTTGATGAGGTTAAATGAACAAGGTTAATCCTAACACCCTAGGTTTTTGTTGCAAAACCTTAAATAGAAGTAATCTAGAGTTTTTTAAACACTTGATCCATGAAAAATCCAATGTTTTCTTCTTGATCTTTGCCTTGGACGGTTTCTACAAAGAAAATGGAGAGAAGTTGGCTTGGTTTTCACCTTGATGTAAGTGTTTGCTATATGTTTTAATAAAATAAAATACATGTGTGTTGCAAATATCTTCCAAAGTGAATAGGTGTACTTGAAGTAGCAAAAATCAAGTTTGTGACATATTGTGACTAGGGGAAGGGTCGGCATGGGTGGCTAGGGAAAAATAGTTTTGTGTTTTAGTTGATTAAATATAGTTTAAGTTAAATATAATGTGTATTTCGTACATTTAATTAATTATTTAGTGTAACGTTAGCTAAAAATCGATTTTAACGGAACATAATAAAATATATCGAAGTCGTAAAAATTATAAAAATACATTTCTTAAAAAAATTTACTGAAATAATAATTATCGAGTAGTATTTACGAAGACCGTCTTAATTATATAAATATAACAATTTATATACAAAATAAATTGAAAACATCGGGTAACCTAATAATATAATTTTTATAATCTTAAAATGAGTATAAAAATATATCAGGATAATTTTTGAAAGTGTCGGATCAAATATTCAAAATAAATGATTACGCGATAGCGTTTATTTAATAAGAAAAGTATACGTTATTGAAATATGCGAACCCAAGCATGAACTACTATGCAGATAATGGTCGTAAATATAAGTTTTTCTCCGAGGATGAATAGTAAAATTTGAAAAATGACTGGAAATTGAGAATTGTGACATGGTGTGTGGAATGGAATGCTTTGAAATAAGGGAAATCGTGGGGTATTTATAGGCCAGATCTGGGTTACGGCGTAACTAATATAAGGGTTACGCCGTAATCTTCAATTCCTTCGTATTTTGCACTAGATCTGCTGGTTACGGCGTAACCTTATGAGTGGTTACGCCGTATCTTCAATATTACTTGGTTACGCCATAGTTGATGAAATAGTTACAGCGTAGTTATCAGCGGCGCGGAACCTCATTTGACCTAATATAGTTACATCGTAGTCTTCGGGGAGAGTTACGCCGTAACCTTCTGATGAGTTGGTTTTCTGAGTCATGCTTTAGTTACGGCGTAATGTGAGAGATGAGTTACGCCGTAACTTCTTCAAAGTCAACATACTAAGATAAATCTTTGATATTTCTCCAATTCCGCGTCTCTTTAGCTCCAATGCTCGTAATTTACCTAAAAGTGGAAAACAATGGAAAACAAGCGTAAATCCATATAAATGATATTAATTACAAGTATTATCGGGGGAAATTGACACTTAATATTCAGGACTATTTGATGTTATCAAATATCCCCCCACTTGAACTTTACTTGCCCTCAAATAGATCTTATTAGAAAGATAACTAAAAAGATATTTCCCAAAACCTGGAAAATATAAGTTTACAAATCCCTTATGCTAGAATAAAACAAAGCCGAACACCTCACGAAATGGGAACGAAAGACTCAAATCTCTCAACTATTCTAAGTGTCAATTTCGGGGTGATCACTCAATCGCACAGCCATAGCATGTATTCTATCATAAGCTTGGCGGTTACACAAATCTCCACCACTAGAGTTAAGGGCTAAACAATTCTCGAAGGCAATATGGGTAGACACGACAAAGGTGAAGGGGTGACTCGTCATTACTAACATGTCACGGCGAAGTGGACAAAATCAATGATACATGACCAAATCCATGGCCAAGACACCAAAGATTGCTCGCTGCATCACCTAGACACGCTTCTTGACTAAAGGGTAGGATAAGACATGGAATATATAAATGGTGTAAAATAAAAATCATGCAGGTAGTCTAAATCTATAACCAAGTCATCACCACTTACCGTCCACCCAAAGTTCAAGCTTTGAAGTCAAGAAACCGGATCATGAAATACAAGGTAGATGTGTCATTAGAGGACGTCGTGATGGGCACACTACCTTTTCTCCAACTGTTGGCATAATTACCAACTCCAATCTTTGAATGTGACCGAGGTGGCCTCCTCGATACTAAATCTAGAGAGCTCATATCATAGTGCTTATAACATCGCACTTTACAATAACTAAATAACATAATCATTTTTTTTTCAACATAACAATAATAACTAAACATAATATCCCCCCACTTGAGATGAACAATGGGAATTCGGGGGGTCTTCAATGATCTCCAGGAATATGTCGTCGACGAAAGTGTGATTTCTGAACCTTTCCACTTGAACCTTGAACTTAGGCAAATGATGACTTCCCAATCACAAATACAGACTACAGGGTAGGCTACGGTGTATAGGTGTGTCGAAACAATATATTGGGTTAAAAAATGAAAGAAATGGCTCAGATGGGTGTATCTAGGGGTATCTTGCACTAAAGGTGAGTGCAACATAAGGGTTTCACATGGGGGTTGAGAAGTCGAGGTGACTAATCGATAGACACACAATGGTAGGCTATTTGGGTGATCAACCTATAATATTGCCTTCTAAAACTGAAAAGTCCAAATACATCGAGCTAACTCAACATACCTCGTCTATGGTCTCGAAATGATGCAAAGGTCAAATTCTCAAGTTTACAAGCTACCGGCACACTTATAATTTGGTGGATTTATGGTAAAATATTGGAAACGGATAAGGCTAATCTCACCATATAATATCAAGGGTTATATGTGCTCGGCTAAGGTCTAATCTAGTTAGGTTAAAAAAAACATGTCAAAATTCTAAAAATGGCATAATTTTTCAAAATAAACTAAAAAAACGAGGGCAAAATAGTGTTCAAGAGATAATTTTACTCTCGTCCCCCCACTTGAGTTGTACAAAGTCCCTTTTGTACTAAGCGTTAAATAAAGGTGAAGAGAAAAGTAGAATTAGAGTGAGAACTTCCCTGAAATTTGCTCCACAAAGAAAGAAGGCGCACGAAAAAGAGACGTGCCTTCGTATAAGCATCTTGAACAAACTTCAATCCCTGAAATCACACTACCAACAAGCATAATTCTAAAAAGGAAAAAAATTAAAAATTAAAAACAAACCTAACTCACTTTCGTAGGAATCACGGTTGCATTTAGCATATGCAACAAGCCTTTTAAACCAGTTGGTGTCCCAAGTGGACGAGTGAAGTCTCGTGAGGGTTTACAGGGAACACACTCACAAAGTTCATTTAAAAAACTAATACAAGGTTATTGTGTTTTAAAATGAAAGAATTAAAGCAGAGGAAAGTTACGTCGTAACTCTTTTGAGGGAGTTACACCATAACTGGCAAAACCTGACATGTGCTGCAAAGTGAGTGGCTACGATGTAACCACTGAGATGGTATTACGCCGTAATTGGTAATGCGTCTTGAACTTATGCTGCAAGGGATTGGTTATGGCGTAATCACTGAGGTGAGTTACGCCGTAACTATGGTCAGATCAGCAAACTGTAGCAGCAATCACTTCCTCGTTTCCTGCAAAAAATGGTTAAAAACACAAAACCCTACACAAATGGAAACAAAACAAAAGATAGGGATAATTCGGGTTGTCTCCCGTAAGAGCACTTTTCTTTATTTACGAGTCTTTAAGTTAGACTCAGAGTCGCGGGGCTACCAGTGCTTGTTGGTCATTTCGTGGATATGGAAATCTCCACGTTGGATCCAACTTATCAGATTCTCATCCCGTTTATAGTCATCCCCTATTTCTAAAAATCCCGAGTAGAAGCTCATGATTTTCTGGTAAGGTTGGTCAATTCCTCTTGCCTTGTCTTCCTCACTGATATCAAGCAATGGTTGGGCTTGGCTTAACTGCCTCTTGGTCCAATTTTTAAAATTCTTAATGGTTCTGGGCATTTTGAAGATAGTCTTATCATCGTTTATCTTTAACCATACTAACCCTTCTTTTCATTTTTATCTAACCCAGACATTTCCTGAAAAGGTTTTCCTAAAATTACCCCCGTAAGTCCATCTTCCACAAATTCGCTCACGTCGTCCAAAACCATAAAGTCCACCAAGAATGAATGAGTTCCAACGAAAACATGGATGTTAGTTGCAAACCCAAGAAAGTTATTCCCCTTATATTCTAATTCTTTTTTCATAACTCGGTTGTAGCACTCTTTTGACATAATGTTGACTGGGAAGTTGTGTCAATAAATGGATGGAAATCGATGAACCCGATTTTGCATGAGATCTTCAGATAATAAGGGTTTCTATGATGTATGTGGGTTCCTACCTCATGAAATCTAGGTTGATTGGTTTGCGAAAAAACCTTTACCGAGTTGTCTTGCCAATGGGCCATTTCTACGTCACTTGAGAAGTCGTCAGCACTGATTCCTAAATTATCCTCTTCCTCGAAGTTGACAAAAACATCAAAATCTTTCCCCGAATCTATCTCGCCAAGATCTGGGGGGTCACTAAGAAATTCTTCAAGAGCGTCACCAAAATTGCCTACTGGGTCAACCGCACATACCTTTTGAGGAATAGACAGGAGTTCATTTGGTCCGAACGTTGCAATTTCTCCATTAGCTTCAAGAGTTAGTTTTCCAGCAAAGACATCCACCTTTGTATGGGCAGTGGCAAGCATAGGTCTGCCTAAAATGACAGGTATTTTGTTGTCTTCCGGAATGTCAAGAATCACAAAATCTACCGGGAAAAGGAATTTCTTAATCTTCACCAACATATTTTCAACTATACCCAACGGTGATTGCATAGATCGATCGGCCATTTCAATTTTCATCTTGGCTGGCTTCAAGTTACCAATCCCCATACGTAGGAACATCGAACGAGGTATTATGCTAATACTTGCTCCAAGATCAGCTAGGGTGTTACACATATTGAGACTCCCAATCAAGCGAGGGACAGTGAAACATCCTGGATCTTTTTCCTTTTTTGGTAGCTCATTTCTCAAAACCGCTGAACATCTTTCATTTAGTTGAACTGTCTCATCATTTCTTAATTCCTTCAGAATATCTTCATGATTAGTTTCAATGGAATTATTAATAGGGGAGTTTACCGGTAAAGCTTGGTCTAGAAGTGATTGTCTTTCCATGCTGATTCGTCGCTTAACTTTTTCTGAAAAGGTCGTCGGTTCTTCAAGGATAGTTTCCACCGTGTTGACAACTTCCTCTTCCCTAGCCGCTAGGTAATCAGTGATGGCTTGCGAACATGTGCTCACACTAATTTTTCAATCCCTTAATCCTATCTTCATGAATTTTGAGAGAAGAGACTGTATTATCCATGAATGTCTTCATTAATTTTTCAATTCTATCTTCTTGTTCCCTCGATTCCTTGATGTGGTAAAGAATCTTTTTTTCAAGATTGATCCCGGTTTTGATCCCAAATACACTCTTAACCTTCTCAATTCTACATGCTTCAGCTTCTCTTTCTAACCTTCGTTTTTCAAAAATTTCCCCATAATTGTATTCCAGCTTTGTCAACGTCTTCATTACCTTATGATCAAAATTGTCTCTTGGTCCGTACCCTGTATCCATATGCCATTTGTAGCAGTGTTCAGAAATCAGTTGAATACATTCCAAGGCTTGGTCAGGGGTCATGCTAGGAATAGGTCTCGGGGAATCGAGTAGTTCACGTGTTATCGTATTAATTCCCCGGTAGAAGACGTAGACGATCTGATGTTTGTTCAAATCATGAGTGGGACATCGATAAAGTAGCTCATTAAATCTTTCTCATGCCTGGTAAAGCGTTTCTTCCCCAACTTGAACGAATTGATAGATTTTACCAAGAAGTTTGGCCATTTTTTAAGGAGGGCAAAATTGCTGGACAAACTCTCTTCTTAGTTTATCCCATGATCTTTTACATTCGTTAGGGAGTTTGTTATACCATCTTTTCGCAGTTCCCGTAAGAGTCATAGGAAAAATCCTTGCGGTGACCGAATAGCTCGGGGTGCCTCTGACGTTGAAAAGAGAGGATAAGTAGAGTACTTCTTCAACATGATTCTGAACGTCCTCATCTTCATCTCCATAAAACATTAGTTCATGTAACTCTCGAATAAATTGATCTGGAATAGAGTATTCTTCAGTACTAGAATCTTGTGCGAAGGTTCGTTGGCAGTTCTCATTTGGTCGCTCCAAATACTGCTCCATGGTTAAGTCATCGATATTATTTTCATCGATAATCTCCGGTTCTGCGTCAGACTGGTCTGATTCGTAAAATGAAAAGATGTTGTGAATAGGAACCAAAGAGTAAACTTTCCATGTCCGAAATTGCTTCTCCGGATTATCGAATAGGGTGGCCAAAAAAGGCCTCGAGCTATGAGTCTTGTATCCTAACATTTAAGAGAAAAAAGAAAATTAAAAATAGACTTAATGCGAAATCCTAAAACAGCTCCCCGGCAGCGGTGCCAAAAACTTGATGCAGGTTTTACTGACCAGGTTTTAAATTTTATAAAGCCTCGTTATACCTATGGTCTACCCTAATGCACTAACGGGCAGTGTACCCGGTCGTGTGTAGTGTAGTATTTGGTAAAACCGAGGTCGTCCCAAGAGCTATGTGTGTTAGATTATTACTAAGTCTAGGTGTCACAGTTTTTAATATGATTTCCATAAGGAATTAACTAATTAACTACTAAAGCAGATAAAAGGCAAAGGTTTAATCAATAGAGGAGAGTTGTGCTAACCTAGGTAATCCTCCTAGATAGTAATGTCTACGTCTACTTACTTCCAACTACTTCAGGTGGGGTCAAATTCGAGAGGACAGCATTTGGTCAATTCGCCCTAACCTATCAGCAAAGATGACACCACTAGAGAAGTAAGGTGTCCCTTCATAAGTCCAGTTGTTCCTGGTCCCCTAAGCCAAGTCATTAAGTACCGCTACATGCTAGATTTATAATAGTGAGTGCCCGGGCGTTAGCAACTTAAACACTCACCCCCTAATTCTTAAGTTCATCCAAACGGTAGGTGATCAGTTGGTCAAATCGCACATGTAGAAAGGGTCGTCAGTTGGTCATATCTTACCCTTCCCGTCTCATTCTACTCACTTAGGGTCAGTTGGTCATATCTCCTAAGCAACTAGCCTCTACCGCCATTCAAAACTACCGAAACAATGGTAGCTACCAATAAACTATGCACGCATACACTTAGAAATAATTATACGGAAGTAATGTAAATGCAAACAAAACAATTAAGGAATCATAACTAGGCCAGCACCAAGAGGTGCTTAGCCGCTCATATTAACCATACAAATCAATTCAATATTCAAAGTTACGAAATAAATGAATCGAAAGTAAAGAAAAGATAAAATGCTAATGCTTATCGTAGGGGAGTGATTTCGCCCTTGGAGACAGCTCCGTATGCTCCTCTAGACCTGCCTTTGGCTTCTTCCCACATTCTTTGGTTGTAGTGTGTGGAACGGGATGCTTTAAAATGCTGGAAATCGTGGGGTATTTATAGGCCAGATCTGGGTTACGGCGTAACTAATATAAAGGTTATGCCGTAATCTTCAATTCCTTCGTATTTTGCACTAGATCTGCTGGTTACAGCGTAACCTTATGAGTGGTTACGCCGTAGTTGATGAAATAGTTACGGCGTAGTAATGAGCGGCGCGGAACCTCATTTGACCTAATATAGTTACATCGTAGTCTTCGGGGAGAGTTACGTCGTAACCTTCTGATGAGTTGGTTTTCTGAGTCACGCTTTAGTTACGGCGTAATGTGAGAGATGAGTTACGCCGTAACTTCTTCAAAGTCAGCATACTAAGATAAATCTTTGATATTTCTCCAATTCCGCGTCTCTTTAGCTCCAATGCTCGTAATTTACCTGAAAATGGAAAACAATGGAAAACAAGCGTAAATCCATATAAATGATATAAATTACAAGCATTATCGGGGGAAATTGGCACTTAATATTCAGGACTATTTGATGTTATCACTATGATTCAACATATCCTACTTGCATTCCATTGAAGCTCATATACCGATGGGTAGCAATAGCATGTTTACATGGCATACCTGTAAGCTCCCATCTTCTACATGTACAAGACCTAGCTTCAACATTCACAAAAAACTTATCTCCCCATCCACTGACCTGATACTTATCCCCATCAACCCGTAAAATGGTGTATTTATAAGCCTCTTTCTTTATCAAGTCTAACATGAGTGTTGCCTTTGGTGTTAATGGTCAGGCATAGTTGTCAATTACATTCACAACATTCACTGTTCTTTTCATACAATATTCTCTAATGTATTCCAAATCAGTAATGATGGATTGGTGCCTACCTCCTACTAGTTTCTCATTGAACACCTCACACATGTTATTAAGTAACACATCAGAATGAGCCCTCCCTACACATTTGTACAACATGTTTGGGTTATACAAACAGCAGTGTTGAACAATGTCGTAGAACAAAAGATGTACACTTAGACATAAATTTGGTTAGTACCTGAAAAATTCGACCTTGAACAATGGGTTGGTGGTATCTTACTTAACTGTAACACCCCCAAAATAAGTTCAGCGGAAGACTTACAAACATTGGGGTGCTACGAAAATTGGTATACAACACAAGTATAGCGAAACAGAATAGCTCATCCATAATTTAAAAACATTGTCAAAGATAGTAGTTAAGTTTTACATTTATTCAAAAGTACGAGAGTAAGCCCGTTAAAAGTAATTCATAAAAGCGGTCCCAAATAAACATCAGAGTGAGATAGATCCATGACTCTGCCATTGCTGCCAAGCGCCTCCCAAATCAACTGCCCAAGCCTAACATATCAATTACCTGAGAAAACATGCTAAAAAGTCAGCAAAAAGCTGGTGAGTTCATAGGTTTAAGTAAATAACAAAGCATTTGGACCAAACAGCAAATTCTCTTATTACGCAAGTAAGTCATAACATATAAGCAACCATCATACTCAAATCACAAACCAAAAACCAAGATGTTATACGTCATGGCAAATTTTGCAACCACAAATCCAGGTGCCGCCCTGGCAAGTCAGGCAAACAAGTCCAGACGGGGCGGTCAACCATGATAGATCTACCTACAACATAAATAAATGACCTAATAGTTGGCAAGTTAAAGAGAGGTTATACCTTAGCCTAGACTACATAATAAGCACAAGCAAAACATAGTTTCATAATCGGTCCAATCAAAACAAGTGCTTGTATTCTCACCTAAAGATTTAATAAAGCAAAGTACGAGTAAAAGTGAGGCTATGAAACTCACCTTAGTCCAACAAATGCACAAGAATCAACAGGAACAAGAAGAGTATCGACTATCAGTAAACAGAAACTATTGACTCGGCACTACCTAATAACATAGACTCAGCTTAGATTAAATCTCCATTCAATAGTTCCCAATCCCGACTATATTCCAGTTTTATTTCCAAAACTCTTTCTCATAACAGTTTCTAGTGTTTGGTATCCGCACGTGCGTTGTGTCGACTCAACAAGATTCATGTGAACACACGCTACTCAAGAACTCAACAAAGAAAAATCACAACAATTTATGTGTCAAGTTTGTAGTTTAATAAGTCTCTTAAATATATTGTCAAAACTTATCGAATTCGTCAACTCGATAAACTTTACAATGTATTCGCCTTACTTATTATTCCAAAAACTATACCACGTCCTAAGGCGTCGTAGGATACGTTGTCATTACTAAACTCTTCCGACATAACTAACGAGGTCTTACTGATTCATCAACCCAATAAGTTCGTTAGTTAAGTAAGTTAAGTTTATTAATACATAATATCCGTGAAAAGCAATTAAATGGTATTAAATTAGTATTTATGGCACTTCTAGTTTTGCGTGCCCTCGAAACATTGAGTAACCCACTAATTACATTTCTCTTTATTATTTGAGAAAAAATAATAATAACAAGTAATATACTTGCCAATTATTAATATGAAAACCTTTATTATTGTTTATTGTTCACGTCTTTGTTATCGTTATAGTTAACTTGAGTTACTATTTGTTTCGAGTCACAAGTCCAAGTCATTACTTCTCGACTTATTAAGTTATATCAAGTCCAATAATAAATATAGTCCATGTCACGGCCTTGTCAGAGTCAAAGATGACTAAAAAGTCAACGTGACACCGACTTGGTGCAAAGTTCACAAATATATCATCAAGTCAAATAAAGTCAAGTCCCATATCCAACAACTTCAACATCTCGTGGTCGTCTACAAATCACGTCTAACCTATCCTCCGTCACTAATAACCGTCACATAAACGATTCCCCATTTTCATTTTACAACTCCACAACAACAATTTGCCGTAACCATTTGGTCCCGGGTTCCCTTTCCCTCGGCTAACAATCATAACAACAACAATAATACTAACAAGTCCAACACCTCCAAATATGTTTTGCTGAGACCATATGGGTCTCGGCCTAGCATTTCCCTTCGCCTACGCAACACTAGGGATGGCAAAAAAATCTGTACCCGATGGGGACCCGATCCCCAAACCTGATTTTGACCGGGGAATCCCCGAGTTGACCGGGGATGGGGATGGGGATGGGGAATCCCCAAAATATGAAACCGGGTATAGGGCGGGGATGGGGATAACATAAATCCCCGAACCCGAACCCGACTCCGATCTTTCTAGTGTATAAGTTTTTAGAATTTATATGTTATATCCATACTCGATTAACCTGTATATGTATATGTATATATGTTTATGAGTATCGACATGTATATTTATATGCATATATGATATTTATATAATCAAGTACCTTTAGAATTAGAAGCATAAGCACCAACTATATATTACTTATTATTGTATCCGAATAGACACATAAAATACATATTGTTTTTATATTATATTTGATGTTACAATGTTGTGGATGCTTTAAAGTTAAATTAAAATTGTAAAGAATCCAACTATGCGCGATGTACGAACATTTCTTGAAACACTTTGTGGAAAACTAGAAGGGGGGGTTGAATAGTTTTACCAATTTAAAACTTCCTTTTAAATATTTAGATCGACTTATGTCAATCTATTTGGTTGTTTATGTTGGACGTTGATAGATAGATATATAAACGTGTAATGAAAGATAAAGAGTAAGAAGCACATCACCACAACACAAGTATTTATAGTGGTTCGGCTACAAGGACACCTTCCTTGCCCTACTCCACTCCCCGAGTCACCTACTCGAGAGTTCGTAAACACTACATCAATATCCTTATGGCGGAGAAGCCTTCACAACGTCGCTTACACCTTTTTCCGGTACAAAGCTAAATACCGAGTTCTTTCACACCAAGGCGAACCACACCTAACACAACGTCACCTACCCTTTATACGGTGCTAGGCTAACCACCGAGTTCTTTCACACCAAGGAGAACTAATCCTATCACAACGTCGCCTACCCCTTATTAGGTACTAGGCTAAGCACCTAGTTTCATTACTATGGAAGAACTACTACCCATCACAACACAACACCTAATCTCAAGGAGATCCACTCCTTGTTACAACACCATCAAGGATATCACCATCCTTGGAAATAAAAAAATACTTATATGTATAACGATGCACCTCATGGATTATACGACCTAGGCATTCTTCCCTAATGCCACTTGATTTGATTCTTAGACATCCTTCACTAATGCTTTTGACACAACGTTGGGCACCCTTCACTAATGCCTTCGTCTTGACACCTTTAGCATTCTTCACTAATTCTTTTGACACGGACGTTAAGCACCTTTCACTAATGCTTTTATCTTTACACTTTCGGCATCGTTCACTACTGCCTTCTACACAACATCTATGGAGGAAGAAAGAACTATCAACAAGAGAACCTCAGTTGTCTTGATGATGGCGAAGCATGGCAACTCATGGACTTGAGCTTGCTCGACTTCAAGAAGTGGTGATCTCGCCTTTAATAGGAACCAAGAGAATCACACAAAAACAAAAGACAAACTACATAGATCTCTTGGATCTGAGGTTAGAGAGATATAATACTTGGAGAAAGTATGTGTGAAAGTAGTAAGTAGAAAGGAAGAAATGGCTCTCTATTTATAGAGGAAATTTTCTACTGTTCCCCAGATCCCGCGGATCCCTCCCACAAGGGATCCGTCTAGCACAAAGCTAGGGATCCGTGGGACGCTCCTCTTTGCCCATGGGTATTTTTGGTTATGGGTCATGGGTCATGGGTTATGGGTTGATCCATGGGTTTCTTTCTAGATACAATGTATCTCAAAAATACAATGAACTTGGTTAAGTGCTTTGTACAAAACCATGGGTTATGGGTCAATACCATTTGCTAGTTTTTACCCATTAGTATATACTTGTTTTTACCCATTTTAGTATAAACTTGTTTTTACCCATTTTAGTATATACTTAGTTAAGTATATGTTAGCTCAATATGTAAACACTAGTTGTTGTACATATGTATCTAAATCATAAAATCACTTATACTTGTTTTAGTGTTTTATGTGAAAATGTTAGTGTGTTAGAAAACAATTGAATCAAACTATTTACGTATTTTATTTGTTTCGTTAAAATGATTTTACGTTTGTTATCGACAAAACATTAGAAGATCGTAAAATATAAATAAACGTTTTTACGGATTATTTGTATTAACAATCTCCCCCTTTTTGTTGATGACAAAACATAAAATTATTTTAAGGAAAAGCTAAAATTTGTAAAAGTTTGAATTTGTAGTTTTTACTTTCTTCTCCCCCTTTTTGTCGAAACAAAAAGAGCTTCGAAAGGAAACTAACACATTGTTTTAGGAAAAACATGTGAAAGAAATAAAAAGAAATAGAGAGCAAGTAACGGGAAAGAATCTCGTCTTTACTCCCCCTTGACGAGTCCATCCCTATGTAAGGGCGTCAAGAAAGTAATACTAAGCTAGTTTGTTTGCAACTAAGTTTGCAAAAGATTTCGTCTAAGTGACGAATGTGCTCCCCCTTGATGGTTGCAATTTTGCAAAGGGATGTCGAGAAATGTAATCCTAATATTGCAAGTAATTTGCAATGTATTGCTTTGACACAAAGCTCCCCCTAGCTTTATGGTGTCAAAATCTTCATGTGTACTTTGAAAATCTACAAAGTAAAGGTTAGAAAACAAGAGTATAGTGCATAATTTCCTGCAAATAAAACTCAAGTTAGTAGTAATTTGTGCTTCTGTAACACGGATCCCACGGTTCCCTTCTTGGAGGGATCCGTCTAGGCATTTTGGAGGGATATGGCTGTCTGTTTACAGTTTCTTCAGCAATGAGAAAGTGCCAATCAATGCTAATGAGGAGGTGAGATATGTGTACAATGTAGCAAGCACAACACACAAAATGATCATGGCAGATAAATATTCATTCAATAAAAACAAGAGATAATCAAGCAAATCTCTAAAGCTAAGAAAATGAACTTAGCCATACAAGTATTACTAATGCTAATGAGTTACCCAAACTCAAGATTCAACTAAGAGCTTAATGATGATCAAGGATGAGATAGGGTACCTAAACGTTCTAAGTTTGAGCTTGTAACTAAGATGCTCATTGTTGTTTAGGCTTGTTGACCTCTTCGAAACGTTCGAGGAGGTGATAAAACATGAAACGTTGCTCTTCACGTAATTCATGTATCAACCTTTCAACATGTTGACAATGATAGCAATCCTTGTCATGGTTTTGAACTTCTTGAAGTGGAGGTTCAAGTGAAGTGGGTTGAGGATCTTCAAATGAAGGAGGAATTGGTGGAGGTTCATTAAGTGATGGCTCTACAATGTTTGAGGGTGGAGGTAAAGAAGCATCAACTTCCATGTGGTCGGGTGGTTGACTTTGATGTCTTCTCATAATCCAAAATGGGCTATTGGGGGGAATAAGAGAGGTTGATATTGGAGCAAGTGTTGATTCAACACTTTGATTTTGTTGCCCAACTTTTTCTAGTGAATTTGTTGGTAGTGGTGGAAAATGAGATGGCCAAGGAGGTAAGTCTTCTAAATTGTGAGAATGTGGAGATGATTGTAAGGTGGCTCTAGGCACCAATGATGTTGGTTGAGTTGTGGAGGGTATGTTTGGTTTAGTAGAGTTTGGTGATGATATGCTTGTGGGAACAATCCTCTTTAGTTTGATTGGTTTCTTTGGTGTAGGGGAAATCCTAGCATTTGTGGACTTAACCGGAGATGATTCGGTTGAGGAAACTTCGTGTATGATCCTAGCAAGTTTCTTGGGTGGTTCTTGGGTAGATGAGTTAGCACTAGGAGCCTTTCTCATGATGAAATGACTAAGGAAGATGGTTGTAATTGCTGATAATTGTGTTTGTGTTTGATGACTAAAGTGTTCTAGCAATATGACTTATAAAGGGAAGAATTTGGCAACTGCATTTAAGACTTAAGCCACTAAGATTCTTGGAGATGTGATGATTAACATGCACAAGGTTGAAGTTCAGAGTTTCACTGATCTAGGAACTCATTTAAGATGAGATGGAGTGTTTGAGTGAGCAAGATGAGCTTGAAATGATTGTTTTGGCTAGATTTGACATAATCTGTCACCCGGATCCTGCGGTTCCCTCTCTTGAGGGGTCCGGCTAGGCTAATCCTACGAATCCGGCTCTCAGCAGTTATGACAGGTTAGAAATCAAGTTTCTAAAAGCTAAAACCTATATTATTTTAAGTGTTTCAGTCCTCCTAAGTTCCTAAAATGAGGATACACTTGAATGATCAAGAGTAATGAGTGTTATAGCAAATGATTGCTTTTTATAGAAGGAAAATGGGACTAGATGACTACCAATGGATGTTCAAGGATAACACTAAGAGTTTTGGTGGTGTCAAGTCATAATAAATGATCCTAAAGATTAGATTTTAGCTTGAGGTGAAATTTGAAAAATCCTTAAAATCACAAGAATTGAAAAACTAATATTTTTTACCTACTTTGAGATAAAGATGACAAGAAACAATTTCCTAAGATTGTTCAATATGTCTACCTAAGTGTTTTGAAAGATGAAAAACAATTTGTGAGTATTGAAGCGGAAATATGGTGAGTTTTGATGTGTTGATAAATCAAGAGATATTTTGAATAAGATCTTATGTAGGCTATAAGTGAGTCTAAGCCTTTCTCATCCTTGAAGTGGACTTAGTTGGGTTCTAATATCGTATGTTTAGCTAATGTGATGTTATCTAGTAAGTTATCTTAATGTAAGGGATGTTGTATTGCTGATCTGATGTCACGGTTCCCTCAATGGAGGGATCCGGCTAGGCTAATCCTAGGGATCTGGCATCTGCAGATCAGAATCCCCACAGAATGATGTGCAGATTTTGCACACTAATTAACCGTTAAACTAAACAACAAGTACAAGCATGTCATCACAAAGCAACACTCATTAATGATAAAAGTAACAATATCCAAATTACCACAAACCAAAGTGCTAAAACATAATCATCCACACATAAGTTAAGTTAAAAATGAGCATTTTCCTATTGTCTCTTTTGTCAATTCTTTCTTTTCCTTTTTGACGACTTTGTGAGGTTGTAAGCAAGATTTTGAATCATGCCCCTCAATTGTTTGAATTCCGCGGTTTCGTTTAGAATGGTTGGAAGTTGTTCGTAGTAATCGAAGGGTTCCAATTCAATGTTGGCTATGGGGTCGACATCTTCTTCTTCCTCATTTTCTTCTTCTTCTCCTTCCGAGGAGTCCGAGAGAGCTTAAGGTTTCTTCCCATTGACCATGAAGCGTTTAGAGGGTATTTTGGTAAGAGGTACCATTACATGATCGGCAAAGAAATGATCATTGTTGATAGGAGATGGTTGCAATGCACTAACATACTTACAAACTCGTGTTAGGAGCATACCATACGGAAGTACCATGTTGGAAGCTTTGAATACCCCGGCCATTTTCTTTACCATGTAATAGGCGAGGTTAAATGGCTTTTGGTGGATAAGACAATAGATCATTTGCACAATGCATGCATTTGGATGATCTTTGTTACCAACTAGGCTAATGACGTTTTCCCTAAGGATTTCTTCCCATTTTCTAAACATGGGATGAATTTCGAAAAGTTCCATTTGAAAAGGATTACGGTGAATGAGCTTCTTGTTTCGGTGAAACGGGATTGGTCGGCTCTTATTTTGAAAATGGTGTCTCGAATGGTTTCGGGTTCATCAAGAGGAGTATGGTACGTTGATTTAGAATCAAGTGCAAGGTTTTGAGTGTTAATTGCCCAATCTTGAGAGTACATACAAATTCCTTCACAAGGAATGCGAAGAATTTGAGCAAAGGTGTTGAGGGTGAGAGTGAAGTTTCGTTTATTGAAGATGAAAGCGATTGAAATGCTATCATCGGCGTTTCGAATGATCCTAATGCTTTTATAAAACTCAAAGATGAAAACCGGACAAATTTGTTCATCAATGTCAAGAAGACAATCAAAATTGATTGCCGAGAAGACTTGACGAATGTCGGTATCCTCAAGGAAACATTCCTTGATTACATGACCTTCGTGGATAAGTCGTTTTCCGAGCTTTTTGAAGACCTTGCGGTCGGTTTTTGAGAGTTCCTCATTTCGATAGTAATGAGTAAGGTAATGGACGGTATCATGATGATCTTGTTGAGTGGCTTTAGGCATGGTTGGTCCTAAAAACACAAATTTTCCAATTAGGTAAAATAAGTTGAGATGGGTTTATGGTTTTGATTTGTATTAACAATGTTGTGAACACGATGTGATCTTAATTATGTTAAAAGCTCCTTTTCATGATTAATTTTGAAAACCCTAATTAAATTAATTGATTAGAGATTTGTGAAACCATAAACCCTAGGATGAGGATGATGAAAATTAGAACAAGTTAGTGTAATTACTTACAATGATGTTCTAGAGAGGAATACTTGAGAGTATGGAATCCAATGAAGATGGAATCAGTGGTTTAGTCATTTTTGTGTTATGTGAGTAGAGGGAAAAAGATCAGTGGTGTTTTTTGAAAGCGTATAGCTGAGTTCTGTTCCACGATTCCCCCGGATCCTTTGTATTTGGGATCCGGCTAGTACAACTAGGGGGATCCGGCTACTGTGGACAGAAAGAGGGTAGTTTGGCATTTATTTTTGTAGTAGTCTTATAAAGTAGCTTACTAAAAAATAGTTTTGGAGGTATCAGATGAAAGATTGTTTTTGGACGACGAGTTTTGATGAATAACATATCGAGGGTTCATATGTGACGACGGCGTTAGTTTGACGAATCAAAAGGAATACTATTCCCGATGATGAATAAGACGGAAAAGTGACGAAAGAGACTTTTAAAGATGCTAGCAATTATTAAACAAAAAGAACTATGATATAAATAAATTCATGTAAGCTATCTAATGAAAAGTAACACATACCTCTATGCTTCTTGGTTTGGTATAATACCAAAAATACCTCATGAGCTTTTAAAGTAATCCTTTGTACTTGGTGTAAGTAAGTTGTGATTACTTATAGATTCTTCCTTGAATGTTGACTTCATTATTCTTTGAATAGAAATGAAGGTTTCGGAGAGATCCTAGCATGAAGATCTCTTGAAACAAAAATTGTTAGAATGATCTATCAATGTCCAACAAAGTGATTTAAAAGAAAACATGACTTTGAAAAATCCTTCTTTGTAGTTTTCAAACATACACGGATCGTATAAAGTTTTTAAAGTACAACATACTTTAAGAAACTTGGTAACGAAGCTCTGATGCCAATTGTGAAAAACTAGAAGGGGGGGTTGAATAGTTTTACCAATTTAAAACTTCCTTTTAAATATTTAGATCGATTTATGTCAATCTATTTGGTTGTTTATGTTAGACGTTGATAGATAGATATATAAACGTGTAATGAAAGATAAAGAGTAAGAAGCACATCACCACAACACAAGTATTTATAGTGGTTCGGCTACAAGGACACCTTCCTTGCCCTACTCCACTCCCCGAGTCACCTACTCGAGAGTTTGTAAACACTACACCAATCTCCTTATGGCGGAGAAGCCTTCACAACGTTGCTTACACCTTTTTCCGGTACAAAGCTAAATACCGAGTTCTTTCACACCAAGGCGAACCACACCTAACACAACGTCGCCTACCCTTTATACGGTGCTAGGCTAACCACCGAGTTCTTTCACACCAAGGAGAACTAATCCTATCACAACGTCGCCTACCCTTTATTAGGTACTAGGTTAAGCACCTAGTTCCATTACTATGGAGGAACTACTACCCATCACAACACAACACCTAATCTCAAGGAGATCCACTCCTTGTTACAACACCATCAAGGATATCACCATCCTTGGAAATAAACAAATATTTATATGTATAACGATGCACCTCATCGATTATACGACCTAGGCATTCTTCCCTAATGCTACTTGATTTGATTCTTAGACATCCTTCACTAATGCCTTTGACACAACGCTTGGCACCCTTCACTAATGCCTTCGTCTTGACACCTTTAGCATTCTTCACTACTGCTTTTGACACGGACGTTAAGCACCTTTCACTAATGCTTTCGTCTTGACACTTTCTGCATCCTTCACTAATGCCTTCTACACAACATCTATGGAGGAAGAAAGAACTATCAACAAGAGAACCTCAGTTGTCTTGATGATGACGAAGCATGGCAACTCATGGACTTGAGCTTGCTTGACTTCAAGAAGTGGTGATCTCGCCTTTAAGAGGAACCTAGAGAATCACACAAAAACAAAAGACAAACTACATAGATCTCTTGGATCTGAGGTTAGAGAGATATAATACTTGGAGAAAGTATGTGTGAAAGTAGTAAGTAGAAAGGAAGAAATGGCTCTCTATTTATAGAGGAAATTTTCTACTGTTCCCCGGATCCCGCGGATCCCTCCCACAAGGGATCCGTCTAGCACAAAGCTAGGGATCCGTGGGACGCTCCTCTTTACCCATGGGTATTTTTGGTTATGGGTCATGGGTCATGGTTATGGGTTGATCCATGGGTTTCTTTTTAGATACAATGTATCTCAAGAATACAATGAACTTGGTTAAGTGGTTTGTACAAAACCATGGGTTATGGGTCAATACCATTTGCTAGTTTTTACCCATTAGTATATACTTGTTTTTACCCATTTTAGTATAAACTTGTTTTTACCCATTTTAGTATATACTTAGTTAAGTATATGTTATCCCAATATGTAAACACTAGTTGTTGTACATATGTATCTAAATCATAAAATCACTTATACTTGTTTTAGTGTTTTATGTGAAAACGTTAGTGTGTTAGAAAACTATTGAATCAAACTATTTACGTATTTTATTTGTTTCGTTAAAATTATTTTACGTTTGTTATCGACAAAACATTAGAAGGTCGTAAAATATTACTAAACGTTTTTACGGCTTATTTGTATTAACACACTTTATGAGTTAAAATTCCTTATAGTTTCGATGAGTTAGTGGAAACTTTAAGTTAGTTCATAAGGATTGAAAATCCCCGAATCCCCACGGGGATCCCCAATCCCCATTGGGGACGGGGATGGGGATGTAAAGCAATTCTCCGATGGGGATGGGGACGGGGATGGGGATGGACATTGAAAACGGGGATGGGGATGGTAAATACAATCCCCGACATTCCCCGCCCCGTTGCCATCTCTACGCAACACCAAACGACCCAATCGAGGTTCTTTCCACTCGAAAACAATAACAACCAAACCATTTTCAACATCAAGACTACCAATCAAACCTCCGACACCATGAGTTCACCCGAACCCAAACAAACACGAATAATAACGATAATAACAACAAGAATAATATCAAGCACACAACAAGGCCACACCAAGAGCTTAAGCTCTCTGCTGTCGACTCGACACGCACACACACGACTAAGGACACGGATACAAACATGGTTTTTATACACGTTTTTGTTATTAAAAGTTTGTTTCCTACGTTTTTCTAGCCAAACCCGACTCAAACGAGTCAACTCGTGACTCATACCACGAGTTACAAAAACAACAAGCTAAAACTCGCGTGTGTAACCCTACCTTTATCTTTTTCATGAATATGAACCGGTGGTGGTGCTATGGTGGGGTTTTGGTGGCGCGTGGGGTAAAAGGAACGAGGGTGGGGGTGGTTTTGGGGCGCGTGATCTAGTAGATCGGAAAGAGGGTGAGGTGGGGAGTCTTTTGGAGTGGGCGGTGAGAGGTGGTTGCCGGTGGTGAGGCGGTAGTGGTGTGATTTTTCCGGTCGGCTATGGTTTCAAGGGAGGGAGGGAGGGAGAGAAAAGTGGTGAGGGTGATGATAAGGTTGTGTTTGAATGTGTGTTTGTGTATGGATATACCCACATGGATGATTTATGTAGTTACTCTAAAAAAATAAAACATTATTATTAATGGGGGGCGCGGCCGGGTAAAACCACAAGGACCATTCATGTAATTTTTCAAAGTATCCCGATTCCTACATTCCTGATCTCGTATTTTCCACATAAAAGTCTAACAGGTTTTCATAAGTGCGCCAAAAGTTTTAGTTACGATTTTCTAATAAAATCGATCATAAATACGCCTATGGAAACTAGACGAGTGGTTTTCTCAAGTTTTCTCAATATATTAGGTTTTGCCTAGTGCCGAAGTCTAGTAGTGCCTAATTTAAAGTCACACACAAGGTTCAACAACGTGATATTCCGCAAAATATCAAAAGATTATAGTCGAATGTTTAATTTGCTAAAATTTAAAGTAGTGTGGTATTAAAAATAGTTTTTGAAATTTACCAGTTGTCACATTAACCAAGCATGGGCAGGTTCGCTAAAACTCTTGAATGCCAGCATGGCTGCCTCAAATTGTTGGACGGTTGCTGCTGCTGCACATCTCCACAAATGTTTCTTGTATGCTTTAGCATTCCATTGCAATTTCATATTATCATGGATGTGCCTCAAACAATATATGTGTTCAACACTACAGAATACTGCTGCTAATGCTGGAATGATACCCTAAACAAAGGAACATTAATTCATTAATAATAAAAGTAGCATTTATCGAAATTACAAGTGAATATAATTAACTAAAAGGTAGCATCACCTTTTGCATGTCGCTGATAAAAGTGTAGTTTGAGTTTGGCTGCAAGTCAAGATCATCTCCTAGACATTCAAGAAACCAAATCCATGAGTCCTTTCATCTTCTACAACAACATAGGCTAAAGGGTATATTCCATTGTTGCTATCTATATCGATTGTTGTAAGAAGCTGATCAGGAAAAAGACCCCTCATAAAAGCACCATATAACCCCAACAACTCTCTTTGACAAACTTTATATCCTTCCTTCAAAGCACCTAAGCATACATACATTCTCCTGAAAACTCAGGTTGGACTTGTTGGATCTGTTGCATTTTGTACACTTATCCTAACTGTTGTATATGGGTTTGTTTTCTACAACTCCTCAACATAGTCTCTTAAAAGAGTGTATTGCTGCTTATGATTACCCCTAATCTCATTTTATGCCTTTTTTTTACCCTTAATGCCTTTTGCATAGACACTTGAACTTCAAACTGTTTAGTGAGCTGATATTGAACAGCCCTGATTGGAATATATGGATTGACTTGAACTTGGTCAACTATTTTTTTTTAAAGAAACTTGTAGTCACAAGCTTTAATCTCTCTTGATTGCAAACATTTGTATTCATCCCTGAAAGTTCGAACACTCCATAAATCTTTGGCTGTATTTTTGGCTACATACAACAACCATGGGCAATCTTTTGCTTGCTCCTTGAGTGATCGCAAATATACATCGCTTCCAAGGCCTCTAGTTATCGGACCAATTTTCCTCTTTGGGGCTGTTCCTAGCCCAACACCTTCACTTGTACCACAAATATGTATTGTTCCAACACACCTAACCCTAATTCTCTGTTTGTCATTCTTAATGAGTTGCAATTTCCTCCTAGTCTATATTGAAAAAAGGTTGATATTATCTTTCACTTCTTTTGCAGTTACAAAAGTTTGACCACAGAAAAAGTATACTTCGTCCTCTACTTATGCTGCCTCACTTAACTTTTATTTCTTGTATGCCCTCATTTTTTTCTTTCTAATAACATACTCATCCTCATTCTAAGAACCACTTGCAAACTCATTATCATCTAACATATGTAACTCACTTTTCTTAAAAAAATATATATGGTATCTGGCTGGAGCTACCTATATATGGTAACTTTGTAGTCTCAGTCACTTTGAACAGATTAACATCAACATCAGGCTCCTTAAAAGTATTTGCTTCATCAACAACTGTGTTTCCATCTCGATTGTTCTCAATATCATCATCATCACTCACATAACTATCTGTTTCACTCACATTGTCATCACTTAAAGCTTCATCAATTTCACATACCTATACATATTTACCTTTTTGGATATGCTCAACAGGATTACATATTTCCTCCTCTTGATGACCTAACTCTTGATCATTTTGACATACCTCTTTAGGACTATCTATTTGGATATGCTCAACATGTTTATCTATTTGCTGGTTGACATCTCCTACAACATCTTCAGCTTGACAGACCTTTACAGATGAAAACAAGGGTTCTGTTTCTGGCATTTGACTAGATTGTACCGAAGTATTAACTTCCAAAGATTGATGTGTAACCTGACATAAATCCTCTACCACAGATTTATTAACAATGTTATATAAGAACAATTTGTTTGAGCAATATGGAACAATAGCAAGAGCTGCCTTTTCTTTGTTGCATACACATCAACAATAATTGTCTTAATTGACTTTGGTGACACTTCATCAACATCTAATGTTATCTTACCATTTTCAACATAAACTTCTATCATTTTATGGTCATCAACAGGGTCTTTCAATATTTCTAAATTTGCACCCTCACTTAAGCTATACAAACTATCATTTAAATTACTACCAGGTTTAACAAAGTAATAGTAATTTTTTGAACCAAGCTCGTAACCCAATTCATACATAAGAACATCCAACTCTTCAACTGACACACTATCAACATCAACCAAATCAACTAAATTTTCCATACCTCCAACGTATATTCTACCAGGCCAGTATTTAAAGAAACCGTTGTGATGAACCCTCATGCTAAACATATTAGATCTACCACCTGAAAACATGTCAATATATGTTTAGGACATTCTCAAAAGTTAATTGCCAAAAAATAAATACCCCATTTAGAAATTCCAATGTTTATAATCAAAATAAAAACAGTACCGTATTTCTTCTTAGCAGAGTTGTACAGAACGATATCATCAACTGGATAACATGGATGTCTTTTTACTTTCCATAGAGTAAAATCCATGTTTTGGTTTTTTGATTAATAAAAACAGGTTTTGTGACATGCAGTTAGGGTTTGTGAATTGTGATAATTCTGTAACGAAAGTTTTGGGACGAAAAATAATACAGTCTATGTGTTTATGGGGCGGGAAGAGGGTTAGATTACATGTGGCAATAATACAGACATTTTTAATCGAAATAAGAAAATAACATTTGTGCCCTTGGACTAAAGACAAAGCAAACGACGACTGAGGTGGTTGACTAACGGAAAAGTGGTCAAAGGACAAGTTTAGCCTATAAAACTTGGAAAAGGGACTCTCAGCGTTGAAAATGCCAAGTTTTGGTTCAACGTGATGTTTCAGGACAAGATTAGGGACCAACGGTGCATTTTAGTCTTTATATTTTTATGCAACCAAGTGTATAAAAAAAGATATGTTGTTAGGACTTTCTCTATAGTCAATTATTTTAGGGTGAGTATGGTATGGGAATGGGGTTATGGGTTTCATAGTGATTAAAGATGTTTGTTTAGTGGGTTTAAGAATGAAATGAGTATATCATAACCATAGATTCATCACTCATGAATTTGGTGTCTATGAAATCCATTTCGCATGCCTCTTTCTTTTCCACCACAAAATTCAAATATATATATACTTTTTCTTATCATATTTTGTCATCCAAACATAAACAACTGTAATGATACACTTTTTCATATCAATTGTATTCTACTTCATACCAAATCCGATACCCATTGTGATTTCTAGCAACAAACCAAACGGCCCTTTAGATATTCGGACCTTCAACCTCTGTCTATTATATTATGTCATAGCATGCCCGGCTGGAATAAGAGGGTGCAGAAGGTGCAGTGGCACAGGGCCCACCAATTTGCAGGGCCTCCAAATTTGTTAGCTTGAGTATATACACATAGTTTATTAGCAGTAACAATGAGCCCATTAGACTTTGCTTAGAGCATCCACAATGCATCAAGTCATTAAAGACTTGATGCATTTAATGCATATCATATTTAATGACTAGAGCTTTTAGCAAAAGTTTGAAGTTTATCTATTCTTTGTAAAAAGCTCTTTCAAAAAGTCTTGTATGCAATGCCAAAAACCCTTCCCAATAGCTTTTTGATTTAACGATTGTAGTTTTGTGGAATAATTATATCTTGATCATTCAGTATTTTTTGGCTGTGACGAATGGAAGACATAACTTTTCTTTTTTGAATATTGAGGACAAACCTTAATCAATTTATTTTTCACCCACAATTCTTAGTTTAAGGCATATTTTTAGTTATTAAAATTTTCAGTTTAATCATTTATATTCGAATTGTCTTTATTAGGAATACATCAATCCTAATTTATCGTGACCTAAATGACGTTATATAATTTAATTTGGAATAGAAAATTTTGCGACATAATCACACACATGTTAGTTGAATAGACTGAAGGCTGATTATAAAGATTTAATCAACAATTTTGTTGGATGCTAAATGAATTATACTACTCAAGAAAAACATTATGCTCTATGTATAATTGTGACATGAACTGCTCATGTTATAATGTTCAGGTAGTTTATAACAATTAGTGCGAAGCTTATATATGTATAAAAAAAATCGTTGCTAAGAGGGCTATTCTGAAATTGTGGTACAAGACTATCAAAATCTACGAGACGGCCCTGTGTCATAGACACCTTTTCTTTACTATGGCCAGTGGGCCACATGACATGAACGACTTGCTCGCTAAACTATATCTTAGTATTTGTGTTTGATATAAGTCGTTAAAACTCATATTACACAAAAATCAAGTCAATAAAGTTGTGCCTCCACTTTTCTATTCAAGTTTTCTCCGCAAAAGTAACTCTATTTTACTACACTAGTTATAATACCTGTGCACGCACGAGATTTTGACAAAAAACTTATTCTGTGTTAATATTAAGGGCTAATGGTTAAAAAAAGTACTAAACTTGCCACCCTTCCTTTTTCAGGGTAGCGAACAAAATTTTTTATTTTTGAGGGTATTATACTTTCAAATTCATCCTCTTTAGGGTATTTTGCTAAACAGTTGGACATTTTTGCCCCTATTACCCACAAGAGCAAATGATGGCAAGTATGATACTTTTTTTATCATTTGCCCTAGTTTTTTATTATGTTAAATTTTTTATATGTATTAAGATAAATTATTTAATGATTTATAATTGTGTTAAATCTATGATAAAAATGTTTTGTTTTAAGTTTACACTATTTACTTATTAAGATAATTTAGTTCCACCAGCCACTTCCATTTGCAAAGGACATGTACTTCTCAAGTAATTGGATTGTGTTTTTAAAAGTAATTTGTTTTAAGATAAAAATGTTTTGTTTTAAGTTTACATGTACTTCTTAAGATAATTTAATATTGTGTTTTTAAAAGTAATTGGATATAATTATATAGTTATAAGTATCGTGCACGCACGAAGTTTATACATAAATCAAATTTTTTTATACATTTTAGTTCAATATATACACATAAAAATTTGCCTATGAAAATTATGATATAAGTTGAACTAATACTTATGCACGAGTTTTTCATTATGCATTAATATCCATTAGAATTTGGTAAAATATTTGTAAAAAATTCTGTTACGTACCTCAAGATTTAATTTTATTTAGCTGACAAAGATGTTGATGTTGTTATTTAAATTTCACTATTGATATTATGTTGTACACATGATGCAAGTTTAATAGCACATAATGAGCGTTGATAAAGTTAAAGTATGCTCCTTAAAGTTTTTTAAAAATATTTTTCTAAATATCCTTATATATAAATAGATAAAAACTACATGAGTCATTGTTATAAGTACAATCGCGTGTATTTATTTTTATATTAAAGTAACCCGTGCTTACAATTTGATAATTATATTCCCGTTTTCAGTAATTTAGCCGTATTTAAAACGGAAACTCGTGTCCACATAGGTTAAACTTTTAAAAATGAAATAAATGAGTCTTTATTGAACATATATAGTAAAAAAATTGATACTTATAATATTATGCAAATTTGTATGTGTTATTTTAAAACAACATATACATTGTATTTTTTAAGATATAAAGTATAAAGGGGTATTTTTTTATAATCCAAAGTTATTAAAAATTTTGGAGACTTATAATATTACACTTAACTCTATATAATTTTTAAAAATTTAACCACTAAAGTTTTATTAATTACCTCATCTTTTTTTAAGTTTTTGTTTTCACAAATTTGACACCTATATTTTTATGTGTTTTTTTTATTAACCAAATTTCTCCGCCAAATTTATTAAAGTTCGACTAAAATCAATTTAATTTTGACTTTTATTAACTAATCTCATCACACGATTTTGATTACGTGGCGAAATCGAGCTATTCTATTGGCCCAATTGTTTTTCAATAAGAATGAATTGACAAAATCACTCTGAAATAATGTAATTCTTTTATTATATAAAAGATTACTTATCGAGAGATAAGATCAACATAAATAAAAAATATATATATATATATTTAAAGATAAATGAATAAATCATAATTGTTCAATTCTTTTTATCAAAATTAAAAAAACTCGCTTTTCACTTCAATATATATATATATATACACACACACATATATACTAGTGTCAAAACCCGTCCGATGGACGGGTATGACTTGTGGTTTTTATTTTTATGATTTTGTGGATCAAATATATACTAAAAAAGATTTAGCAGAACAAATATATAATTAAAAGTTATTAAAAGTTATTAAAAGTTAAACTAAACGGCTAATAAGTATAATTGATGTTACCATAATTCATAAAACGCCTAAAAGTAGGTAACTACTTTCTAACATTTTGTTCTAAACAATATTAATCATGAACATCTTTTACATTTGATAATATTATTAACATTTATTATTATTATTTTATTTTGGTTAATTATGTTTATTTAGTTATTGTATATAGGTGGTTCCAGCTGTTATTTTACCAAATTTAGATGATGTTGACGAATTTGAATTATCTGTTAATGGATTTATGGTTTTGTTTGATGTTTGTTGTGATGAGAATATGTATGTATTGTAGGGTTACGAGTGGAGTTTTTTTGTTGATACCCTTTGTTTGTTAAGTGGTGATGTTTGTGTGTTTACCACGAATAGGGGAAAAAGGTTTTGGTCATATGGTTTTGGTTATAGGGTTACCCCTACCATACAAAAAGTACCCCAACGTCCTCCTTTCTGTGATGTATCTCACACTCCTATTCAAAATTCACCTCTTAAGTTAATATGGTAAAATAAAAATTACAGACAATTTGATGTTATCATCCTTCACAATATGTTATTTCATACGATACCACCATGTAATAATGTTCAGCTTTTGTCGTAAGTATGTAGGACTAACTGAGCATGGTGCTATAATTCTCAATAATTAAAATATGAGCTTGTTGTATTTTGTCGGTTTCCATTGTGTTTATATTTAACACCCAAATTTATTTCAGGAATCCAAGTTGAGAGATATTCGACTTGGTTTGATGAGGTTTGATGATGATGGGTTTCACCTTATTCATGAGCAACATTTTCTTACTCGTCTTACATTCTTGCAAGGGCATGATCCTAATGAGGCAAGTAATAATTTGTTTTTGTTTAGTACATATTGATTATTAGTTATTAATGTAAGTTGTAATTGATGTAAAAGTTTTGTTCCATTAAAACTTTGTTTTGTGTTTTTATTTTGAAGACGACAGATTGGTTCACGGCTGTAATTGGTTAGAGGATGGTGGACACTTAACTAAAGAAGCAACATTCTTTGAATGTACTACTTTACGAATAGAAAAATATGTATATACAATTTTGTATTTTTGTAGTTTATTATTCAAAAACACTTAGAATTTCCTTTATGGTCATATATAAGGAATCCCAAACACCAATAGATGCAATAAAATAGATTATATCATCTAGACAAACAAAGAACAAATGATGCGTTATAAAGCAGGAGGTTCATAAGAGGGGAGGATGCACACGTACATCTTCATCTCCTGATTTCAAAGTGAAATCTGGATAACCAGGAAGTGTAAAGTCTATACAAAGATCTTCAACTGGAGCCCCTCGGAATTTTAAGTCAAGCATTTCACTACGGTCATGCCCAGACATCGACTCAAAGTATTGTTTCTGACATACAAGAGCTTGCAACTCTTGCAATGTCTTGCCAAGTTCAGCATCAAAGGATGAAACATCCATTAAATCAAGCTCTTGAAACACAGAACATATATAATAAGTTAATAGTAATAACATAAAATAAAGAATGCAATAATGTAAATCTAGATTTGCTACACAAACTTGCTTACTTGTCCAAGCACAAGTTTGTAGAACGCTGTTGAAAGTGGCAGATCCAAAAGACGACCATCTTGAAGAGCTTTCGCCATTACACAACCAAGAAGACGAAAATACTCTATTACTTTAGCAAACTTGTTGCCATCACATGAATTAGCAGTCAAGGACAAGGCCTTAGGAACAACCCAAGTGGTGCAATAATTACGTCCCCAAATGAGCTAGATCTCCACATTCTCAGGTCTGCCCTTTGCAAATCATGACTTAATAGAGTATAAAAAAACTGATTAAACATCTTACATGAAACATGTTTGTGCCGTACATAAGATTTGTGTTTTAGATGTGAATTACTGTAAGTCATTGTACTAAACTATCAACATGTCATTGTACTCTTGATTGCAACATCTACCTCATTGAGTGCCATATGTGCCTGGATTAAGGCGTTTAAGAATCTTACAATAACTATTATAGTTGTTATTAGTCATATTGATGAATCACATACCTGACCTTGACGAAACTAAGCCTTTGCATTATTATCACCATCACGCAATGCAAATTCTATGTCTATCAATGCTCCCTTTGCATCCCCGAGTATCAGTTTACAAGCCTGGTAAACATTAAATATGCAAATGTGATGTAACTAAAAATGACGGGATACTTTCAATATTTACATGTTGACAATGTATCAGTACTTTATACTTACCGCACTATTTGTGAATATCTGTGCCTTCTTCTTTCCCATAGAAATACTTTGGCTTGCATTTTTTATAAAAAGCACGCAAGAAACGTCAAAGTTTATACAAATAATCAGTTTGAATAAGCCACTCTCAAAATACTAATCCAAAACTGTTTATTTCACCTTCAAATAAGCAAATATAATCTTAAGCAGTCTGCTTCTATACAAATATTAAAAGCTATTTATTCGCTTTACAATAAGCAATCCCAAATACTCATTTATCATATGAGTCATTCCAATATCAGTCAACTATCTGCCTTTGAACATTAAATTCATGATATATGACATCAAACTATCCACATTTATGAATACATTGAATTCCGTATTACCCTTACAATCAAGCACAACAAATAATCTACCATATGATGAGCATCAAGAACTTATTTTATATTTCTGGAGAGGCAAACCAACACAAGCATGATTATACTCACAACCATTTGGCCGGTAAGCATTCTCACACCACAAACCCTCTATCAAACATCGTGTTTGCCTCATCCAACACCTAGCATAAAACCATCATATCAAAAATAGAGAAACAATGCCCTTATATTAATTTTGGGACTTATAAATATGCACTTGGAGCAACAGAGCAAGGGTGGCAACTTCGACCAATTTATATTCAAATGGGTCAACTGGGGTAAAGTTTCATCTCTAACTGGTCAAATGGGTTAGCTAAAAGATTAAAGGTTAAAGAAAATGAGTCTAGAGGGATTTTGTATCATTGTATAACCAAAGGTGCAAAACTGGAGATTATAATGTAATTAAATACAAAAGCATATTTGTTTTAAACCATTACTGAAAATCCCGACCCACCAATATTGCCACAGTGATTTGTATAAACATTGGCTACTTGCAAGCAAAATAAAGGATGAGTAAGAATTAGAGAGGTCCCAATACTATCATGAAAATTTATACTATTAAACAAAGAATGGAGAACCTTAGTTATATAGATAAACATTAACCAAACAGTTGAATAAAGACACAAATATATATGTCAATAACCTGAAGCATTCACCAGTTTTTCAGCATCTACCATCAATACTGGCACCTTCCTGAAGTCAGACCGTTTAATTTCCCTTTCATAAAAAGGGTTGACCTCCATAATCTTGTGTGGAATACCATAATATTCAAGGAAGACTGCAACACGATGAAAGTCTTCAAATTAGTTGGAACCAAATAGCAGTAATGAAACCGAATATAGCATTAGCATCATAAACCAAACCGTGATAAAACATTGGTTTCATAGATGTCATAGTTATTATTTCACATATAAGAACATATCGTCAAGGAAATTTCATCCTGATAGTGATAGATTATATAAAACGATATCACAATTCATTCCAGCTCTATCTAATATGGGTAGACCTTAACGTGTTATAATAAATATTAGATATAATTCAAAGTTAAGTGGTACTTATGTGGCCTATCAATAATAAAGTATTTTGACTATAGTAAATTTGTATCAGGAAGGTCAAAAAAAGATATCTAGTGATTATAATAAGAAGCAATAAGGTTAAGCTCATTTAATTTTATATTTTTACACACATACATTAAGCCCATTTAATCGGATCAAGTCTTCTTATGTCCATCATTAGCACCCATACTTGTCAAATAAGAGCTTATTACTTTATTCTACAACATTTAAGATAAGCGATAAATTTTTAATATACCTCTAAACGATGACTGTTAGGTGCACGTGATGCGCTGAAACTCGGGACCATTTGAAGAGGCTTTGTTTGTGGATTTATTTGGGGATGATGCTTGTACGTGGGTAAAAATGACACCGAGTCACCCCATACCGGGACTGCGAATAAACTTTCTTATACAGCTGTGGGTCTCAGGTAGAAGAACATAATCACGGCTGGCTTACCCAATGATTATGTAGTAACCAAGCCTTCAAAATGCTTAAACCTATGGTCCTAAAATAGCAAAAAAATTTAATTACCATTTTGTGCAACTATGCATCATGAGTTCATGACTTATGTGGTTGAATACCATTAATTGAATGAGCATCTTTTGAGATTGATAGAGGACCCAACAATTCATTCACTCGCGCCATGTAATATTCAGGGGCATTTTTAATATCTTTCCAGAGCTTGACTCTGAACACCTCTACGGCTAGCTACAAATTAGTCACCTACTGAAGTAGGGTTGGTTGTTCCGTTATACCTATCAATCCTACAAAGGAATTAACATCAATCACACATAAATAAAATATTTAATCAAAATGAGAACTCAATAAACGTATACCAGTTTGGTCCTCCGTTTCACATTTAGTCTCTGATTCCTCATCTCGTTTACACAACTGAAATTTTGCCACAAACATTCTTATTCTATGGTTATGGGGGTGTTTAGGATTACGCACTGAAACTACCTATTTGTTCAAGAGAAACAGATGTCCTCAAATTCGTATAACCTAATTTTGAACCAAATGTGCTACTTAAGAAAGAAAGGCAGAACTTAAACCCCTCAGCTAATTAAATGAAGTATTGAAAAGAAGGAGCCAAATGGGGCAGTAATAATTCGTCTATGCAAAAAAAAACTCAGTTTTGATCCATTAACCTATAGAATTTGTATAAGCCATTTTGGTTAAACATTAGCAATCTATGCAGGCCCTGGTAATTTATACACTTTGATTAAACTAATTATGGGTCTACGTGGGATAAGTATTTGTTAATCAACAATATAATCTAATGGTAACTTAGATACATACCTAAATGGCTTACTCTATGTCGAACAATGATGAACCACTTGCAACTTCCACCAGAATCTCAGGAAGGTTAAGACCCGGGTAGTATCAGTAACTGTTAGCTGGTACAAACTGGTTAAGACAAACTTTTTTTGACCATGCCAGAGTTTCGTACATACCTGTGAGAACTAAAACTATACGTTTTTTTACTTTTAAAGAAGTTTTACCTTACAAAGATAATGCATCAGAGTCATTGATTTGTTCCTGCAGCGCCTAAGACCAAAACCAAATTATTTTATTTTATACAATTACAAATGATGAAGAGGTCAACAAACTTAAAAAGGATTACAAATTAAATAATAAGTCACCTCTTGAGGTACCATGGTTCAAAGCATTTCAAAGAGAAAGAATTGTCTACATGACTCTCGTAAACTTATGATTAGTCTCAGACTCGCCATTAGCAAGTGACAAAGATCAACATCAAATACTATTTTTTGAAATCATTGTGATGTTGCATATTTAGACACAATTATGTAATCATCAAAAACTAAAAGTAAAAAAATATGTTACTGGTAGTCGTAAACGGGTAGTTGTAAACGCTAAAAGCTATTACAAAGCACTAATTCAATTCTAAAATCAAAATAGTTGACAGCACACCATTTTGCTCATGTTGGTCCTCTTTCGGATCAGTAGCCTTTTTGTGAATACCTTCACCACTTATAGTGTGGTCGAGAAGTAAATGAACCTCAAAAAGTATTATAAAACCTGCAAGTTAGGGATAAATTAACTTGGGTCAGGTCATGAACAATAAAATACACGTAGACTGTAAATACATATACGTCTACAATAAAAAGGAATTATCATTGATATCGTACAAAAGGTGATATCATATAGAGTAGGTCCCTTGTAACAGTCAAGGTCTACGAATAAATCAATCAAAAGGTGATAATGTATGGGTTGTATCCGACCTTCTTCAAGTGTGATGACACTTCATGATTTCCTCATATCCGCTTTTGGAACTCGGGAGTGCTAGCATACACTACAAACAATTTAAACAAAACAGTTACCAACAAAACACATAAGCAACACCTGAATCAGTTGAACCAAATGATTAAATTCAATTATCTCACCTTGTTACAACAACGAATCATTTGCTTGACACCAGGGGTGAAAGCAAGAAGTGCATGCTCTTGGGTCTGACCATCCTTGGAAATACCAGGTTCAAAACCACCAATGATCAAATACATAATCAAAACATCACGATCAGCCTGTTAAGTTCCAGTAGCATATTCAATAAACCTCATTAGCAGAATAACAATATCCAAGCCGAAGGCCGATTAACTCATTAATGATACCTTGCTCTATTAAAGGACGTGCCTGTCGGAAGAAATGGACAATTAAGAATATATTCAGACAGTCCCTAAGCAATCTACATTATACAATTTAGTTAAACACATAGTTAAACACCTGAGCCAAAAAAGCCTCAGCGTATGCCTGTTGAAACTACAACATTTCGCGCCTATGGGTCGCTATAACTATTTAAGTATACACTCGAAACCGGAAGGATAATTGTCCCACCAGAGTTAATTCCAGAAACAAAAGCATCAATCTTACTATATGAACCTTTCCAAATTTCTGGTCCAGTTGTTTCATAATGGATCTAGAAACTAAAATAATAAATTAGAGTTGTAACATAAATAAAAAAAACAGAAGTACAAAAAGAAAGATGCCTTTTGGTTAGCAGGATTCTCAAACTACTAAAGAATGTATGATTTGGTGTTTTAGCCAATATTTCCTCAGCCTTCACGACATCACCTTTCATTCTTTGAGCAAGGTAAGTAAGGACCAACTCATCACCAAAAGCAAGGAGAATCATCCTTCTCTCCAGACTCCTAACAATAAACACGTGAATTAAACGACACACTTATTACGTATAAAAAGGTGGTAATTATAATGTAGTCTATGGACCTGAATATTATCGCTCAATATTACCTAACAAAATTACTACTTGACAAATTCAATCAAGGTTTTAGCTCATTTCAGATGCTGATATATTCTGCTCCTAACGATTAAAGATTTTGTGATTTTTAACCCGTAAAAACTTGATCCTTTTACCTCAAAACCTTTTAGCAATGGCTGCTATCCAGGCTCTGTCTTTACTACATGTATTGTTCTATCTGTATCTCTACTCAAGTTGATGACAAAAAAATAACCTTGTATGTACGTGAAAAACCATGTGTTGAACTGTGTCATAATGTGACTGTCTGGTTGAATGTGGATCCAAATGCAGGCTTCTCAAACATAAATGAACCTGAAAGTTTAAATAAGCTTTATAAGATCATTTTTAATGGCAATTTCTTCAAAAATGTTGGCGACTATGAAGGACAACCGAGTGAAAACCACAATAAGGATCATATGTGTCCATGCATATTGGCCAAATTGATACTTGTACATCTTCATTTTTAGTGAAAGAATAAACCACACAAAACCTGGATCAATATAAAAGAGAGATTAAACTTCAGTTATAACTCAAAAGATTCAAATATGTAAGCAACCATGTGAGCTTTAGATCAAAATCACAGAAACGACAAACCTGTTATATACAAAAAAAAATAACAGGTAGCCATATGATATCTTTCATCGTCCACACAACATACAATATACACGACAATACAATATACATTTAAAGTGATATATTTATGAAACCTATTGATTGATGGGTAGAGGATATAAGGAGGACTCTAATCTCTTAATCCCCGCCATTAGGGAATATTGACCAAATAATCCATTTTTCAACAACTACAAGCGTGATTGACACGCCTGGGATAGAAGTGGTAAGATGGTAACAGCCGCATGACCGCCCACAACTGGAAAAAACTGATCATATCTTGATTGACACGCCAACCAAAAGTTTTAAAAAAAAGTCAAACATGTGCACCAGATTCTTCTCATTCAAGATATCAATTATAGTCGTTAGAAGAAAATATATGAGCAGCTGAGAGAACCTAAGACCTTGATTGACTTTTCAAAGTAGTAATTTTATAGGCTAATATTGAAAGATAATACTCAGCTCCATAGATTGGATTATGAATTGACTATCCAAATTGACTTTCATGTACAAAATCAGACTTTTAAGCACCATATTAGTTGCACCCACTTACAGAATCACTCGATAAGCCACATTTATACTATTTATATTATACATACATCCAAAGTAACATATGCACAATGTTATCATCTCACCATTATACTCACAAGGACTGATATCACAACTTTTTCTCAAATAGTGTGATTGTGCCTCCTTATAACATACTCCATAGGTTATAAGCCCAGTCTGCGCAACACATAGTAACCTAAACTGAAGTGCGTGTTCAAATATGTGGTATTCTACAATCTCCCAAAAATCCGTATTGATGTTTTTTAAGAGACTAAACTTTATAAATGATGTAAACCAAAAAAGATAAAAGGTAACCTTTCTCTGTTAATATTTTCCAGAATAGTTTCTATTAAGCCATGCTGACGGAAACTTTCCAGTAAAGCACCTAATTTCTTGCAAAACATAAATAAACGTTTAAACGTTTTGGTTAAACAAAATTCGAGAGGTTAGGGTGAATGGTGGGTCATGTACCTTTGGATTCAAAAAGTTAACTTAAACAAACGACTTTGTTGAGTTATACCTGCATGAAGACAGACACTATGCGACTACAATGTTAATGGTCCTGATATAGGCAAAATTTGATAACATTGATTCCAAGTAGTCTAAATATTAGAATATTATGAGTATGTACCAAAGATATATAGCCATTGATGAAGTGATACATGGTTTCTAGCCAAATACCCAAACTATCTAGAAGAAGAAAAATATTAGTACCTTAGCACATTGATTTCTAGCCAAGTCCCAATTAACTTGGTGATAAAGAGTCCCATACAACTCTCTTCTTAGTGACAAAACAATGAAACTCATTGGCCCGACAAACCTTTTACCGTATAAATACGACATTGGCAAGTATACCATCCTAGTGTGACACCACATTCTTCCTTCAATATCAAAGTAAAGAAAGCATACATTATGTACTTTATCATCATTCGTTTCATAAAACATCAAGATAACCAGAAAATATGGAAAGAAAGTAACAAACCTGGGTGTAGAGGAACAAAGTATGGGAGAAGCCACATTTTTGGTGGCAAAGGATTGTTGCCCCTCCATTCATAAACTCCTAGTACCTATCACACATATAAATATGGATAAATGATCAGTCTTTAATCCAGTAAAACTTTGACCAAAACTTTAACATGAAAACCAAAAAAAAAAAAAAAAAAAAAGTGCAGCCTGCATAGAAAAACATCATAAAAAAATTAAAACACAAATTCAATTTGATTGATTTTTTACAGTTGAGAGTGACACATACTAAAACTCTAATGATTAACATGCATGTTTATCTCAAAATATTTGCCTATATACCAATCATAACCTGTAAATTATTCAAAATAAAAATTGAAACTGAACTTATAATCACATACCTTCACATAACCTATCACATTAATTTTTGATGAATTGATGATACAAAACGTTTCCGGTGTTCCTTTCTTTTTTTGTTGTGGGAATGATAAAACGGTTAATAATAATGGAGGATATTTTTTTTCTGATTAATTGATCAGTCGAATCTGAGGCTAATAAGGTTTAATTTGGGAGGTGTGATTTTAGGTTTGACTGAGAGATATGTTTAGGATCATTGAATTTGAATAATGTGAAATCTTTATCTATTAGAAAATGAATAGTTTATGAATGATGCTTTCTATAATAAATCACAAAAACACGCCTCGTCTAGTGGTTAGAGTATTGATTGTTGTTGTACAGACCAGGGTTCGATTCCTTTGCGAGCCATATTTTTTAAAAAATGTATGTCCGTGGCTTTAATTGTGATGACATGGATTTATGACGTGGCATTATGGTATGCCAAGTGGCATTATATGTGGCATGCCTCCTCTTATATATAATGTATATATATATATATATATATATATATATATATATATATATATATATATATATATATATACACTAGATTTCGAAGCCCGCCCAACTTATAATTATTTATTTGTTGTTTTTTGTTAACTTTAATACATTTTTAAGAATTGTCAAACAATATTATAAAACAATGTGCTGGGAAGAATGATAATCAATAGCTGTCGTAGGCTATAAAAGAATTACTATCACATTTCTTGGTTCATGGTCTTAAATGTAATTCTTGTTGTACAACACTGTACTTGTGTTACCGTATCTAACCAATGTATGCAATGATGTTTTTCCATTCTTCCTCACTATCCTTATGCTTCTGACCCATGTTTGTAGTCCAAGTCATGTAGTTATTGGTAAACATTTGTTTATGCTTCTATCCTGGTCGCTGTTTATTTATATGTTACTAATAATAATTATAGCCATATTTAATCTTTTAACCTGTGTATGCAAGAGTTATTAAACACGAGTTGTAAAAATGATAATTTTTTCGGATTTCTTCGGTTAAACATTAAAAGTGAGTTACATGAGTCGTTGATATATCTATGATCTTGCGTATTCATTTGCATCTCATAGTATTCATTTGCATCTCATAGTAACCTCAATTCTATTGATCTTTATGATTCAATTCATATACGGATTTTGAGTGTTGCAATTAATTTAATCTTGATAATAATAATTATAATTAAAAAAATAATAATAAATGATGTTTTTAGAAACTAAGATATAGTTAAATTTATATATTTATTAAAACTATGAAAATAGATAATTTTATAAATCCTTTAAAATTTAGATTATTTTTTAAATTATTAGCTTAAATAAAAAAATTATTAGCGAATTAAAATATGACGTTATTTTAAATTTAATCCTTATATAACTCACCCATCTTTCTCTTAAAGATTCAATTTTCGCAACTTAAACCCGATCATTATGGTTTTATATTTTTCTAAAATTGAATAATAATAATAACTTTTTTTAATATCGACCACTAACCCTTAATTTTGACTTTTATTAATCAATTAAAAGACACTTTAAAATCGAGATCATCTATTTTCCACTTTAGTTCTCAAAACCCATTTATCTTGAAGAAACACAATAAAATAAAATCGATAACCACATTAACACATAGCATCTACAATTGATTCATATTAAAGACTTGCATTCAAATCTTTGAACTTTTATTCAAGCATAAATATATGACCGATCTCATAGCTTGATAAGTTATGACATACATCCTTCAGAAACATCATGTCATAATCTATACACCCTTAATAAAGTCAGATAGATCACCAGTGTAAAATAATTGAACTTGTATGTAAAGAGATTAGACACAACTAAAACAATTGACGACACTTATTAATATTGGCCGGTTAACTTCATGCCCTCAATAATTCAATAGTGCAGGTGTTGGTCTCCAAAGAACAAAATAAGGTATAAGAGCGTATGCACCCAAGAAGAATGAAAGTATCAGGAAGGGGAAGACATGTACATTCCCTTTTGAGCTGCAAAATCATCTGTATAGTAAGTTATTTATAATCAAGAAATGTAAGAACCTATAAACTACAAACCAACTTTCAGGAGGTCTTTGGTATTGCCTTTTGAAAGTCAATGGTTATTGTTATTTGAAGTTATATATAATCAGCTTCCAGTATTTAGGTACAATCAAACTGATTATGATTATTAAAAGATCAGTCCTTCTTTCATTTCTTGAGTAAAAAGTTATTAGTCCGGGTGGCAGTGTTCCTAATTGCCATAAAGTCCGGTCTTCATTCTGAAAAAAGGTTTAGTGGATATGTAAATCGATAGGGACAACACTTATGAACAATGATCACCAATCAGGGGAAAAAAAATTCCAGATCCTGCCAGTAATGGTACTCATCGGTTAATTTTTCACGCCTCCAAGCATCTAGATCAAACATATTCATGCCAAAAGCCCAAGCACATGCTTTCGGATTAAACCTATCCCTGATTAGAGGGTGTGAAAAGTTCAAATATCGAGCATAACGGTTAAACGGTCCAAAGCAGGTCTCAACAGCCCCGTTAACCTTTCCATCCATATTAACTTTCCACAGTGCGGTCAAATCTTTTTGAACCACGACATCATCATCTAAAAACAATATGCGGTGAAGCTTCGGGTACATCTCAGGCAAGTAAAACCTAAGATGATTCAGCATTGACTGATACTTTCCGAAATGTTGAAGCTTGACTATCTG
Organism: Chrysanthemum seticuspe; assembly: GCA_019973895.1. Taxonomy (NCBI): domain Eukaryota; kingdom Viridiplantae; phylum Streptophyta; class Magnoliopsida; order Asterales; family Asteraceae; genus Chrysanthemum; species Chrysanthemum seticuspe. Next base: position 161,730,041 of record BPTQ01000002.1, read on the forward strand.
TAATTAGACTAACTCTAGGTTTTGGACCATGATCTCTCGCCAGACTACTCTCTTCATTGTAGGTTTTGTGCTATCGCACTCTTCACCAATGTATTGGATACAACCAATGTAATCTGTTAGAAAGAATAGTACTTGTTAGAAAATGTGTATAATACATGGTTCTGATATTAGCTTCAGTTACCTGTAAGTATTGCTTCTTTTTTATCGGCTCGCGAATAAAGTTCACTATATGGGCGAAATTGAAATGGTGCTTCAGGAAACCTATATGGCTGAATGTCGGTCAGCTTTCCAAATACCAAAGTTAACTGGTTTGGCAGTGTTTGCATCCATTTTTTGGCTTCTTTGAAACCGAATCCGGTAATCACGTACGTCTTATTGATTTGCAAATCCTTGTCAAATCATTCAGTATTACGTACCTCAGGCTAATCAAATAGTCAAAAGTAAAGCGTCACAATTTAACTTACCAGGGCCATCGTCAAGCACAGATTTTACTGCTCCATCCACAGCAACTGACATTGGCCTATCACGCAGATCTAAATTACGACATATTGGCATCTTTTTCTTTATCTATTTTGATAGTTTTTCATGCTCTTTTTTACTATATGTGATGCGCTCCAGAACAGTCAAGCTTAATCACACAAGCCTGCCACTTGTGAATGGCAGACCGTAACAAGCTTAAAACGGCTCAGGAACGAATGCAATGAAGATC